>JBAJNP010000010.1:134609-234847 GCA_036877545.1 Yasuhikotakia modesta
ATAAACTGATCTATGGAAGAGAAAGAGGGGAGATTTAGCTACATGAATCATCCACTGGGAACAGACAGAACTACAAGTGTATCCCAGGAGTCATTCGGAGCAAACCAGGAACCATCTAGATTAAGGTCCCTGTAAAACTCATTTAGCCTTATAGAACGCATGCGATTTATTTAGCCTAACTTCAGACGGCTTGTGTAGGGTCCACATTTCTCCTGCCAGAAAAGTACAATGCCCCTAATTGTGCTCTAATACATTTAGAATGGAAAGCTTTCTGTAGACATAATTTTGGCTCGCGTCCGCAGAGCTTTTTTGGCAGGGAATGGGGCACTTGATTCATCGGGTGTTTCACAACGTATCAGTAAAAAGTTTTGGGGTGCAGCCAGCTTCCTATAGGGTAATTTTTCCATCCAGATGCGCCATCGGAGGGCCCTGCATCAGCTAAACTAATTATGATCTCACCTTCGTTGATGCCTGCTCACTCTACAGCTCGACATCGGCCATTAATCACAGACACATAGAAAATGAATGTGAAAAGAGAATGGGCGACAGTAGCCCGTGCGACCATAAAGATTAAAAATGATGGCAATAACTTAATGAGATGGAGAAATGTTTTCCATGAGCTACCAGCAAATGCAAGTCACTCTGACAACTGCCTTTTGAAGCAAGAAAGCATCGTTTTGATGCATGCGGTATTTTAAATCAGAAACTCAGTACAGTCTATTGGTGGCAGACGGTGTTTATTCTCACTGTACAAATTAAGAGGCAAGTTTACTTCTCTGAGTGACCGCTTGTATCGTAGCTTCACCATGTCAGCCATATCCTAAAAAACAATCCCACAATTCCTTGCAGCAGAACCATTTCAAAATCGAATTAAGGCTAATTTGCGTCCGGCTCTGTGCTTTCCTTACAACCTTAAATCGAGAATGTATATATTTTCAGATCTCAATGGGGTTTTAAGGGACCACATGCTAGTTCTGACAGTTTAGACATGATTGATTGATTTATTCTTTCCTATCCTGTTCTAGCGTTACAAGCCAAACAGAGTGTCCGTCATCAGCTATGTGGATTTCTCTCTCTCTGGCCTTCTGGGCCCTGCAGCCAAATCACTCACATGTGTGACTGGCCCACAGTCCTGCATTACAGAACAGCCCCCCCGTGCAGAACAGCTGCTGTACACAGAACCTACACACAGTGTGAACACAACTGTTAATTTGTCTTATTGGTCATACTGTTCATTTGCGCAGGGCCCCAAAATGTTTATCTAACTAGAAAATATATATGTATGGTTTTGTATACAGTGGCCCAGGACTTCTGGACTTAAAACACAATCAGTCAAAAGCTAGACGTGTCTGTGTTGGGCTCCACTGAAAACAGCAGCACATTAAATGTTACTCTGATATACTTTCTTACAGGATATAATTCAGGAGAAAACAATAAAAACACTGACCAGTACAAAAGCAAAAACTTTGTCTACACAAAATGCAATTTTCTAAGTTGAAGGAAATCTCAGACTAAACATCTAAGGTAAAATATTTCACTTATATATTTGCATGCTGAAGTCCAAAACAGGCATAAAATTTGCTTTGGTGTGTAAATATAATGCTGGAATTATTTGGCAGTTTAACTGTAACATTACACGGTTTAAATCGATTGTACGAAAGATAGTCTGACCTTCGCATAGATAATGCGAGCAATACAAAAACATGCAACCCGCCTACAAAATAAAACATCTGCTGTATCTTCTCACATCGTTCTCTCACTGGATACGTTAGCGTCAGATGTTTTCTCTAAAGTCTTTATTTTTCCTCGAACTTTGACAAATGTGGTACATTACTCACACTGAGCCACTATAATGCGAATATAAACAATCACAAGTGTTTTAATTTACCATTATAAGAGACGGCGAGTCGCTCATATGCACGGTCTCATTAAGCTGATGTGATTGCATATCAAATGTTTTCTTTCCTTGTTAAATGTGAGTTTTCCAACAGCAAAAAAAATAAAAAAAAATGGACGCAGCGGGAGCATAATTCCATAATTCAATTAAACTAGCAACTCACATTTAAAACTCAGCAGGTACATGTCAATAAACAATCAGTCACACACAAACTAAGCGGAGGATTGATTCAACAATTGCTTGCACTGATATCAGGTCACAAGGATTACTTGTGTCTTTTTAAAAAAAGACAACATACACAAAAACAAAAGCTATAAGCACAAGTCATAATGTTTATATTTTAATGAGGGGGTGTGTCAAATAAGGTGGGCGTGGCCAGAAAGGTTTGGGAAAGGGGGTCATGGGTCTAGCAAGTTCAAATGTCAATTACACAGGAAAGCTCAGAATAGCCTTCCCGTGTTGAACGGTGCACAATCCCAGACTTCCTTTTCAATTATCAACTGAACCGTTCTGCCATCTGTAAAAACGAATGCGTACCTCGCCTTGCCAGGTTCTGTTTTTTCATATCTTTCTCCCTTCATTACATCTCATAAAAAGGACAAGTTGGCAAGAGAAAAAACAGAGAAAAACACACGTTTGACTAGCCTGCCGCAGCTGCTCACCAAAGGAAAAGGAGGGGAGAAGAACCAGAGAAAGCCTTGATTGTCTTTGTTTTCCCAAAGTGTGGGGCGATTTTTCTCGCCTGCCACGTCTGGCTGTGCTGTGAGGTGATGCACTGTTTTTTTTCCGTCAGTTAGAGGGGCCGTGGAGAGCCGGGCCCTGTCTGTTTCCTGGCCTGCTCTAGTTTATCACTGTATCTGCTCTCAGTGCTGCTCCAGCTATCTGGTATCCGTCACGGCCTTTGCTAGGTGCCATGCATTATCACGCAAACTGCTGTGACAGAGATATCATTGCTTAAAACACCACTAGCCAGCGAACAGGTAATGTTGTCAGAATGTTGGCTGAAGTTTCACATAGTTCTCTCACAGTAATCAAAAACATTCTTGCTGTAATGTTACCACACAATGTTAATAAATAATTAAACATACAATTTATTCAAAACACTATTCTTATGTAGTTAGTGGAGCATTTTAAAAACATTACAGACTAAAAACATGTAAATAAAGTTCTAATAACCACACAATACTGATAATACAGCATCTCAATACATTACTAAAACAACACGTTATGAAAACAATCTTAAATTGTTATCTGGCTAATCACAATCATAAGAAATATGCTCTCAAACATGGCTACCTTTGATCATGCACTGAATAAAATATTCCCTCACTGAGGTACAATAATAGCGTGGATTATGTATTTCAGCATAATTCTTCTCTGCACACAGAGTGGTGGAGCGGGGCTAAGACACAGGTATGTGCACAGGTAGTGGGGTGAGGCGCTTCATTTGAAGTAAACAACAAAATGGCTGTGCTTGTTTGCATTGCGGGCTGTGATGAATGACCCTGCCGCATTCTGGTACTTTCTGTGGGTGCAGTCTGCGCTGCTGTTTTGCGTGTGATTGATTATGAACGGCCCGTACCAGGTGCTCTGGGGATTCAGACTAATTCTGGTCCTGGTGAGAGGAATCTGAAGTAATTAGAGGCAGGAACTAATTACATCTATTTATTTAATGAGCATGTTCTCACAATCTCATAGAGCTCTCCATTAAGTGCTTTTAATCCCAGGTGAAAGAGGTCACACCAGACATCACACCTTACGTTTAAACCTTTTACTGTAATCTGCAGCTGATCTTACAGCTTGCAACTGTTTTTGCACCTATTATCAACTCTGGCCAATAAACAATGTGCTGTCTGTGGAAAATGTCTGTTTAAGCATTGAAAATAATGGCTTTCAGCACCAGGAGATTTTCAGCTGTTGCAGTGGGTCTGAAACATCATTTCAATAGTCTGTCTCGGTGAGCCGGACAACAAAATTATGTGTCTAAATGAAGACATATTGAAATGAGACCTGCCGAGATACTTCGAGACTGACACACATCAGCGATGTAATATGTGAAAATGAGGCCTAAATAAAGCACTTGGCATGCTGTCTGGATGGGAGTAAGAGAAAGAATTCTCTGGTTTAAAGGGGGCGATTTACACAAAGCCACTGAAATGAAATTACATGTAATTCACTTAGGCAATCCACGGGGCCTCTTACATTAAATAAACAATTATTTAATCAGCTGCGGGGAAATTAGGTGAACCCCTGCTGACAATTTCAATTTTAAAAATCCTGCATCAACAATTCAAAGCTCAGGCCGTATCATCACAACGCCTCAGGCAAACATCTGGATACAATTGCGGACATATCGAACCATCAAGTCGTATCTTAGGTGGATGTTATACTGGGTTTACGCAAATCCAATGTCTCTCGCTAAATTGCAGTCCTAATTGTATAATTCACTTTGATAAATCAGGTTTAATATTTTCCTTGAAAGCTTTATTTCCCGTAGAAGTTTAAGAGCAGAGTCTGGGAGGTCACAGTTCGGGGTAATATTCCAGTATCACGTTCTTGTTTCTTTACTCTCAACTCACTTCAATCCTACAGTCTGCAAAAAAACAGGAAAGGCGACCTCAAATCATACGTAGCTAATATATATATAAAAGCACTTAATTAACCTTTAAGACAATATAGTTTATCTTAGCTTATCCTTGGACTTCCTTTATAAAAGGAAAAGAAATGAGAACAAAAGCAACTTAATAAATTGCTATATTGTAACACAGCAAAACAGCAAAACTGTTGTTTAACCAATCCACCAAAAAACATGGTTACTACTATCTATCTATCTATCCATCCATCCATCCTTCATCCATCCACCTAGCTATCTAGCTAACCGTGCAGGAGGATGTAGTTGTGGAATCTGAAAACAGCTTGGGTGTGTATCTACAGTGTCAGATGCAACATGAAGACAGAACCAGAGGAAAAACAGCTTCAACCTGCCACAGTTGACCGTCTCCCTCAGCTCCAATTCAAGCAGCTCTCATTGAGCGTCTCACAGGAGATGCGCTCCAAACTCTCTGTCCATGAGAGCCCTTCTGTTATCTCCATCCAAATCCCTGTCCTCTCTTTGTCCTGCCCTGCGATGCTCTGCAGAACGTCCGGCTGTTGCACAAGCCTATCTGAGCTCCTGGCATTCTCTCTAAATCAGATCCAATCAGAAAACACGATCAAAGACACGCAGGCCTCTGTGCACAAGTGTGAGGCACAGATATCCATTTGCACTCTGAGGGCTTATGGTTGTAGTCATGAGAGAAGCCTATTGTACTGCGAAACAAATCAAAGGTCTCTCAGCTTCTTCTGCGTACTGAGGAAGCCTTTATGCATTCTAAAATAATCTAATCCAGCGGCCAAACAATGCACAAGTTTCTCCTTACCTCTACAAAGGCATTAGGTCTTTTGACACTATCACAACACCCGTATCCTCTTATCTAGGTCTTCCTTAGATATGCAGTATCCTCTTCCAAGGAGCAGTTCCTGTCTCGGTGACAGGAGAGGAAATCCGCCCTCTAAACGTGTCATCTGTCACCTCAGTAAGGCCCTTTTCAATGCTGTTTGCGTCGACTTGTCCTGGATGTCATAACATGGGGCCAGCTGACCCGAGACAATAGTTAAAGTGACTGACAATGACGGGCAGGAAACAGAGCAAAGAGTTTAAGCATGACTTCACCAGCACACCTGCTTATGTGTCAGAAAGGCCAGCAGGGTTATTGTCAGTCACCAAACAGGGTGAGAGCAACAAGTCACCTTCTGATCCAGGAGCAGTTTTCTGAATTTAAAAACACAACTTGATCCATTAAGAGAATAACAATAAACTCTGGTCTCAGATCAGTGTTTTAGCCTTAACATGTATTAGCCATGTTCAAAAACATGCCTTCTGTTTTCTATTGAAAGATGGATATTTAAAGTGGCAATTATGAAACAAAAATAGGTGAAGTCATTAATTAAAATCTGATTGGCTGCTTTGAGCCACCCTATGAAAAAAATAAATACGCTATTCTTTTTTAATAATAATAATAAAAATATGCAAAAAGTGTTTTACTCTAATTCAAAATGAACCGTTGCTGGTGACTTTACATGTTGATCAGACGTGTCTTCCTGTCTAACTGGGACAGAAGCTGCACTGAGGACCTGACATTGTGCCAAACGTTAAAAGTTACAACCCAACTAACTCGAGTAAAAAAAGAAGGTAATAAAAATGGAGGGTGATAAAAAAGTGACAAAGACTGATTCTTATACAATCAGATTTTAATTGTAAGGTCTCACCAAATATTTTTGATCTGCGGGCCTGAGGCAAACAATCAGATTTAAGAAAAAACTGCTTCCTCAAACTATATCAAATATAAACTGTGGGAACTGCCAGTAGCGAAACTCTGGCACACTTTGCTTTAATAGTGTGTGCTTTAATATTGTGTGGAAAAAAGGACACTGAAACCCTCACCTTGCCCTGCAGGAGTAACAGGCCACGGCACAAAGACTTAAACGTGTCTGTGTGGGAGAGAGAGACTGAATACTACATATCACTCAACCCTAAACGTAAGCTGCTCTATATACTAACAATGACAGCTTTTTTTTCCACTCAACTAGTGTTTCCCTGTTATAAATTCCACATCGGCCTGCTGTAGAAAGCTGTGGGCTGCTGCACGCTTGTGGCTTCACGATAAACAACAAGTTACGAGAACGCAAATGTTGAGAATAACTTCAGCTGAAAAATAAAAAGGTAAAACCACACAGCGCGTACCCACACAGAAATGTTCACACCTAGCAAAATAGAGATACATATTAAATCCGATACGGTTCTTTTTTTCCCCATTTACGGGCAATTAAAAAATCTAAAAAACACCTAGAAATATCAACAGCTTCAATTTCACAATAATTGCTTGTGTAACTGTGAACCTAATATTTTGCAGTGCTCAGAGAAAATATCAGATTCATGAAGATAACACACACTCTTAACCTCAGAGGAGAACCTGGCAAACGTACCCACTCAGAAAGCTGAAAGAGAGATTTAGTGTGGTGTGGGCGATCCCAGCGTGGGATCTGATAAAGAAGTGACACCATTTTGTCTGATAAACACGGTCAGATGTGCTCCTGACTGCTCACTGATCCTGGATTAGGGGTTGAGAGTGGGTGGCGGCCATTTAGATAAATAAAGTAAATAATAAAGTTTTTCATTCTTAATTAAAGTAGAGGCTTCGGATGACAGGAAAGTATCAGACTGTAATCAGATTTGACATATAATTTGTGCCACTGTTGCTCAGCAGATGAGCTTGGCTTTATATTAATGGTGTTTGATAGATTTCTATCATTGGACAAGCCTGTATTATACAACAACGCATAAAAGGAGACGGGTTATATAAAAGGATATCAGCCACTTAAGCAACAGTATTTAAAATGTGTGCATAAAAACAACTCTAATCGCTCTTTAATTACTGTTCTCTTATGCTAATCGTCGCCTGAGTTTTATAACTCTGAAGATGAGGCAAAAATATTGTCACAAAATGACAGAAAAAGATTTTACATTACAGAAGACTATTTTTAAGTTTAATACAAACTAACAAATGCTACCACAATAAAAACAAAATTCAGTAATACGCAGTGCAATATAATTAATGCAATTCATGTACAAATGCTGTACATTTTAAGTAGCTGCAAAATATCACATTGCCCAATTTTATAGTGGCTATATAAATGGCACAAAAGTTTTTATATCTTTCTCTAACATCTTACAGGAAGCATTGAGGCAACAGTCATCTATATTGATTCTTCTTTACAGCCATAAGAAATTAAGATCAACATCGATTACAAAATATTCAAACAACTGAATCACAAATATTTTGTAGTGTGACAGAACAGGAGCTGTGTGGAGAGAATGGGGGTAAAGATGAAAAAATGATTTGCTGCAGGAAGGCAGCGTCCCACAAAGCTAAAATTAGCGCTAGTGTGACAAAATCCATGGGGCTCAAAACCCAGCCTGAGATCCTACATCACGCTGCCCAGAAATCACTCACCCACTCTCAGTACACAGGAAGAGACCATCAGCCAGCCACTAACACTAATGAAGCCTCCACGGAGCTTCAACGGCGCAGTGGCCATCAGCTCAAATGACTAAACATTGACACCGGGCTCTGATAAAACGCTCTACAGTAAAACAGCGCTTGGTGAAAAGAATTGTCTGTTAAAAGTGTTGCATGCAGGTTACATTACTATACTGCATTAGTCTAGAAGTGTCTAGGAAAAAACTGAATGAAAAGGCATGCAAGATATATCAAGCATTCGCTGTAATTTAATAAAAAGAAGCAACGTTCATTATGCTACATTGAAATGTAGCTTATGTTCTTTTTGCTATTTGCATCATTAACACGAGGGACTTGGCATTCAAAAGCCCTGGATTGTTTGATATAAAGAACATATTACAGAATTATGGCATGCTGGGCTGATTGCACATGGAGACTTTGGAATGTTCTTTCGGAAAAGCGCATAGTTCCAGCTTCAAAGTGGAGCGACCGAGTCGTTTCATGGGTTGTAATTGCCTAGCAACCCTGGACAAGTGAGCTCTCCAAATTAGCTACTAAAGAGTGGAAGACTTCT
This sequence comes from Yasuhikotakia modesta, assembly GCA_036877545.1. Lineage (NCBI taxonomy): Eukaryota > Metazoa > Chordata > Actinopteri > Cypriniformes > Botiidae > Yasuhikotakia > Yasuhikotakia modesta. Next base: position 143,140 of record JBAJNP010000010.1, read on the forward strand.
GAACTAACCGAGCAAATTTCATTGTGCTAAATATGGATAATTAAGGGAGTTTTCAGGGATCACAGTAATGAATGGCACTTTGTTGTATTAAATCCACTGCTAAATGGCTGGAATATGGAAAAGACATATTGGGGGCCAACACCTCCATCAGTCTGCAGGGAACGACTGAGGCCCATGAACCCAATCAGTCATAATAAAGCTCTGATTGAGAGGGAAGTTCTTGGGAGTCTGATTGCACGGAGAAACAGAAGGACGCCAAACCGCCCACAAAGACTGATTCAATCTACAGAAAATAAAACATTACAGCCCCATAATCAGATCTTTTTTGCCATGAGATAAATACAATACGCTCACACAAGCGAACAAAAACAACTCTCGTCTACAGTTAGCATAGGATACCGAATTAAAGATGAAAGAAAGAACAGGAAGTACAGATTTTTGGCAGCCATGTTCACCTTGACCCCGATGGGCTGACGAGCTTTGCTCATTTCCCAACACTGTACTCCTTCCCCACCACTGAGCTAATCAGAGCAGGCAGGTCACACAGACCAACGTCCGCCAAACGGGCCAGCAGAGGAGGAGAGGCATCTATTTTGGGACACAATTCTGGGCCTCCGCGTTGAAAAAGGCACATTCAGACATGAGCAATGTAATTTTTTCCCTTCCGTGCAACCGTTATGCTTTTACTGTAAAGTAATACTTAATCAGCATCTACAAAATAGAACTGGAACTAAATCTGAAGTCTCTGAATGGGAAATAACTACTGACAGAACGGGTTTTAGGGCTGTCACACAAATGAAAAGTCACTGAAATATAAAATCACGTACAGTATCGACACGTGCTGAGAAAAGCCCAAAAATGCAGCCAATTCCAAAACATTGGAAGATATGTAAAACACTGAATAAACAGGAAAAGGTTTTTACACATTGTCAATATATTGTTTTTTTTCCATGTTATTGAGAGAGCCAATAACACAAGATGTGTTCTTGCATTTCGCTTGCATTTTTTATGCTATTTAATTAGTTTTAATTACATAGCATAAAAATAGGTATTTTAAGTTACCAAGAACAGCATGCAAGCTGCATAACAGAGTTAACAACGCAATGCAAGCCACATAGCAGAAATACACCCCTTAACAAATAGCTAAGAAGACAGATATGATGAAACTAGCTGATTTATAACATTTTTTCACTCCTAAACTGTATGTGTTGGACTGTTCCTTAGGATCGAGAGCGCGCTGTGTTTTTAATGGGTGCAAGCACTGCTGAGGTCTATTACCAATTCCATCTGGAACAGTGTTGAAGTACAGCCCCCATCTGCCCTCAGGCAAATTGAATGACTAGCCTGTTTCCAATTTCACAAACTCTAATATCTAAGAGATACCAACATCCAACCTACTTCTTGTATGGTGCAACTGGCCCTTTTAACAACGAAACAACGCGTTCAGCAGATTTTTTTCCACCCTGTTCCTGCCCTGCAACACTTTTTTCCCTTGACCTTTGCTGCTAGCTAGCGTTCGAGCGGGCCATTGTTAATTACCCCTCCAACCGCCTGGGTTTGCGGACATTTAATTAACGTGGCTACTGTAACTCCCATTTAAGGGCACAAACACGCACGGTAGGAGGTGGGATAGCATTTTGCGAGACGTCGATTTTAATGAAGTGCTGAAAGTACAAGCACACATATATTGGAAACGGTCGTATGTGCGTGTACACGAACGGGGTGTATTACCACAGATGAGAGTCCTGACCCTCATGAATTCTGTAAATGAAATCCAATATCTATTACACAAAATATTTTTGATGTTTTTACCTTTAGAAATTGGTGTCATAAACCAGGCACTGAATAAACAAGATATTGACCTTTTGCCAAGTTAAAAAGCTTAAAGATAAATCTTGCTCTTACAATGTGTCCCTGCTAAACAAAAAGCTGCTACGTAAATAGCTGTCAAGTCTCATATAGAGCAATTCTGACTAACTCATTTTCACTCTCACTCACTCGCATAGATTCATAAGATGTGACTTCAGCAGTCAGAGGAAGCCAGTGTGAACCATTACATGCCTCTTAGTGACAGTAACACTCAGTCTAATGTGGCCTGTGGGAGCAGTGATTGTACTGTTGAACCTATTGTTTCATTATTAGAGGCTAGTCTAGATGTAGCTGCTGTGTCACCCACTGTATACTTTGCTAGGTACAATAAAGAATCTGTGTCCCTGTATCTCTAAACAAAGTTACATATACACAAATATATTCATATTTAAAAATAAATAAATGAGAGGGGGGGAGAAAGACAGAAAGACAGAGCGAGGAAGAGACGAAGAGAGAGACAGAGACAAAGAGAGAGGGGGGGTTGGCAAGACAGACAGACATACGGATGGATAGACAGATTTGAATCAGATTTTCTCCAGTTACTCTGTCACAGCGCAGTTACTGCATCCACCCAAGCTGAAGGGCATTATGGGAAACGGCTGTTCTTAGAGCATCACTCAGACTGAAAGCCATACAGATGAGACACAGCAGCCGTGATCAATACATGAATTACAATTTCACTCTTTTTCTCTGCTCTTGAACACTCTGCGGGGAGAGAGCGCTCATCGCATACATGCGGCCAGGCCTCGCCGGCGGGTTCACAACAAACAGACGCAGGCTTGAGTCTGACCCGCTGCACCTCACCGGTTGAACGGATCGAAACCTATCTAGCATTAGCAGTGATAAAAACAGACGTGTAGGAAACGAATGGCCTGCTTACAATGCCTCTCATTGGAGTCTTATGACAGTGACTCTCTAAACCAACTACATTAGTGATTTATAGAACTATATTTCTTTAATTACTGAATTCTGAGGCACCTAGTGACCCATGATTTGGGACTAGAGGGGTCGCGTTACCGATCTATTTCTGCAGTGTGTGAGGGGCTGGTCAAAGATCCCCCGAGAGAACCAAATGTCATCTAAACCTGTACTGTGAAAAACTGTGAGATAGCAGTTTCTCTAAACGCTTTATCTAGAAAAAAACGGATAGATTTTATAGGAAGAATTTGCTGGTGTGATAGAAATGTGGTTCAATAATCCACACCGTACAAGCTCACGTGTGTTCCTTTATATAAGTAGATGAATTCATTTGGATTGATTCTTTATACGCTGTATGAAATATGGATGCTGCATCAACACTCAGAAATTAAACTGCAGGATGTGAATTCAAAACTTATTTCTACTACTTATTAAAATATGTTAAACACGACTAAAGACAGTGTTTGATTAAAACATACAATTCAGACTCAAATTCCACACATTATTTAAATGTGTCAAATTTAAATAATGTGTGTCAAATAAATGTGTCAACAAATTACTATTCCTACTTTTAATGAAATACTTGATTTTAAATCATCCATTATTACTTATTTTTAAAATGTGTGAATAAAAAAATACAAGCAAACCCCACACCTATCCTACAAGCAGAAATGACAGATTACAACTCTTACTGAAAACACTCCACTGTGCGTCTGTGCCATCAACCTAAGTGGTCTAAGTATGAAGAAACAGCTCTTCTCTCAGATCGATAAAACTGCTGAATGTTGTTTCATACATACTTTTTTAACCTAACACCTCTTTATTCTCTTAAGCTCCATTTCAGAGATAAACGCAGCTGATACGTTGCTAAAATAAAAAAATAGAAACCATGCCTCCATCACAGATGTTCTTGACCAATCACAACACGCTTCTCTGGTTCATTTCATTCACTGCAGTCGATGTCACCGGTTAGACGAGTGACATCACGGTACTCACGGGACCCGGTTCACCTTTGTAAGGGGTGCCTGTCAAAATAAGAAACTCAATCGATAATATAGCGAAAGGTCAGAGTAGCTCCTCTGACAGTATTCAATACTTAATTAAAGTGCTGACCTGCTGTATAATTTGAATGGGTATTTAAAGCTATGCGAAATGAAGACACGTGATTGGTCACAAACAATGATGAGGAGGAAGAGGAGGGGGCAGCTTTTACCGGAATGGTATAAGACGCAAAAGCTTTAGCCATTTATTAATTTGATTCCTGTTATTTTGCTTGGCTAAATGCTACTTTGGTGTATTTTCAACTGCCTTGCTGGATATCCTACTGTGAGCAATTACATGCATTTGTGTCCGCTCCAGACAGTGTGCCAGACTGGATAACATAAGAAATTACGTCGGGGCTATTTGTTGACGCTTGGCGAGCGTGAGAGGTGCATAGGGAAAATCCAGCCTTCCCACACCCAGATGCGAGACGCACACCTCACATCGGATGGCGTGGCTCAGCACGGTGTATGGTATAGATTTTCCTTACCTTGACAGAAAGAAAGCAACTAAAGACATGGGTGAAATCTGATCCCTTCAGCGCTGATGTCAGAACATCAGACAAACCGGCACGCCCCGGTTTCAACAATAGATCAGAGCAGAGCACGCTTACCATGCCAGAGCACAGACGCAAAACTCAGAAATCAATTTAGGTTCTAGAGGCCACTGCCCATGCAAGAAAGTAAAGGAGAAATGGATTTTCTCACAGGTGGCCACCCTGACATTTGCCAGCACTGCGAAACTGTGAGCGAAAGAGTCGTGCTCTTTAAAGCCTGTTGGGAATACAAACACTTCAGCATACAGAAAAAATTCACCCCAAAAATGAAAGTCTCTCATAATTTCTTACCCTCATGTTCTTAAAACTCTGAAATGATTTTCTGTGGAAACAAATGTTGCCATTTCTAGTTTTGCATAAAAATACTGAAACAAGCCAAAAATTCACCCCAAAAATGAAAATCTCTCATAATTTCTTACCCTCATGTTCTTAAAACTCTGAAATGATCTTCTGTGGAAACAAATGTTGCCATTTCTAGTTTTACATAAAAAACTGGAACCAGCCAAAAGTTTGTGAAGTTATCATTTACAGATAATCTTCTAATCACATGTTTTTGATCAATTGGTTAATCCGGTTCATAAAACCAGTCTGAATGATTTGTTCACAAACTGGACTGATTCGGTTCTAGAGTTCAATTAACTGATTCAATGATCCGTTCACACAGGTTAACAGCCCACTGGAGAGGAAGATTATCGGTATATAACAACTTACATTTTGGTCTGTTCCCCATGAAAAGCCATCATATGGTGTCAGAAAACCGGACCAATAGCCCTTATGAAACACTTGTATAATATTTATAATGTTTTTGTTCTGTTTGAAGCTTGAAAGCTTCAGTTCTAAAACACAAAAACTGCACTGAAAAGATTAACACAGTCTAGCACAGAATTTTTCCTTTTTGTTTTCCACAGAAGTCGTAAAGGTTTAGAACAACATGTAAATAAAAGATGAATTTCTGCTGAAATGTTTTCAATAAAAAGAAAAGGTTTTACTCATTTACCACACTGACAAAAAGAAAAACTAATAGCAAAATGAGCAGAAGAGAGACTGAGGGAGTCAGGCAGAGAACGATTATCAATCCCACAGTTTTATCCCCTGTGATATATTCTTTATGAGAATGAAGATGGTGCGCGAGGAGGAGGAGGGGAGAAACAGAAGAAAAAGCTCTCAGAAATGAGAGCTGAGGGCTACAGCTGCAGCAGTGCTATTTAGAAAGCATTGCATCACTGCAAGGGGGGCTTACCAGTATCAGACATGCTAAAACCGGCCAATATTAATGTCCTATTCCTACACGCCCAGCGCTGGGAAAACAGCGGTACTCATACGGCATACAAATGCTCTGGGATAATGACAGACGACGGTGGAGCAGTGAGGGCAGCGACACACGCGCGTGGTTCGGCTGTGAGAGTTCTGACGCAGTGGGATCGGAGGTGACGTGCTTTTTTAGAAGAAATGCTTTTATTTGACTAAAAATACAAATTGCCAGAGCTGTGGGCAGACAGTCAGCACTCCAGACGTGTGGAGCAGACGCTCTCTTCCTGCGAGACACGAGTACAGTTCCGGCTTGTGTTTTGTACTCATCTCACTCCCCCTCTCCATTTCCTGTGAGTCAGGCAAAAAGCAAAACAAAATGGACAAATGAAACCCAGATTAAATGTTCAGCTGGTGTTTACTACAGTTTGCAGTCTTTATTCCTCACATTTACTTCAGACTGCATGACTCACAAACTCTAATTTATATATAAATTGTAATACACTTTAAATTCACTTCATTTAAAGCGGATTTATATGTAAATCGTAACATATATTTCTTTTCCTGTGACATTTTAGATTCAGTGACAACAGGCACAGCAGGAAACTGGTTCAAGGTTATAAAGTCCAAAAACTGCGGGTGGTACCCTCGTTCATCCTGCCCCTGCCAGCAGCATTAGGTCACGCCCTCTGATGCGCTCGCCCGCTCTTGACAAGCACCAGGGTGTGGGGCCGGCCAACAATGATTTGCCTTGACTCTGCTTGTCTTGACTGATCCTTGAACACACACAAACATACGCTTACGGCAGTAATTTCCACTCATCTGTCGGTTGACCTTCTGAATGGCAAAACACTGCCACATTGGCAAATCCAAAACAGAGTTTTGACTAAACTCATCTGTACGTAAATCTCAACACAAGCGCACACCTCAGCTCTTCCATAATGACTCAGCGTTTCTGATGCAGGGGAATCCCACACACAGATTTCGATTACCTGTTTATTCTCATTTCCATTCTCCAAATCTGTAAGAGAGCTACAATACAGTGATTCATTTAACATGTTCCAAACACGTGCATGCAAAAGATTGCCTATAGATAAGCACACAGATAGAAACCAGTGTTGAAAAAGCATCTATCATTGTGATGTGAAACAAACACCGCCTCCCACATGAGTGACTTCAGCGTTTGGTCAACTATGAAGCATTAACCGATTACCAGGTATGTTTGTTTTTTCAAAGGCTTTACCAGCTAATTCCCCAAACCAATTCAAACACAGAATATTGAAGTGATGCCTTTACTCAGTGAAGCCTGCAAAGAACATCAAAATGGAGATTGGTTTCGGTGACTCGCTTCGCTTGATAACTCTTCTCAGCCTGAAAGTGTTGCAAATGCAGCTTGCCGGCGTGAAAGATGATTGACAGCCAGACAGATACTTTCACGAGGGGTGCGCTAGTTAAATGCAACGTCTGGGACGATCATGAATCTGCATGGAAATCAAAGATTACCATGCTGATCACTCAAAGAAGCTAAAGCACATGTAGTGGAAAAAGGCCAGCCAGGACATCTGCCAAAGCGGAGAGCTCCGAGTTCTACGGACCTCTAGGCGATAGTCGGAGGAGGGCAATGAGCTGAACCGTGGATGGAGACCAGCAAAAAATACAACTGTGCTAAGAGTCCATTCTTTATCAATGGCACCCAGCCAAACAGAAAAGTAAGAGAAGGTGGAGTTTTGACTGAGAAAAACACCAAGCCTACGTAAAAGTGTGATAGACGAGGAAAAAAGACAGTTAAGGACAGATTCAGTACAGAAGAAAGGCCCTTTTCTCTCCTTGTCTGGAGACAGCATCTCAGACAGGAAATGAACGCAAGTCCTGAGTGAATCAGATGGCGCTCATGCCCGCTCTGCGTTTCTGTTCCCACAAGAGAAGACGAGAGCTCTGTTCCAAATCTAGTGAGCTGTCTCGCTGTTTACTGCCTACAAAATCTGCTGTCTTCTGTGACAGCATCCTAACCATCATCACACCATTTTTGACTCTAAATAAGTAGAAATTCTGTGCATTTACTTTAATGTCTATAGAGATAAAATTAATGTAATATTGCATATGAGCATTAAACTACACAGTACATGCAAAAATGATACAAAATGATAATTAAAAGTAATTTAAAAAGATGCTTTTCCACCTAATGTCCACCATCTACTTTTACTGTATGGAAAATAGCACAGAGACGATCCTTTTTAGCTCCACAAAAAAATACAAAACGAGTTTGATTGACATGAGGGTGAGAAAATTATGACAGGATTTTTATTTTTGGGATGAACTACTGCTTTTAAATGCTGCCTCCATTGGCAACTCACTAGGTTTTGGAACACAGAAATAAACTGAGAAAGAAAGACAGAAAAGACAGAAAGACATGTTTATCTTTTCCCTCACCTCATAACTCTCTGTCAATCTGTCTGTCTCCCATTGTTCTGTTCCCTGTTCATGTCTATGTCTCTCTCTCTAACTCACTCACTCACACGCATATGCACACACACACACACATTTAACCAACAACTTAAACGCTATAAAAAGGCTAAGAGAAACATCAGTAAATGCTGCTGACCAGCCAATCAAAGGAGTCTTTGTCTCCTATCCTTAAACCTCTTGCCTAAATCTCTCTTCTTCTCGTCTCCAAGCGTTCCTAAGCTGGACAGTGTCCAGGATCGGTAATAAAGTGCTAAGCAGAAGACAGGAAATACTGGAGAAGTCGAACAATGTTATGACAATGCTTATAACTTTTACAGTTGGGGCCCAGCTGCACATCTGCACAGCATCAGGCTCTCACTGGCCCAGACAAGAGGAAAACCATTTTTACTCTTGGCATACCGCGCCTCCAACCAGATGTTATCACTTTACCAACAGCCTTGTTTTGTTGTCTTTTTGCTTTAACACAGAAACAAAGATAAACACGACACAAAATGTCCATTTTTCAAAAGAGGAAATGGGAGTTGTTGGCGTTTAGGAGGGTAGCACGGAGAAACAGCATGATAGATTAATAATAGTTACCGTAATTGATTTTGCATGAAGGAATCTGCGGGATCTCCAGAGGGGAGTCGAGTCGCCTTACAGCGCGGCCTCACAGGAAGACGGGCTGTGAGAGCAACACAACATGCTAAACGCACAGACAGCACACGGTCACGTCTCTATGCTTGAGAGCCACTCAACGGCCTGTGAAATTGGACAAGCCGCCCCACAGGTAGTCACGGGTGCAACCACATCAACGTTTCTAGACGTCTATGACCACAAACAAAAGTCAAAATTAACTTAAACAACAGTTATACGTTTTAGCGGTTAACAGATAGCGTTCAAACTGTCAATACTGTTTTGCTAGTCCCTGCAATGCATCCAAACTTACATTCTACCGCTTCCACTTATGGTGCAGATTTGAAATACTCAGGAAATAGCAAAGCCAAAAGTCACAATCCAACAATGCAACAGGGAAAAACAAAAAAACAGACCTCCAGGCTAGAGCAGGTGTAAACTGGTTGACGATTTGCTTACATCCCATGTGAACAATGCAGGCTTCCAACTTTTTGCAACTCTTTGGAAACAAAGTTAATTGTTCACAATTGGACTGCGAAATGCGGAAGTCTGTCTCGGCTGGGGTATAGCTGTGTGTGTCTGCCCAAAAAGAAAAGCAAAACAGCCTGGCTGTTGCCGCTACGTGATAATGAGCTTTTATTAGCATAGCATGCCTAATCACAGCCGACACCACGAGCCCGTTTAGGAATCTTCTGTTGATTGCTTTTGGAATAGCACTTTTTTTACTCCCCACGCAACAGTGGATTTGCTCCAAATTCCAATTTAATCACAACAGACCGACACTGCGCATTCCTATCATTTCCCCCTCGTGTTTTATTTATCATTAAAAACAGATCAAGCTTACAGTCGCTGGGGATTCCAGTTAATTCTCTGTGTGCTGGCCCTTGCTCCGATCTCTGCTGAACCCTCCATTGGACCAACGTGGGGAAAGAAATCTAATTTATTCATTTATACAATAAACAATGTTTATTTCCCAGACACCCCGGGGCATGCAGGGAGCGATGCTCGTCACGCTTAACCTAACTCACCTATCTGACCTTCATTTACCACACCTCAACACAGCAGCACCGGTGCCGATACTCCACTGCTTTCATTTTTCCTCAGCATTCAAGATCTCAGTTATCTGCTTCAAATGTCTTGGAAAAATAACAGGGCACAAAACTGACAACTAATGTATTATAAAAAGTAACTTTACAATTTAACATTGAAAATGTGCTTTCTTCATAATTATATTTTATATTTAAACAATTACACAAGCAAGATAAAAATGTTTGCCAAATAATCTGACTGGCAGGTCAATTTAAATCAATCATCTAACAGATAACTTTGCTGAAAAAAGTTCATTTTAAAACCTGGATGAATAAATTGACAAAAACATCTGAATGCTGATGGACAGCAGCTTTTGTTTACTGTATTTAATTGCTGGAAATAAGAATCTTTGCATTTCTTAAATTAGAATCCAAAAACACGGCAGATTTGCACATGCTTCTTTTAACACAAATAACAGTATTTATTAGAACGACAGGTTTTACAGCTCAATTTGAGAACAAGTGTTTCATTAGAACAAAACAAAAAGCAGACAGCCTCGTTCGGTTTGCAAGGAACGGCAGCCAAATCAAAAATTAGGGTTAAGAAAGTTCTGCATAGCAGTCCAAAAAAGAAAAAAAAAGAACAAAGAAAAAGGAGGGAGGAAAATGAATACAGATAAAGTGATATAGTAGCTACTTTGAACAAAATTACCAGAGAGCACCTTTGCAAAGTTTAGCCTATACTTAGCCATACTTCAATTACCAATGCGCACTACAAAGAAAAGCAGTATGCAAAAACTAGATTCCTGAATCAAATGTGACTGATGCCTTGCCTGTGAAAAACTCACCCATGCCACCACAATGCTAAGGTGTTGCCATGCAGTTGCTAAGGTATTTGAGTGGTCATTAATGAACTGCTATGTGGTTGCTAGGGTTTTTCTGTGGTTGCTAGGTAATTACTGGACCAAGTGAGAAGAGTCTACCACCAGGCCTATGACATTCTGATACCAAGACAAGATTTTTACCAATAGAAAATTTTTTAAAGTGTCCTATTAATAATGCTAGCTACTAATTAACCAATAAATAGAAGCCATTTAGATTAATATCAGGCTGTAATTTAAGCACATTAAGGGGTTAGAGGGGGACACTCACAAACGTGAGTTCTGTCAGTTCACACGGATCTGGAAGTGACCGCGTCCTGGTGGAACCCCTGTAAAATACACAGAACATGAAAGGGTGTCTGGGTGACGATGCGCAGCTGTTTCACGGAGCCTCTCGGATACTCCAGGAAGCCACCGCCTGCCTCACTTATCGTCTGCGTTACCAGACTACTGCTAGAAGTGCTTACAGCATCTGCTGACAGGTGAATGACATCTGTTTAACGAGAAACTCAGGAAATGAAAGAGGGTGTTAGCAAATAAACTGCGAGAGGGTGAGAGATCTGTAAACAAATGAGCTTGCAGAAATGAATTCTGATTGGTGGGTGAAACTGAGACAGCCAATAAGAGAGCCGGATTCCGAATAGAACATTTCTGAACGTCAATCATAAAAGGGATAATGCTTTCCGATGTTTACTTCAACAGACTGGAGAAAAAAGGAAACCAGGACCAAAAGAGAAAAATGATGAGGAAATAGGAGGAAGAAAAGTAATAGTATGTAAGCCTATTAACTTCCACCCATCTGTGGGCTGTACATTACCCTCAGCTGCCCCACAGGCACCGCATATACACACGGGAGCTCAAAGAGAAAAAATGAAGCAGGCGGAACGGCACAGCACGGGCGTACAGTCTTTCCATTCTGCGAGGGCCTTCCGAATTTCCAGCCGGAGCTCGTCCACACATGTATCATTTCTCTGCTGATTAGGGAAGAGAGATGGCTTCACATTGAAGAGTTTAAGTGCAACAGACTTCCAGCTGGAGAGCCGATAAGGGATGATATAAAAATGCTGAAGCATGTTTTTCCCTGTGTTTTAATCTTCTCCTTCTTGTAATGTAACACTGGCTATGGGGCTTTGCCTTGAAGCCTTTATTTAAAACACATGTTCCCAGTTCTCCTCTTAAAAAAGCCTCCCTTATCTCTCCATCAATCTACAGACACTGGCTGATTCATTCTGAGCGTGGCGGGGGCCAGGTTTTAAATTTGCGTGTGTGTGAACGCTTGGGCTTTTAACTTGTGTATGTATGTCTAAATGTGTGTGCATATTAACTATACATATATACTATACTACACATATATAGATATATTAACACCCTTGGGACCCCAATCAGAAACAGGGCAATCAGATTCAAAGACCAGAACTGTTAACTGTATTAAACTGTATAAGAACAAACAATCACAAACACAGACGTCTACATACTTTACATTTTACCATATCATTAGTGCTCACATTACTTATAAAGCTTAGAAAAAAAAGTCAATAAAGATAAATAAGATCAAAAGGCAGATGTGCAAATATGATGTTACACATGGACTACAATGAAGAACCTTTAATATACTGAAGCAACCTGTCTGTCTCCAGGAAAGAGATGGAAAAAGAAAGAAACAAGCTTCAGGCAAGGAGAATAATTTCTGCTCTCCTCGTCAATTATTCATTTGTTCATTTTCCCCTCAGAACGTGAGAAGATACAGTGGGAAAGAGGAAGGGGGGAGGAAAGAAAGAAAGCAAAACAGAAAGATAGAAAGCGAAGAAAGAAAAAGAGAAAGCAAAAAAGAAAGAGAAGGCAAAAAAGAAAGAGAGAAAGCTAAAGAAAGAGAGAAAGCTAAAGAAAGAGAGAAAGCAAAAGAAAGCAAGCAAGAAAGTATAAGAAAATAGGAAAATATAAGAAATTAGATTTAAAAACTGGGGATAAGGTGATTGTTATCTCACGCTGTGTAGGACCACCTCTGCTCTACAGTGACTCATAACTAATACAGATGCAACGTTCTGGCCATGAGTCATCAAAGGCACATATCCACTGTACAGCCATAACTGTAGCTTTATGCAGCCGTGTTGTGAATTGCATTATAGTCAATCCTCATTCTTCATAGCACCAATTATTTGTAGGTTTTGTTAGTCATTTATCATGCACAGGCATAAACGAAACAATAACAGTATAAACTAATGAATGAGCTGATTGGGATGCATAGCTTAAATTTAACTGGCATGGCATTATGGTCTACAGTCCTACTGAATAATCCACTAACCGTGACCAAACAAAAACACAGACACACACACAGACACATCTACCTAAATGGTGACATTCCATAGACTTTTGTTTATATATTATAACAGAAAACTGCATTTTACATTTACATAATTCACTATATGTTTTTTTATGGCATAAGGATGTTCACAAAAGGAGGTTTTCCTAAGACTTGTCACTTACAAAGGTTTTGCTGGTACAAATTTGTCCCCAATATATGTTGAAGTAAACCCAACCACACACACACACACACACACACACACACACTGCTTTTGACATGTCAAACTCATACTTTGACAAAGAAAATGTGAACATTTGAAACCATTATGTAATACATCCAGTTGGCGAGGCCTGACAAAAGCCGCACTTCACTAAAATACCCATAATGCCTCTGGGCTCATGGGAATGGGATCTCATTCGGCACGGTGGTAAAGGGATAAACCAGCAAAGAGATTTTATTACGTATCTTCCCACACTTGACAAAAGCGTCAGGTTTTACAAAAATAAACACATCAATATATAAGCATGATACGACAATCTGAACGCACAACTCCAGAACGTGAAGAGCTACAGTGGGCATTTTCATTCTGACAATGTTATGAGTGAATTTAAACACCTCCAGATCAGAGCAGAGCAGAGAGAACGGCCACATCTGATTTCTGAGGGGAATGTAAACAGCGTTTTCAACAGCCTGCCTGGTCTGGTATCAATCAAGTTCAGACTTCATGACTAAAGGCTGCTTTTCTGCGCTGATAAAATATGGCTGTAAGTTAATGTTGTGTGTGACAGTTGCGGTCAGAGTTTTTGGGGGGGTGAAAGATGGATAAGAAAGGAAAGAGAGAATGAAAAGAGGGAGGAAGACAGGAAAGAAGAGAGCAAGAAAGCAAGAAATAAACAGACAAGTAAAGTAAGATGTTTCCCAGTTAATTGGACACAGATAACAGGGAGAATGGCTTAGTGGAGTGGAAAAGAGAAAGAGAGGGAGAGAGAGACAGAAAGAGGGAGAGAGAGACAGAGAAGGGAGGGTGTGAGTGAATTGAGTGTAATGAAAGCAGTCTGAGTTTTGGTGCTGCTCTTTGTGTCCACTTTGTGCCCAACACCACTGGCCTGATAATCCGCCCGTTGCCATGGCACTGGCCTTGAGGACTGCCATTATTCCCCTCCTGCAGAATTTACCGCTTCACACAGACAAAGACATGCTTCTCCGTCTCTCATCATAATGATTCCTCGCTAGCAATGCAGAAAACAACACCGGGGACGGAGGCTGGACAATGTCCGGCGCTGGCGTCCCACCACGTGACTGGATGCATCTTTGCGTTCTTTAAAAGCTCAGGGGTGAAAACAAGAACAGAGTGAAGCGAGGGAGGATACTGAGAAGGAAGCTGATGTCGAAAGAGAAAAGAGTGATCATGAGTTCTATTTAGCCGCTTTGTTTTAGAACAGTTTCAATGTTTGTTTCATCACATCTATTTTGTTCCCTCCAGGGAGCTTAATGAAAATGCCTTTCAATGCCCAAAAATACTGCTTCATACTCTACTGATGTTAAAATGTTGCTTAAATGTATTTGATAAACAAAACGCACAATCCTGCAACACAAGTTGCTACACACTTCTCAGCAGCAGGTCATATCAGCAGGGGGAGGAGCGTTCTAGACTGCATTTAATTGGACAAACACAACTATACATGCCACTAGATCATCACTGAATCCTGGCCAATCAAAACCAGCAAAAACAGACCATTAAAAGACCCCCAGACACCCTGCAAGACATCACATACAGTAGTTGGTTTTCTGATGCGACACAACCTTGTCCCAGGGGACCAGAATGATTTGCCTCCACAGCCAGAGGAAATGCTCATATTTTGTCCTCATGTTGACCTGTGCACCACTGGCTAGCAAACCAGAGCACAGACAAGCTGCTGGAGGACAGCTCACCGGCTCCTGGGTCCCGTGGGGAAGCGCGGGCACACGTTACCCCACGCCCGAGACACTAACAGAGGAGAAGAAATAACACTGAGGCAGTTTAATGACTTCACAAGGTAAAACATAGACACTAGGTGGAAAGTTAAGATCAGCACTGACTGTCATTGGACGAGAGCAAACTGTGACCGTGTGTGTAAACGCATACGTCTAAAACCTGAAAAAACATGACTGCATAATCCAGGTGGAGATGAAAACTACAGTTATAAATAACAATAAATAAACAGATCAATAAATAATGAACAAACAAACTTCAGCAGCATCCCAATAGAAAACTATTTTATAATTTACATGTTCTGCTGTAGTGCACAAATTTAGCTCTTCTAACAGACAGACAGACGTATATATCACAATCTTAGCATTACAAGATTTACTGCAAAAAATATTTTTTTGATGTGATTTATTACAAAAAAAATTTAAAGTTACTCTTTGCAACATTGTCTTATAAAAATCCATGCCAGCTAAAGTGCATGCTGTTTAAGCCAGTTTAACCATTTAAATTCTAACGTTGACATTTAAAATGCATTTAAATGAGAATAAACCAAAACTACATAACTACTAGCATTTTTTACAACTCAGCTCAAAATTTGGAACCCTACTGTATCCAGAGATTCTCACAACCACCCAATTCCAGGAATCAGACTGGTGCGAATGCCAGACACGCATGAATAATAAATCATACCTTTCCAAGCGCAAAATCTTTCATTAATGATGTACACCTTTCTTTCGTACCCATTTCTTTTAACACGGGCAATAAATAACCTTTGCTTTAAAAACACATGACGTCCTGGTAGGAAATCTGGTCTGCTGGAGTCTCTAGAAAAGGCGGGAATGGCCCCTGTGGTGTTTGTGTGAGAAGCCGGAGGACAGCGACGCAGCCGCTAATCAATAACAGTCACAAGCTTTAAAAGGCTACAAGGGGCAGAGTCACTTTGACCACAGACTTCAGCTAAAATGGAACCTTTTGTTTGTGACTTATCAGTGGTTGGCACGTGTCTGTGACCTCCAGTCACTTTTCTGGGCAGGAGGGGAGACGAAAGAGGGACATCTGTGGGGAGTTAGCACTGACAAAAGGGAGACACAAAAATTAAGCCACATTTCACTTCAGAACTTGGTGCTTTCTAGGCGATCTTTCTCCCTCTTGTGGAGAGCCGTGAAGAACTTGACGTCTCCAGCTACGCTCCCTGCATCCTATATGTTTTGGAGAGACAGAGAGGAAGTCATTTAAATTCAGGGTAACACACTTTTTAAGTGTCTCTAAAATGGCAGTTGTTTTGGAAGTTTCCTGAGGTATTTTTCGTTCGAAAAAAGGAAGGGAGATAAAAGCGCAGCTGGCAGGAGGCCTGCCAGCACCGATCCTCCTTTTCTACAACAATGAAGTTAAAAATAAAAATCCAATGACCAGGAGGGGACGAGCAAAACCGGACTTATTTTTTCCTGTCGGATTTGCCAGGGGCCCCATTAACTGTGGGGCCCGTCTGTGTAACACGCATTTAACGACTCGCTAACGCAAACGCACAAACAAACCCACACGCGTTTCATGAATTATGCACAATGCACCATAAAAAATATCTCAGAATTTCATGCTCACGAAAGAATGAGACAAGCGCACTGAAACAGCAATGTGCAGTCTAAGCAGGAAGTTCTCCTTGTGCAAATAGTCTGCGGTAGTCCAGATCTAGAGCCAAGCTCAGCAAACACAGAGGAAGCTTAACATCTGTAGCCACGAACAACCTGTTTGTGAAAACACACAAATCCCTAATTAGGCCTCTATAAAAGTGAATATGAACACCATGTTTTCGAACGTTCATAGTTTCCAAAGCCAGCCTGATCCAGCAGTGAAGGAATGCTGAGAATTGTGCGCACATTTGTTCAAGAATGGCTTTTACAAGCTCACAGAGAACTTCTGTTGAAGGGCATGAGTTCCTTTACTGAGGGTTTAGACTCCCTGAAGTCTGAGAGTGAATTCAAAGAGAATATCATGGAACTCTTACTGGCACACTAAAAAGTAAAAAAAATGGTGTTTCTATGTTTTTTTCTGTCAGAAACGGTATCATAGTAATGCTATTACTTTCTGTAAAGCACAATTCCATCTTAATTCCATCTTGGGAGTGTTGCTTGTTTGATATATGTTACAATAAGAACATCGCCTTAAGGGAATATTGGGTCTATTGTGATGGCTTGTTGTTTATTTAAATCACCGCCCACACTTTATTCTGCATTTCATGCAACGCATGCAATGAAAGCCCGCTGACATTCTCTGCCTCTGACGCGCTTTCTGTCTTCCTGAGGTGAGGGCACATGTTCTGCTTGGTCAGCCAAGGGTGCTGCCACGTCACAGATGGGACTGCCAGTGTCATGGATTTCAGGGTTTCTATGGCAGCACTGGTTAATTCCCGAGGCTCTGCATGGTCTCTTTCTCATCAGCCTGACATACACTCTCTCTCTCTGTTAGGAAAAAAGCTCTGGCCAGGCCCTTAGCCAAAAGCCTGGGAGATAAGCTGCTAATAGGAAACAATCTACAGCTAATGCACACATTCCTCAGTGAAAGCATCTTTTAATAACAAAAACAGAGTGCTTCCCCTTTTTCTTTCTCTTCCCCCCTTCTCCTGTCTCCACGGCCCCTTTCCAAACAAAGCTGTGGGTGAGAGAGATAGTGGGAGATAAAAAAACAGATAATAAGTTTCAGCCCTTTTGACATTATTTGATATATATCTCAATATTTATGTTTTTGCACTGAAATAGCTTAGAAGACATTTTTCTTTTCAGTCAGAGGAACGATTTCAACCGAAGTAACACTATCTATAAAAACAACAGTATAAAAATAAAGGCCTATTTTTCAGTGATTGTTACTAAATGAACACAATGCCAATAGTTTCAATTCATAACAATAAACGACATATGCAAATAACCTACATATTGTGATAAGCACTTTTAATACAACAGAAAAGATTAAGAAAAGATTGTGAACAGGCCATAGTGACGCTCACTCTCAAACGTCATTTGCCCAGAAAGTGAAACGGAGGGAGCAAAGAAAAGCTGAAAGAGAAGGTGAAAAAGAAACAGAAAGATAATCAGAGCGTGCTGCTACCTGAAGAGGAATCACAGTACAAAAGCCAAGCGGAGGTGTGGCCCTCTGGCCCAGAGGCTCCCAGTGATTAAATGATTAGAGAGGGAAATGAGTGGAGAACAGGCAGCCATCTGCAACAAATGGGCAGAAAGTTAGGCCCCCGGCACACACACACACTCACACTTCACACTGACATGTTTGTTTGATGCCCCGCTGCCACGTTTTTCCTGCAGATACCGAGAGGATCCCACGAGCCTCGGCTACGCAGCGTGAGAACGTGCTAAAATAACGAGCCTGGTGAATTCTGAGCCCGATCTGTGAGATTTCCCTATCACCATCACCATCACTGATTCGTCTAACAGATGTGCTGACAAATATGAGTGAGAAGGAGAAGAAAAGGTCCCGTAAGGCATCGGAGCGGCCCGCTGCGGCTCCATCTTGCTGTGATTATAGCTGCAGTCATGTCTGACGTTGTAATTGCAACTGGCTGCGAGCTGTTTACGGGTATGGAATCACACATATGGACTTGCCCCTTTCATTTCAGGCCTGCTGCACATTCTCCTGATTATGTCTCCTCCTCTACTGCGCTCGTTCCATCACTGACACTATTCGTGCAGCCAAGCCCTTGATAGACGGCCGCCGTGCGGGAGCTGTTGCTGGGCAACACCTGTAAATAATCGTAATGTTTTCGTTTTGTTTATTCAAATCATGCGGAGAATGGTTTGAAATTGGGCCAAATCAGCTCGTGTTTGCAGTAAATGTTTTGGGTGTGTTGCCAAATTGTTATACCTAGAAGTTTAGGTCAAACCTGTACATACAAAAGCATTAGCATTATATTAATAGTAGCAATAACGCTAAATAAACATGAGATTCGACAATGTATTCGAAAATATAACAAAATAGCATGAAGTGAATTAAAAAAATATGATACAATATTAATATTTGAAAATTTAAATTTGAACCAATGAAAAGCTTTCCCAGGTTTAACCCAACAATAAAAACGCCACACAATGTAAAAGTAAACGATTTCTCCATCTCACAAAAGCTGCATTTATGATCCTTAATGAAGCATAACAACACCGTCAACGCTTATGCTAACAATATGCCACGCTCACCTCAAATGGCACCTGCGCTGACTAACATGACAAACGATACAGCCACGTACAAACAGCCACGTATAAACATTTCTACAATCCCTTTTCAGCTAAGCACAGTTAGCTAAGGCCTATCAAACATTCTGCATACGTGCAGTTTAAGTACAGAAGTACTTAAGTACAGAAGGCCTGTGTGACGCTCTAAATAGTTTTTAATCAGAATTCCATCAAGTTAAATGCTTTGGGGGTTTTTTCATTCTCTCTAGAGGCCCAGAAGTCTTTGCAGAAGGGGAAAGTGGCCATTCTGAGCCTGGAACAGAGCTCTCCCTGTCTGTCTGTCTGTGGATAAATCTCTTTGGTAAATAGCTCCAAGGCTGCACTAAGAAATATAGTATGGATCAAAGAAGCCATGTTTTCCTGTGTAAAAAGCCTAGGCCACAAGCTTGCTTGTTTGTCTAAAACAATTAAGGTCGTTATGAGGGGGGTTCCTGACAAATAGCTACCAGCTGATAGCGCTTTGCAAACTCTGGAGGAGGTCGGTGGGGTCGACGGGGATGGAGGGGAGGCCCAGAAACTGGTTTCTAAATTAATGATTGGTCAGGGTCCGAAGCCCGTCTAATCTTGGCCAATTGCTCCTTAATTATGTAAGGTGCTGCCAATTTGAACTGTCGAGAAAATCAGGATCAGCGCACATTCATCTCTCCCCGTATCCTGATTGAGTCTGGTCATTATTTGGGCGGATCTCGCTTTCACACATGGAAGCAATATGCTGGCCAGATGTTCGCTTGCAGTTGGGTACAGAGCACAACAACTCATCTACACGCAACGGCAGTTTCAACGCTGGGGCTGCTGTCTCGCACCCCAGACAGGAGCAGGAACCCTGAGAGGAGTAAAGGAAAGAGTGATTGACAAAAAAATAAAAGGAAAAAAACACCTGGTTAATCCTGTCAGGTCAGTGACTGTTGTCATGCTCGGTTAAAACAGATGTCTTACTGCTGCCTGGCTCTGGAGTCAGACCTTGGTGTTCAAACTAGAAAACCAACAGAACTTTGGTCACCAAATCAAAAACGTATTTCTTATAACATTCAAATTATGCAGTACATTTCTCTCTCTCTCTCTCTCTCGGTCATAAATATCTCAGCTCAGATTCTGGTTTCAGCCCCGCCTACATTATTAGGGCCACCTGGCTGTTTCTGGCACCGTTCAATGAGCAAACCAGGTATTTTGAGTGACACACCGCATATTCTGTTGCTTCCTCATTATATGCAGATATGATCTTCAGTGACGTACTGCCAATCCAAATTTAGACCTGCTCTTATTCTGAGTTCAAGGTTTATATAATGATTCTAGCACAACAGGGTGGTGAAGGAAAGATTTTCTTTGCTTCGTGGGTCAACCACAGAAAGGCTGTGTCCGAAAACCTAGTGAAGACGTCTTGCTGCCCATTTAGTCAATGACTTTACAGTCAGTGTTTGTATATTAAGATACCTTATAAGGAAACTGCTTTCAGTGGCACCATTATGTCATGTTTAATTATCTAAAACATATTTGAATAAGCTTTACTGATAGCCATGCAAATATTTGGTGACCACGCTGCTTTTATCTCAGCAGTCACAGAGTTTGAAAACAATGATCAAATGGCATTTATGAATCAATTTACTTCTTTCAACTGTCAGTCAGGCGACTTTTAACTTTTCCACCAATCACTAAACACCACGCACAGGATTGTGGGATATCACAGGCAGCGAGACACATCAATACTACCTTAAAGCAAAACAACATTTTTCAGTTTTTGGCCAATACGTTTTGGCCCCACCAGCCATGTGGTTTTTCTAAGTACAACAGATCCTACGTTAGACACAAAAGCTCTCAAAAACCCATAGTCTGTGAGCTCTGAGTTTTAACGGATAGAGGAGGCTCAGAGCAGAGTAATGGGCTGCTTTGTAAAACATCAAATGAGATCTGAACAGTGATGAAACACACTTGCGGTCGTCTCTCTGCGCTCGTCTGAAACAAAACGAGGGAAAGTTGCTTAGAAACGCTGCTTACCACTGCATTATTCAGGGTGGGAGATGATGAAACGTGATGGTGGGCTGGCATACGGGGGTTCCCAGCATGAGTACTAAGTGGAATTGAGACGGACGAGACGCAGATCACAGAACACACAACACCCCCCCACTAACCAACCCACCCGTTCTGCCTGAAACCAGATGTTTGAGACGATATTTACATCTGACCATTTCGTCCCCCTCAAACATCTTTTGAACGAGGCCCAAATCCACAAGATGGGCATAATACAGAACAACAACAAAAAAGCCCTGGAAAAATATAATGGACACGTCATGGGCCAATTGGATTTAATGAGTGATTCATAATAAAAACAGCACATTACACAATTAAAGAATAAAAATAAGTGCGGCTGGCATTCTGTCATTGAACAAATTAGGTCTGTCAAAGATGAATTGGGCGTGTTTGTGTTTTGCATGGCGTCTTCCAACCCGGATACCGTTACACCCTTTCATTTTAAATTTCACATGGGTTTAAATGTAAATAATGCAGCTGTTTCCAGAACATGTAAGCATTAGAAACAGTGAACCAACTTGCTACAACAACAAACAAAAACAATGCAGGCGTGATGTAAGATTAAACATCACTAAACTAGAAGTGACCGATGATGCATGTTTTAGAACGCTCACTGACCGGTCAGCTGCCAGCTCAAATCTAGACAATTTAAATAATAAATGCATATCCAATTTGGTATAGAAATAGACTAAAATAAAAATTCATTTAAATAATAATTAAATAACAATGTAAAATATTACTATAATTGACAGCATTACTACAACTGCATGTAAAATTGCAAAAAGGAAAAAAGTGTAAATCACTAATCCAAAAATTCCTTGGTAAATCAGTAATATTTTTAAATATACAAAATATATGAATTAGTATAATTTATAGAATGTTATCAAAAAATTTCAGACAAACATAATAGAAGAGCTAATGTTATTAAGCATGGCAATGCGCCGCTCGCCTTCAATGCAGACACAGTGAAGTCTTCTTACACTATATGTTTTTCCTTCATGGTCTGAATCAGTCCCATTGCATATGCGCTGTATACGTGACAGGTACTATGCAAATACAAGCGATCAAGTGTAACAGAAGGTGCAGTGTACTCCACATAAGTACCATTCAGACTCAAGGGCGATAAATTAATCGCCCGTTGAAAAAGTTTAAAAAACTCTGTGGAAATTCACATGCTGCTTGGAACTAATGCAGAAAAAACACAGCGGACGCAGCTGGCTTTGAGTGAAAGGACTTGATTTAAGATGGTGGAGAGGGATGTAATCACAGCAGACAGACACGTGACTGAATTACCGCCGATTATGTCTTGCTTCAACTTTAAACACAATCTGACCATTATGGCCCACGGAACAGCAAACTTTGCTCATAACCTCACCATCCTTTCCATTCTACCTCCTACCCGGGCCAGCCAAACCCCAGAAACAGGGTGAATACACACACACACACTCTCTCTCTGCTCGCCCTGGTCTGGCGTGGCCGGCTGGCTGCACAAGGGTGTCAGTTTGTTTCTGCAGCAGTCAAGTTTCCCATCATTCCATAGACAAAAATAAACAGGGGCGTCCTGGAAGGCTGTTGAAACGGCTCAGTGTGTTCCACCCCCTCAGACGGTGAGGTCATCTAGACACTGTAGACAGCATCAGGTAGTTCCAACCCCCACCCCCGGCCCCCCACCTCTGCTAGCCAATAAAATGTGGCACTCTGTTACAAAATTCGTCTGCAAGTTGTGGAGGAAGGTTTTCAACTTCCTGTCCGAGCAGTGTTACCACGAGAACACAAATCGACAGTGTCAACGTCGAAACACAAACATACAAGTTTCAAGGACAAACAAACATGAGGGCTGACATAAATAAAGTCCTACAGAAAACAGAAATGTTGGAACAGAAGTTTCAATATTTTCTGTGCAAGCAGACGATTAACCAATTAAGTGAGACACGCAGCACACAAACAACACGAAAAAAAACCCGGGTTAAAGGAAGTTTAAACATCATCTAACCTCACATTAACAATCTCAACATGACCAATCAAATGCCACTGAAATCTGGTGCAAAAAGAGAGCAAATAAACTCAATAAATGCACTTTAAAAACACTTGTTGAAAAGGTTGAAAATAATCTAATGATAATATTAAGGATTCTTTCCTGAAAAAGCAGCAAACAAAAAAGATATAAACAAAGTTTAAATAAGCTAACAGGTGTAATTAGTGTTCCAAAACGAAAAGGAACACACAATCACTTCCATATTACTCATCTTAGTAAATAATTATCTTGGGTCTAAGTTTACCCTGCTGAGGTTTGTAGGTACAGCTTGTTCTTGCTCTGTGACTGTTCTCCTCTGGCCAGTACATTTCCACAGGATTGTCATTCTGTTACCTCTCTTCCAGAGCTCTGATCCACCCTGCGCTGACCGATGAGGAAATTATCGCCTAACTGGCAGCAGCGCTGATACAGCTAAAAGAATGTTAAAGTAATGAGATGCCGGGAAGGATCTGTGATTAGCGCTCGCTGATCTATATAAGTCATTACTTATTATCACCAAAGGAAAATAACCTCGGCCATCTTCAGGAGACTCCAACAGCCTTCCTGAAAGAGCAACCTACCCTTAATCCTGCCAAACTTCCATTCCACTAGGAACAACTGGGCATGAAAAGCAGAGTTCCAACATTAAGTCAGATGGAAGGATTGTGTGCTGTATTGGAAAACACATCATGTATTTATCAAATGTTGCATATGTAGCCCGTTTAGATAGCAGTTAGTCTCGCGTAGCCAGACCTTCAAACTGATCCCAGAAGGTCTGGACTCAATCGCACCTTTCATTGGCTAGGAACACCTCACAAGGCTGTTTGACCAACCAACCACAGTCCGTTTCTTGTTCAGCGTCATGCTTCCAGTTGGACCGTTAAAGCACGCTACAAATACGTCTCCTAGACATCCTGTAGTATTCAACCAATCATGCGACAACTTTGAAACTCTTGAAGTGTTTCCAGCTAAGTGTGCCATATACATCAGATGTGCCAACAGTGTGTGGGTTTGACTTCTGAGGCTGAGACTAGATAACAGATCATTTCAGAACGAATCAAAACAGCTTCTAAACCTCAAGAGATAGTTTTAAAATAATCTGCATTAATTTTAAGTTGAATGGCCAGATATAGAGACACAAAAATGAACAACACTGTAGCAACATTAAAATACAACCTCTAATATGGCCCCTAGCTGCTAACTAACAATTCTGTGGTCTACAATTGAGCAGCGTTACAGAAATCTTTATGCCATGTTGGTCTGGAGATTCTCCCTGTATCTTGTGGTGTGTACTCTAAATGGACAGAAGAAAAAAACATGTTCGGGCTTCCTGTTCTGAGGCTCAGATGTACCCAGCCAAAAGAGCACAAGAGGTCACAGGGGGAGGGCAGGAAGTCTGTCAAAAAAAACAGATTAGAAGGCCTATAAATTCATAAGTCATCTGAAATTGCACGCTTATGATTTTGAAAATCAGCAAAAAAGACAATTCATCATTCTCCTGTTTTTTTTTCTCAACAGGAAACAGCCCCACCCGTTTACTGCCACCACTGAGGTGGAACTACATCTGTGTAATATGCCTCCGCAGGACTGGCTGTACAGCCTTACAAAAGGAGATGGAAAAAGAGAAAAGGCTGTAGAAAAGAAAATGAAACACATTAAGAAAAAAATCTCAATGGTAATTCAATACATTGGATTCCCAGGAACATACACAGCGGCTTATCAAAGCAGCTGTCACTAAATATAATTCGAGGCAGCGGGTAGAAATGTAAACGATGGCAAACCTAATGAATTTCATTTCAGGCCTGCCTAAAGTAGACATACTGTTTATCACAACTCTTTCTCTTCGCAATGACTCATTTACGCTGTGTTTGCACTCACATGCGCTTTTGAAGCTCAAAAGGCGTGTGCAGTAAATCAAGTGCTACGGTTTAAGAATTTAAGGTATATTGTAACGTAATACAAGCCAAAATGGGAAACACAATACAAAGGATTTTACTTTGCTGGGACTAAGCAAAACGGCAGCAAATGCAGGTGTTTACAGAAACAAAGAACAGAGTTCTGTCGGCTATTACAACTTCCCTGTGGGCTTACGCAACAAACATCATCTACTGATTTTGTACATTTTCAAAGCAAGCCTTTGAAGAACTAGTTTTGTGTCCAATATAAATAGCATATAAGCAACACAGATATATTGATTCTGCTCTCCTTCACCTGCCCCCAGAGAGGTCGTCTCACTGTATTATTTGAGTCTAAACTGCTGAACTTTTTTGTGTCATCCATTCTAAATGGTGTTTACATTAAACAACCCCAGTTCGCCTGTTAAAACTCTTTCCACATACTCAGACCTATATACAGCACCAAACTGTATTTAAAAACATTAGTTTTCATTATTTGAAAACAAGAAAATTATATATATATGCTGACCTAAAACCACAAGTATCACTAGATACAGCGAGACACCTAGATAGATAGACAGACACAATGATAGATTTATAGATATTAAACAGATATATTTATGTATACATTATTTACATATAGCATTTATGAAAATCAATAATTGGTCAATAATCTTCACAGAATGCTCTACTATAAAAAATACCCTCATTTTCTAATGTACAAAACACTCATTACAAACATTCACCCTGTAAGCAATGTGCAGAGGTTTACTGCTGAGCTACAATCCCTCTTTGACACTTAATAGGTAATCATGCATTCAGTGGCATGTGGACATACTGAGCTCAGGGAAACGAATTGTTGGTGCCTTTGGGTTTTTCTGCACAGGTTTACCTCTCCGGCTGCTGTGCTCTCAGCAGTGGAGCAGGTGCTGGGAGATGTGACTTAGAGAAATGAATTGGTATTTTGAGGATCAGCAAGGGAAGATCATCTCACCTGGAGGGGCTGTAAAACTTGGGGACTGGAGACAGTATGTCTGGCAAGGGGGTTGATATGGGCAGACTGGGTGACACTTTTCCATGTCCTTTCCTGTATTTGCACGAATCTGCTGCAGCGTCAGCACAGTACAGGAGAAGCCTTACCTTGCAGAATCAGCAGAGAGAGACACGAGGTAGAGGAAGCATCTGTCTGAGGAACAGTGCGAAGATCTAACCCTCCTCATCTGTGACTGCAAACTCTCCCTACTAACTCTCTGCCATAAAATTCCCCCATCCACATTAGTAAACACTATTTTTTAACAAAATGTTTTAATTTACATTTTAATTCCTTTAATATATTTCATAGTCTTTCTGCCAACAATATATAACAAACTCCTTTCCCACAATGCATTGCTAGTAACTCAAAACAGCTGTGCAACGATCTCTATGCAACAAGCTCCTACCGGCACCTTTAGTTAGACTAATTGATAAATGCATTCTTAAATTAACAACAGTGCTTACGCAACTAGCCACACATTTGGTAGAACACCAAAATGCCAGTTGAGGGGAACGTGTTTGGCCCTAAGGTAAAGCCGCAGCTGTTGTAAATGTCATGCCACGGTACACCTTCCTGCATCACCTGCCCGATGCGACTGCTGCATTCCGCAGCGCAATCATGCATTTGTCCGCTGCCAGGCACAGCTGTTTTTTGTTTGCGTGTTTGTTTAAAGGCTCCTGGCTCCTCCCCCTGTTCCTTTGCTACCGGGTAAGAGCTTCTCTCTGGCTGCATCTGAACTGAATAAAGTCTCTGGGAGCGCTGCTGTACCTGGGCAGTCTCCTGTATCCTGACGCCTGCCACTCCCTGATTCACAAGACTAATAGGTAAACTAGCCAGCTGAAAAAGCACAGCTAATCAGCAGTTAGCCAGACCTTGTTTTTTCTTTTCTTGGCACCTCGTTCCCTCTCCCGCGGTCTATCTGGGCGGCATGGTAAACAAGGACTAAATGCCTGCCTGAACTTATTTGAACTGCAACCCAAAAGGGATTGTGGGAGGGGTTTGAAACGTGAAAAAAAGTGAGAGGGAGGGAAAAAAATCTGAATGTCACCTTCCTCAAAGGCCCAGTTAATCCGACACTCCGTACAAATTAAACGGCAGATTGTAGTAGTTAAGGAACAAAAAGGGGCTCCTGTCTCTTTGATGTGGGCCAGGCGGCGCTGGACGCTGGAATCCAGTCAGGCCTGGTGTCAGATTGGGATCAAACGCAGCCAGACTCACATCTAAATAAGAATCTGGAATGGAAAACGCAGAACGGAGGGAAGAGTTGCAGGGAAGGTGACCACACATGAAGACCAAAGTTTGTTTCACACATATGCCTATTCTCTCTCTCTCTCTCTCCCCCTCTCTGTGTCGCTCTCTCTCTCACTCTCTCTCTCTCTCTCTGTGTCTCTCTCTCTTTGCTGCAACAAGAACCATTTTATTTGAATTATTAGTGTTATACTGCTACTGGTAAATTAACGTTTAATGGCAATTAGGAATAACACCTTTCCAGCTCTTTAAAGCTGCTGTGTGTGATATTTTTATTTGATGTTAAAATACTTTCTCCTATGCCAGCTCATTGGATGGAAACAACCAACATTTGTTCAACAAACTGGGGTTAAACTATCTGTTTGCCTCAACAGAGTAAATTCCACAGAAAATACACACCGAAACTTTAATGTCTCCATAAACAGCCATTATAAAGTTCTGATATATTCTGACTGCGTTTCTTTAATAAGCACACAACTTTCCAAAACAATTTATATGAGGGTTCAATCTCAGTAGACTACGTCCTGATTATTTCTATTTTTAGCATTTCAACCATATTTCAATATTTAGTATTCTCAATCTGCAACTTTCTCATTTGCTGACTCCTTTAAAAAAAGAAAGAAATCGAACAAAAGTTAAAGAAAGTTAGCCCAAGGCATATCAAATCAAAAACTATTCTGGAGATCTTCACGCAACATTAGCATTCAATGCAATTCAGTGCTTTCGCACTACAAAGTCGGCGGGTTAAGTTTGGAAAGTGCAACTAGGAAAGAATCCCACTTGGACTCAATCGTAAAAATACGAGAATTCTGGGAGTAAGATCCTTATGATCTCCAGGGTTGTGGCTAGAGGCTTAATTAGGTAATAACAATAGGACTATCTTCTGGACTATCTACAGATTCTGAAGTGCAACTAAAGGCAACATAAAAGCATAACCGCATGATTAGTCTTCGTAGACTAGAAAACACACATCCGCTTGCTCCCGGGGTCAACTAACGCCAGCACTGTGCGCACAGCGGGAATATCAAACCGGGGCAATTAACGTGACCCTCAACTGGCATGAGGTCAACTGCAAAAAACGGCCGTTCCTTTTGAACATAACCCCAAACAATGATTGCGAGGCAGGGCGTACCCACAATGCAATGGGAGGGGGTTAATTGCAATCGTTGGACGGGCTGGGAAAGGCGCCTATGGGCAGATTCAGGGTACACAGTAGGAAAATGCTGGACCAGGAGTAATAAGCTCTGACGTTGGACGACTTTAGTTACAGGCCAACGGTTCGAGCACTGCCATGCCTCTATGAACGCACTGTATCTTTAAGACTGGTGGAAGCTGGCCTTCACAGTTGCTGATTGTCAAAGCTGAGAATATTGTCAGAATATTCAGAATATTGTTTGTAATATTGAGAATATTTATCATACAGTCAGAGCCCAGAGGGGAATAAAAAACAGCATCTGCAGACGCTATGTTTAAAATGCAATGGCAATGCCCACAGCAGTGCATCTATGTAAAAATATATACTACAGATATACTCATACAGAACACAAACACACATTCACATGACTTGTGTACGGTGGTTGGTATGCTACATGATGGACAAAAGGCTGTGATGACCAGTCAAATGACACATGCGGTTACGCTCCAAAAGAAATGCTGGCTTTATTGCTCAGTTATTTATTCCTCAGTGATTCATCAATGAGGGAAATTATGCAGCAAAAATCACAAAGATTTAATCACTGGAGAAACTGAGCACCTTAATGATTCATACATCGTCTGAAAACAAAAACCTCAGACTTCCTCTGATACGCCCCTAGATTTTCAGTTTAATGGTTATTTAAATAATGACACACGGCTCCTTTCGTTGGCCGGAATAAAGGTGAGGTCTACAGGACGTAGTGCAGAAAAACTCATCCCAATTTATCTTGTGGTTACTGAGTCACTAAGAGGGAGGTTACAAGAACATGTGATCATTGTAAGTGATAAGTAAAAAAAAAACCCTTCTAAAAAAAATTAAAAAACTAATAATTGTAGTTAAAAATCTGATAGTTTAAAGATGAATCGATTGGTATCTAACAAACTGTACATCTGTAAAGCATTTTTGAAAGAAAAATATTTCTGTGAAAAAAAATTGAAACTGGTTATTTCTTATATAAAATGTGCTTTGTATAAGAATGACAGTCTGTTTTTTAAAAAGTCCCTTTTCTCCAGGATTTAAAAATGCATTCCACAGAAGACAGCAGGCCACATTTTACGTCACTAAATAGGTATCTGATATCAAATGTCCAACAAAAAGGAAGAGCAGCATGAAAGAGGTGGAAAAAACCCAAAACAAACAGCTCTCCGGTTTCTGAGGCACCTCACAAGCCAAACCCCTTCATCACAGAGTCTCACTCTCAGCTATCTGGTTGTTCATGCCACAGCTGCCGCTAATCCCTAACTCACTTCAGTCAAATCAATCTCAGAGTCCGAGTGCTGAAACAGGTTTGTGTGAGCCTTGGCTCCAGACAGGGTTCTTCTGGTTCTTCAGTGAGGAACCCCTCCCTGGCTGAGCCTGGTTTCATAATACGACAGATGACTCACAAGCCAAGTCATGGTAACTTAAAAAATATTGTGACGGACCTCAGAGCCCTTCTGAGTCCCATTAAGCCTTAGCAGTCCCAAAAAATGTTCTGATTCAACATTTCCTGAGGGCTAAAGCGAGGCCTCCACCTCCACACCCCGAAGCTTTCACACACTCGCTGACACGCCCAGCCTAATGACTTAACCACTGAGCGCCACGCCCGGCCCTCTCTCTTGCCAACCATTTTCCAGAACCATCCAGAGAGGAGCGAGCGAGCGCCAAGGACGTACGGCTCGCAAACCGATTCCCGTCGCCCCCTTTTAAAAACAAAAAAACAAAACTCCTTTTCTTTTTTGGGCCAACGCGTTACATCAGGCAGTGATGCTTTTTGGACGGGAGACACACAGGAAGCATTGATTCCCAGCAGGGGCCCCTGTTACTCAGAACTCGGCGTCAGAGGGGCCGACTTAAAACGTGGGCAAGCATGGACGCTAGAAAGCGGAAATTATGTCAGAGTTGTGGGAGAGCCACTCCTTCCCTCGCTGTCAGCCGGCATGGGGATCAAAGAGAAACTGGGAGCTTTCATGCACACATAAATATACAGAACATGTCGCCTAGCTGTTGAATTCACACTAATGTATATACGATCATATGACCTTGGGTTTTTATAAAGACATTTAAGCATAGCCCAATTTTGCTCGAAATGTCAGTCAGTGAATTTATTACATAAAAAACCTTTGTGGAACAGATTTTCACTAGCTGTGTATCCTTAAGCAGTCTCTGGCTGTCATATTTCACCAACTCACCTTTAAAAAATGCTTCAAAAAAGCCCTGATCGCTACTCACATCATATTGACACTAAATACATTATACATATTTTATATCCTCCAAACACGTGCTTGGGTGCAGTCTAAGCTGCCGTGTCAGATTCACCATGTTATTCGATTGATGTGCCTTGCAGAGAGCGTAGAATACTGTAAAGTCTATAGCAGAAACTCACATGCATTGTTACACAGATAAGAGGCATACACACTTTCATTAGGTGCAGATCTTTGTGTTACACTCACCATATCAAACACGCATATCAACAGGTCTATATCTTATGACACTGACAAAACAGACCGGAATTTTCAACAACAGTTACATTTCCTGAGGAAATATCACCAACAATAAATGGGAAAAACAAGACCAATCACAATTCAGTATGCAAACTGGTTCGATAACTATTTTTTTGGTTGACAAATACTACCTGACATTAGGGATTTTTAAACAATCTCCAATTTCTTAACCTTTCTCCAAAACATATCAAATTTGAAGCCGGATTACACAACACAACTTGATTAACTGAATTAATTACAGAAGTTTAATACAGCTTCATTATTTAAAAAAGGCCCTAAACTGAATATTTGAGAAATATCAACACAGTATTGCCT
The DNA here is from genome assembly GCA_036877545.1 of Yasuhikotakia modesta. Taxonomy (NCBI): domain Eukaryota; kingdom Metazoa; phylum Chordata; class Actinopteri; order Cypriniformes; family Botiidae; genus Yasuhikotakia; species Yasuhikotakia modesta. Next base: position 174,470 of record JBAJNP010000010.1, read on the forward strand.
ATCAAACTCTGTTAAGGCTAATTCATTCAGCCCCAGGAAACAGCAACAAAGCCCAACATTTCAAACAGTCAAAGCTGGCAGCTGGATTTGAATGTTGGAGAACAATTGCCATTGTTACACTGCCTCAACAAACACCATCAGAGCTTCTCTCGCTGATCCAACAAACTCAACCACAGAAGAAGAAGTGTGCTGGAACAGTATGAAGGAGTTTCATAAATAATGTAACAAGACCTGTTATGTAAGCTATTTAATTGAAACATGTAACCAGGTCAGATTAGGTAGAGAGAAGCTACGAGACGCTGGATTCTATTAATCATAATTTATTATAATTTCAAAGATGGCTGAATTTATGGACACATGGATAAACATTAATGTGTACCATGTGACCAGAATTCTGTGTGTAAAGGCCACACAGTCTGAATCCAACATCATCTCACAGTAAACAGTTTTGGTGTCTGGTTGGAGGTCTTGTTACGTTATTTATTTATGTGCCCTCGTGGTTCCCATTACATCTTTCCATCAGGTTGGAGTGAACACTCCACTACCCTTAGGCTCAGAGCAGGTATATGTTCTAGTTTTCAGTTTGTTTGTCTCCATGTTGAGGACCACGATGGCTCTGTTGTTATGTCTGCAGCTCTCTGGGTAACTACCTCAATTCGTTTGGCCGGGCTTCGAGTGTTACACAGAGCCACAGTGGGTCCCTGCACATACTGACTTCATTAAAACTCAAGCAAGGATGATCACACACAGACAGACACTCACACAAACAACCCAAGCTCAGGGGGACGCACAGAGATACCACCCGAGCAGACGGCTCAGGATGACAAGCAGGGAGAGACAACTGATAACTCTGTCTGTCGTGAACACAACTCCTCCATCTTTAAGGTGCTGCAAGTGAAGCTTTTATGAAATGGGACTACTACTCTCTGACACATCTAACCAAATAAGAATGATTGAGGTACTAATACAGGTACTGAATCGGTTTTGAAATATCGCACCTGTCTTTGTGAAAGCCCTGAACACACTGTAAACTTTAAGGAACCTGCCGCCTTTCAATTAACCCAATACACAATATCTGCAGGACGCTAAAAGCTTGCTAACTATTGGAAAAACTGCTATTCAAGCCACACGCTAAATTATGCCCTTCAAACAGATGTCAGTTCATCATGTGAAAATGCTACTTTGCTATTGTCACAAGATGATGTACTGACACTCCCTGGATCCATCTCTGATTACAATGATCTCAACAGTACTGGGGCGGAGTTATGTAAGAAGGGGGCGTGTCTAATTTGGTGGTTCAGCCTGGTAGAAGTTCCAGAGCAGCTACCACTCAGCACCTTCAACAGAAACACCAGCCGTTGAGCACCTGTTTAAATAGCTTGATAATTGGGAGAAAAACATTAGGCACAATTGTAATAGAGTTAAAGCAAAACCAACACACAATAATACAGATAAAACTTACCCGAAGCAGCGACTGAGACTCTTCCTTGGCACTCTTGCCCTCAGTAGAGGTTGGATACTGCTGTCCAGCTTTCTCTCCACCGCTTGCCGGCGTTCCAGGAAGGTAACTTTTAGCATCTGTGCTGAGACTGAACAGCATTCCTGAAGAGTCCCTAAGCATGGCTGCCCCCTTCTGCTGCTGCTGGTCTTTCACCCCGGCTGCCACTGCATTTAGCAAACCCAGCGTGGCTTGCGTGGCTTGGGGAAACGAGGCCGGGCTACCTCTAAGAATCTCCCCGGCACGTTCTTTAGGCACCCACACCAGGCTCTGCACGTGTTGCTCCCCGCCTCGAACCCCACCGCCCAGAGCTTCAACCCAGGCCTTCTCTTTCTCATCCTGGGCCTCGCTCTTCACACCATCAGAGCCCTGCAGCGGCTCAGCTCGACTTGCCTCTGGAGGCACCAGGCTATAGAGTTTCAGATCACCTTTGCTCTCCTCTTTGATGCGGAGGGTTGAAGGGGCCGAGCAGCCGTTGGCAGGGGCGGAGCCTGGGTCAGCAGAGTCCTGGCAGTGGGCGGAGTTGAAGTGGTCCAGCAGCGCTGTGGTGTCCGTGGCAGTAAAGCTACAATGCCGGCAGCGACAGCAGCCGTGGACTCTCCTGCAAAAACGATAAGAGAAAGAAGGCCGTCTCGGGGATCATTTCATTACCATAATTTTTGCATTCTTCATGGACCAATTCAGAGCGCAAGACATAGCACACAACACATTTTTACTTAATAACACAGCATTTGTCTTCTAAAGGGCCATCCAAGGCAGTGTTTCCCAACCTTTTTTGTCTTATGTACCCCCACAGCCCCATCATTACAGCTAAAGCACCCCTTTATCAACACAAAACAGAAATGTGTTCCTTTTAAACTCCCTGGTGCCTTTGCAGGCTACATGTTCACAAATATTCCACTGTTAAGTGTCAAAAACACAAATGAACACAACTTATTGTGTTTTCTTTCCTCAACTAAAAAACAAGCATATTTAGTTATTTTAATCTATTGCCAGCAAGTAATATTTTTGGTTTTATAGTTTTAACAAAGCAAAATCAAAGCACACCCTGGGGTACGCATAACAGTGGTCGGGAGTCATCGATCTAAGAGACACAAAACTAATCCACATTTTAAGCATTTGTACTTTGTCCTTATCTGACGTTTTGCCCCCTAAGCCTGATCTGAATCTCTGCAATATTGTATAATTGCAGTTTAGTCAGCTATCTTCATCTGCATAATGGCACTTTGTTCTTTTCCAAAAAAAGAAAACGCAAAACTGTCTTAAATGAACAGTCTGCTAACCTTTAGCTAAACGAATCTCTAGAAAACATCTCTTCCTAGAAATATCAATGATTTCCCATAAGCTTGTACTTCCTGTTTGAAATCAATTGCTCATAGAAAGTGTGATACAATTGCAATACAAAGTGACGGGCTGGACAGGTAAGTGTGTGTTTGTTTAATGTGCATCGGTATGTTTGTTTGGACAATAGCCATGCACTGATGGCTTTGGCTGTATAACGTCTGCAATGGGCCGTTTACATTTCATGAGAAAAAAAAGCAAGTCATTTGTGGTTAAAGTGCAACAATCAGCTATTAACATCCTGCACAAAGATCTGTACAAAGATCTGCATCTGTAAATAAACTTACAGTAACATACCATATTTTATTATTATACAGACATAGTATGTAAGCAGATTAAAAATATAATTGATATTGAGAGAACTACTAAATGCTCATAAATGATTTTACCGTTTTTAAAATAGTTGCATGAAATGTATTTACATATACAATCTACCTAATAGTGTCTTAAACATAATAATTTAACACAAAACTACATCATACAACAAAATTAAACAAAGCAATAACCTCTATTAATAACTTGTCTTTATAGTCCTCGGTAAGTCCATAATCCCTGCCTGGGCGGGTCTGTATAATTAATTATTATGCAAGAGCATGTGGCCACGCCCCACAAATACAGACAGGATTTAATTATTTAAGTCATAAAATGTTATAACATTATATAAATCACAACCATGTACAATTAATCAAGACTTAAATTAGGCCTAATAAAAGAGAATTAAAAGTCTCAGTTTCCTTAAGCTTTTGAAAAAAAGATCAGTTTAACATGAAGCTTAAGTCGTGTCAGTAAACAGTCCCTGACCATCACTGTATTTCAAACCAAGATGGATAAAAAGTGCAAGACGGAAAAAGAGAGCAAAACAGCCAGATGCCATCTCTACCCCTGTCGGCATCAGACGAGGGACACAGAGGAAAGAGCTTTTCATCATTGCTGCTGCATGACTTTCCCAGCATGCATTGCTGTAATTTGTTCCGCTTAAGTACACGGAGACAGACGCAGATCAAACACTGCAGCATTCCAGCAGCCGGTGTGCTGTGACAAGGTGTACAACCCACCGCATTCACCTCTGATTACCAGCAACACAATCGCCAAACAGGCCAAGCAAAGCATTCTGTATAAATATAGCTGCTGTGAAAGTCTAGCTCAGACTAATTTAAAGAATAAAGTTTATACCTGTGTGGAAATAAACGGCCGAAAACCATATAAACGTGGGTGAAGTTGTTTTATGAAGACTAACTGTTACCGTAAGCGACAAGCGCACAGATACATTCAATTACCATTAATCTGTAACAGACAAAACTAGCTACTTCAATGTCCCTCAAACTCAAGGACAACTGTTTTCCAACAAAGCATGGGCTGCATCCAACACAAATCATCTTCTTTGGTCACTGACACGGAGTATAAATATGTTTGTTGAGCCCCGTAACCCAGAACTGATTGTTTTCTGGAATGAGTTCCTGCAATTCAACAGTGAAGTTTTTAATCGTGAAGAGCTGACATGAAACTTGAAGGCAATGAGAGTCACTTTAATCAACTTTAGCCTTCACTGAAACCCATCATTGATAGTCCAATTATATGACACAACTTTCCTAAAGCATCTAATGACACCAGGCAGCAGTACAAACATAGAACTAAAAAAACATTAGCTGGCAGGAACGCTGAATATGTCCATCACAAAATTATTGATCTTTGTGTTTTTAAGTGGCATGATTACATTATTTTTAAAACATTCTCATAAATTGCTGTATTCTGTGTTTGTATGTCTTTTTAGTTAAAAAGTCCCTGTTTAATGGAAAAAATGTAAATTGATATTGAAGACAGATAATATAAGAGCTTATTTGTACTAATGCAGTACATTTACTGTAGTGTTTTCTGTGCCAGGATTCAGGAAATGAAAATCTTTGCTCATGCAAAAAAAAGAACTGCTCATATAATATTTTGGTATAAAACCGTTAGACACATCCTGCCATCATTTTTTTAAATCTACTTTCTTGTACATTACTGTAGGCTATTAATTTAACTTTAGCACCCACTTGGTTACATCAAAATTAAATTTAAAATAAATATGAGTGAAAAAACTTACATTTGTTACATTTGTTAACATCTGTCACAAACAGCACATGAAATCTGAGTAAAAGATGAGAATGCTGTTTTCTCAAACAAGTTGCAATGACTCATTTTTCTAAAGATTTGATTAAAAGTCTGTCTGTGTGGGTAACATTTAAAACCCTCTAAAAAGCTATAAAGAAAGCATGGTAAATATTTAAAGATAGCTTTCTATCTTTAGTTAGCAATTTAAGATAACTTTTTACTAATAACTAAAACCATTAGTAACTAGTAAATACACAACACCTAGCACAGAAAAATGTACCCACAGTTAAAGAAAAACCTGTTTTCCACATTAGTACACATTCTGTGCTCTTATGTCAAAATGAAAGAAACCAACAAATATTTTAAAAAATTCTCTCTTATCTGTTTATTTTAATCTTTCTCCTCATGATATCAGGAAACTTATGAGTATTTGACTGAAGCCGAGCAGTAAACAGCGGCTCAACGGTGCTTTGCAGGCCTGTGAAAATCCTGTAACTATTGAAAATTATGCGAGTGTGACTGAGTGTGTTTTTGTGAGGGACCGAAATGTAATGCTACCTGCCCTCCTACGCTACAATTTCCTCAATGCTTTTAATTTAATTGCAATCACAGACTCGACTAAATTTCTTTACTTTTTCCTACTTCATTTTGCAAAGCATCAAAACAGCATCATCGATTTGGGTGGAAATACTTAAAAACATGACTAAAATGAACGTGGGGCGATATTGCTGTCAATAATAGTACTAAGTGACGGTAATTTGCGCTTGTGAAAATGAAAAGCCCTTTAGCTATGCGCCAACATGCGCGCTCAATACCTTTATTTTACAGGACGGCAAAAAAAACTCCTCAATCCTATCAGCGTTACCGGTCCTATCCCCATGACATCACACAGGAAATGGAAAATTGGGTACAGGGCGGCCCATCCCTCGCCTGACTGCCTTTCTCGGGGGAATGAGGAACGCAGGAGAAAGATGGAAGAAAATCACAGTGGGAGGGTGAAAGTGAGTCTGTCAGCTGTTTCGCTCTCTAAAATGAGAGATGAGAGGAAACCAGGAGCCCTGTTAGCAGAATCAGCTGGAGACTGAAGGAGTCCTGGTCAGAAAGTTGTTGTATGATGACATTGTGACTACACTCCTACTCCTCAGGTCTCTCACAAACAAAACAAACAGTTACAACACACACAAACCGTTGCTCCTTAAATTCAGCTTAAAATCCTCCAAGAAACATAAAATTTCCAACTCCGAAACTGAATTGTACACATTCTTCTCCATCACACACTTCATCTAAACTTTTTCTAGCATGCAGGCGCCCTTAAAGGTTAAGTGTGTAATTTCTGCGCTGCTAACGGCACCAAACGGAATGGCGATTTTTGTTTGAGCATTCTGACAGGGCCAGACAAAACAACATTACAGCTCAATCAACAGCGTTTAGGACAGGATTACCTGGTTTTCTAAACAATGGAAGACGAAGGGGAGTGTTTGAAACTAGTTTAAAAACAGTTATTATTTTTGCAATTCTGTCTGGTTGCACAAAAATTACCTTGTTTAGGTTTAAAAACAAACAACGGGCTGAATCAACGTGAGGCAAGGTGTGAACAAAGCCCCGCGAATAACCACCACGGTATATTCTCACCACTTCAGCTCCGGCACGCAAAAGGTCTCCTCCTACAGACTGAAGGGCAGCGTGAAATATTGAATGCGCTGTGAATCGGGTGGGCATGAGGTGTGGGAGGCTACGGCATCAATATCAGGCTCACGTTCGCAGTGGGTGGGTTGCTGTTTGGAGAGTAGAGGGCAGGATTCTACCCATAAATCTAAACTATAGTGAGGTATTCAGGGGAGACAGCATACACATACTGGAAATATTATATATCAGCGATTCAACAGACCACACAACCATTCGCACGCATACGTGGAGGTCACGGAGCGCTTCCACACGACCGCACGATGAAACTGGATACCATGACACAGATGTTCATACAATAACATGAAAAAGACAAGCCAGAAAACATGCATGCAGTAGCCTACATACTAAAATCGAGTCCGGTCCAAGCGTATGAAATATTCTCAAGTTGCTCGTAAACCTGGAGAGCAAAACATATAAGGTGGGGAGAAAAGTACTTAAAAACAAAATATGACATTCTAACTCTCTCTCTCACACACACACACACACACAAACTCTCTCTCTCTCTGAGCTGAGAAGCAGGCGCTCTCCAGGGAGGACATACAGGTCTGATTTCTCCTCTCCCCTCGCCGGGTTCCAGGCTGTGGGCTCTGAATACAAACGGCGCCTTATTCAGAAGGGCCGCACGCACAGGCTGGAAACAGTCTGCCCGGCTCTGCTCCACGTCCACCTGAAACAACCAGCCTCGGGCAGCTGGATCACGGTGGACGTCAGTCACGGCTCCAGCGCACAAAAACCTTCACACACAACTCCTTATGGGACAGGTGCGTATGTGATGCCGAGAAATCCAGCCGTTTCCTGATGCGAGCGCCAACTTGAGAAAAACTGTCAGGATTTTTTGACAAATTAGACTGGGTCATTGATGGTCAGAGTGCAAGTGCAATAACAGAAAGATGTTTATAATGGAAGAAAACCGCTACATAGCTATTTGTGATCAATCTGTCCTGACTATGTTTGATAAATTATAAAAATGCTCATTATCTAGCATGTCTAGTGTCTAAGACTAGAGGAATAAACAGCTGATTCAAGACATAAAAACGAATGATTTTTAATAAGCTTTAGTTCTGGAATGCCTGCATTCCTCCAACGAAGCGAACAGAACAAATAGTTAAGCGGGCAGTACACAGCCACCTCAAACTTTGCTGTTGTCATGGCGATGAGCGGGTGTCTTACTTTCTGTCATCTGCGCATGAGAATCAACAATCAACTTTCAAGCGTGTGATTCATTGTTTCCTGCAATTAAACAGTCTGTGTAAACGCACCTTTTCGTGGTTTATGTGCCACGTCTACAGGCCCTCGCAGTTATAAATAAACACTTTATCATGCATGACATGCCTCACAAACCAGCTAAACACAAAGGTACAAGTTTAGGACTGATAAAAGCAGCACAGCTTCTAAATGCCAAAAATGAGAAAAACCTTCAAATACAATTGAATTCTGATTTACTGTCACTATTCCGTGTGAGATTTGAAATGATCTCATCATTTGATTGCTGGTGTGAGGAACGTAACAGCAATTGTTTTGCAGTAATCAGCAGCCATTCTTTCTTTCACAAAATTAGTAAAAGGATCATTAAACGAAATTAAACAACCAGAATAGTTAATCAAAATAGATAGTTCACCCAAAAATGACAATTCTGTTATCATTTCCACATTTTTAAATGCATAATAATAAAATATATTTTGAAGAATGTCTGAGATTTTTTTTGTAGAAGTAAATGACAGTATTTTAGTTTCTGGGTGAAGTATTCATTTACGAAACTCATCATTTTTAAAATAAAAATTTATCTTTATTCTGACATTAAAAGCATCTCAGTAAACTGCTTAGCAAAGAACTATAGTCATTTAAATTAAACCTATTACACGTCCTACATCAAAAAAAGATGCTGGCCTTTGTCCAATCAGCATACATGAAAGTTTAGCCGCTGTTGTTTGTCCACATAAACATTAGTATTAAAAATCTCAGAGAAAAGTTCTGGCACATAATATAGCACAATATACTCTAATGTCAAACATATGCACCATTGAGGTGGTTTGGTGTATTTACACAACACGTATATTAGATTTAGCAAAGTGCCTTTCTGTTCTTTTTCTACTGTGCCAAACTCAAGCGGACATATGGATTTCAGCGGTGCAGTAAACTCATTTCTATCAATAAATTCAAAACAGCACATGTAGACATGCCTGTAAACTCTGGCAGAAAATGAAGAGTAATTGAGATCTTATGTGAAGGTAGAGCGTTTGCAGTCATCCCATTGGCAGTATATACCACACAGCTGCTAAAAGAGTATATGTGTAGTTATTTCTCACATGTACACATGCTGCAACAAACACACACTCACGAGGACATGTGCGCAAACACGCACAAACAAACACTAGCATACACTTGCGCACCTGGCTGCAAGGCAAGCTAAATCAAAACCAAAGAGAGGCTGCTGTAGGAAAGATACTCCCTGACGTTTAACATTTTCAGTTTATTCAGCTGTGCTGCCTGACTGAAATAAGGTGCAAAAAAGAAAAACCTGTAACCTATCAGTATGAAAGCAAAACTGCCAACACTGAAACTGCTTTTTGCAACTGGGAAACACAAGCTTGCTGGTTGTAACCACAGCTGCATTTGCTGTCCATCAAATCGCCTTTTGCTCCTGTAAAATATTCTGTAAAACTGAATTTAAATGTATTAACACAGAATGCAAATGTATGGAATTATTAAACAACACTCTAAAAAAAATGCTGGGTTGTTTTAACATTTGGTTAAGTAAAATATGAAGTAAACAAACCGGTAAATTAACCTATAAAGAGATGATTTAACAGAAAATGCTTTAAATAAGAGGGGAATTTATAGCCCAATAGTTTCCTCTGCCCTTATTTTACCCAACTATGGGTTTAAAACAACCCAGCATTTTAAAAGCACAGTTAAAAAAACAATATTTTTAACATTTTATATAATATTACCTGTAGTGACGAAAGATCTCCTCCTCTACTTCAGTAAAGAAATGGCACTTAGTGCAGGCGTATTCTCCAGGATGGTCCCGCCCTGGCCCCGCCCCTCCATCCCCTGATCCCTCCTCTTCCGGTTTGACCTCCAGTAAGGTGTGAGGGACATGGGCGCTGTCATAGTGCAACAGAAGCAAGTCAATATCGGTGGAGGTGAACGGGCACTGGTCACACAGGTGGGTGACGGACGGTCTGGGGGCGGGTGGGGACGGTGAGGTGGTCCCTCCGGCTGTTAGCTGCAGCAGAAGCAGGGCGCAGTGCGAGCACGAGCTCTTACGACAAGCGAAGGGGTATGAGATTTCCCCCAGGTGCTTCTCTGGCGTGCAAAGCCCACGCGGGCAGAAGGGGCAATGCTTGATGGTGCACTTGTGAATACTGTGAGCCCGCTGGTAGTGATGCAATAGCGGAGCCACGACAATTACATCCGGGCCGTGGGTCATAGAGTAACGGAAGTCGCAGAATTGGCAGTTGTAACTAGTTACTACAGTTTCCGGGTCACCTGCTGCCCCAGAATTGGGTTCCTTCTTTCTTAAGTGGGAGTCTACATCACGGCCCTTCCTGTCCCTGTCTCCTGGGCTTCCCTCCCTGACGGCTGCCTGGCCGTGTTTTTTCTCATAGTGCTCCAGAAGTCTAGAGGGACTGACAGCTTCGCAGCTAAAACTGCAGTACTTGCACCAGTATACTTGCATTTGCGCCGGGCTATCAACTCCAGTATGGCTAGGAGAGTCAGCAGCCCTTATTGGCACAGAGTAACCGGCCACAGAATCATCCTCCGCTCTCACCGCCACTCGATCGGCCCACTTCCCCTGCTCATCTGTCCCTACACGTGGCATGCAGTTTCCCTTCCTCTCAGAGGTTTTCTCCTCAAGGCCAGGGTTGGTTGGAGGTGGACTCTTCATCTTGTTGGGGTGGGTGGCCAGGAAATGTTGCTCCAGGTCCACTGAGGAGCTTCCCATGTAGGTGAAGTTGCAGAACTTGCAGCGGAAGTACTTGGTGTTGCCCTGACAATCCTGCGTCTTCCTCCCAATTCCGATGAAGGTGCCTGCTAACGTCACCTGTGAACAGAGGACAGGAATTTGAGAGTGGAAGGAGGAATAAATAACAAAGAGAGAAAATGAGATTAAAGAGGGAAATGTGAACAATCGTTCATGAATTACAGAGAAATAGAAGACTGATATTATATAATGACAACAGACTTTCAATAAGCCTCAAAGATGAGGCAGCAGTTATCACCACACAAAGGCAAATCACATTTTCTGCTTTTATTACATTTCAGTGCTGAGAATTTAAAAAGCCACCAGTGAGCAGACAGGGAACATGTGAAACCTGTTGAAAAGTCTAGGAGTAAACCAGCCATGCAGAGACAAAATAAATCTTCACAAATTAATTATATCCAGGCGGTTAAACAGAACACATTGGCTTTGGTTATGATGCATTAAAAAAATAGAAAAAATTAAACAAGAACCAGGACCAGGTGACTGAAAAAAAGAATGTGATTAAAAAAAAAGTTACAAATATATAAAAATAAATTGTTTTAAAATAAGGTAATAATTTAAAACCATTTAAAATAAATGGGTTACAGCCGTGTAGAGGGGGTCTAAAATGAACACTTGACCAAATAGGAATAAAATTGTTTTTATAAATATTAAACAAGACAGAATTACAAGTTAGTTATTTTAGGCTAATAACTTTATTAGCACCTGCAACGGTCGATGAGAAATATTTATTTTTTCTCAATTCACCAGCCACTGGCAGCAATGGCATGAAGTTAATTTTGGGCTCCGCATGCGGACATTAGATCTACGACTCAACAGCATGCAGTAGACAACTGGCCTATAGATGAAAGCTTGGCATATGGAATATTTAGCTGGCACTGACAGAGCCAGGAGAGCGAGCGAGTGGGAGGTCCAGGGCTACGTACGCATGGGGGGAAACTCAACGTCACGCTCCAGACAAAACAGTCCAGGAATGTCACACAGCGCAGACAGGCCTGCTCCCCTGAGCCCCCCCCCCAGCTGTATGTTCAGCCACCGATTAAATAAACACCCGCTGCTTAACGTAATACGTGCTTGACTGTAATTCTACACATACGTATTACAGATACAAAGTGGACTCATTTGAAGCCGCAGCTGCTAGCCCTGAATCATCTGGCTGAGATACTGCGTTTAAACTGAGTGCACTTACACCACAGAGGATGAAAGATGCCTCTTACTACAGATTTAAATGCTTAAAAAACAGCAAAAGTGTTCAAGGTGCCATAAGCATCAATGTTCTATTAAATCGTTTTCATAATAAATGTTACCAACAAAATCAAAGCCTTACATGTACATGAAGTAATTAAAACATTTTCTTAAAATAAATCATATTCATTAAAATATATTATTAATAAACCTGTAAAAATTATAAAGTAAACTTCTTAAAAAGAAAAAAAGCAGGCAGATAGTTTACACAGCCAGACTGACAGACAGACTGATGGGTCTATACATAGAACAACATATGTCAAATGAAATATAGGCAAGCTCTGTTTCATAAGAGAGGCAACTGATTAAAGCCATTACATCCAGCTGGTAAATTGGGCAGAAATCACCCCTGCTTTGGCTAAAGCTAAAAGCTTCCAAATGTGGCTCATTTAGAAAAAAACTAAATACGCCAGTCAAAGTGTAAACATGACATTGTTAAGGTGAAGAGTGAAACCGTGCTGAAAGTTGGGCAGATAAATGACTATGACATCTGTTCATTACCCATCATTTAAAATAAATCGACTCCTGTGTTTTCACTGGCCCTCCTCGCCGGCTTCCCTACACTTTTTTCCCTCCTTTTTCATTGGGAAAATGAGAAATCGCAGTCGTCAATATTACCACATGGAAAATTCCGCTAGGAACGAATTCTGAATAGACTCATTATTCAACTTTTTTTTCCCTGAGAATTTATATGGTATTACGACAATTTGCAGACATGCTGATGTCGAACTGAAAAAGATTGCAGCCGGTGTTATTAGAAGGAAAAAAGTCCGGTACATGCCGAGCGCTCAACACATGCCCTGTTCGTTTGATTGAGTACATGCACGTGCAACACAGGTAACTGCTCACAATGGTCTATTTAAACATTACACACTGAAACCAGCCCTTCGATAAATCAGCTAAAGCTCATGTCACAGAACAAAGCCAAATACAGTGCGCTTGCACGATCCAGACTCATTTCCTTCCACATTTTTTGTTTGTTTGTTATAAATCAGAAATCGCCTTGGTGACGTTACGAACGATGCTTGCGTTCGGTTTCAGCTGGGCAGTTTGTTTGCTTACTCGTACTGTGGTTTTAAAACACACATATAAAAAAACTGTACAAATACTAAGTGGGTTTGTGAAAATTTGGTATAAATTTGTTGGATGTTTATTTGTATGCGTGTCTGTGTCACATGCGCGTGACTTTGCGTGCGTCACGTTCAGTAACCAGCATCTTGTGGTTTTACTTCTGTGACATCAGTTTTAGTTTCACATCTGCATGTGCTTGCATCACATTAAGACCTTAATGACCCAGGGGCCAGACTGCATGATTACCTGTATGTCATAGGTGCCATTGAGTACAGAAGACCTGGGTGACCCCGCTTCTGCTGCGGAGCCGCTCTGAGCTGATTGGCTGAGGAGCCGGGGCGAGTCTTTGGGCTGCGTTTGGGCCGTGAACTGCACCATGTTGTGCAGCGCTAGGATCTTGTTGTCCAGCTCAGCATCCTGCCGTGTCCGGTTATGCAGGCCCAGGTGGTACTTGCGAAAGTGTTTAATCAGGTCTGTGGGGTCATTGCCATAGTAACCGTACCCACAGATGTTGCATTTAAAGTCCTGCAGTTTTGGAGAGGTGGGTGGAGGAGCTCCTGTCTCAGCTCCCAGAGGGCTGGAGGCCTCCTCCGCTCCTCCTATGTTCCTCTGGGGATGAAGCGTAATGGAAGGAACTTTGGAGCCCTCTATGCCCGCTCCCTGAGGGCTGACAGAGCCCAGCAAAGCTGTTGGGCTGTGGTCCAGCTCCTTCTCCTCTCCATTACTGGTGCAGCCCTGTACGATAACACAACCCAACCGAGCAGAGGGCCTCAGACTGCTCAGGACATCCTCTCCATCTCCAGCCATGATCTGCGCCGGGTTCCCTCCCTCATCTGGATCAGAGCACATTGGGGAGGCAGCGGAGTCCAGCAGCCCGGTTTCAGCGCCCTCTCGGCTGGGGAATGAAGCCGCGTTGGCTGCCTGCTTGTGGCTGGAGAAGTCAGATCTATCTGTTTTGATGGGGGACGATGGTTTCTCCTGCTCATCGGGTTCAAAGGCCTGACTCCCTGCGTTTACGCTCTCAGGGCCCGTGGCCTCGGCCGCCACGGTTTCTCCTTCCTCTTCCTCACCACCAAAGCTTCTCAAAGGGGGATTCTTTTTCCGCACCATATCTGGAACCCAACAGAGAAGAAGATCAATGTTAGCAACGCATCATTACTCAAACAAACGCTCAGCGCTGCCTGCTCACATGGTAAAAACATTTCTGGAGTCCCTTTGGCTCTTAAGAGCAACTCTATAAAAGACTCTCAGTTGTTCTTTGATTTTCAAAAATCATTTTCAGAAGAAGAAAGGCCTTAGAAACAGGTCTAATCTTCCAGCGCAATCCATAAACAGCAACAAGGTTCTAATATCAGTGACTATGTCGGCGCCGGCCTTTGTTGATGATATTTTAATGAATCCAATCTGTGCGCTTGTGTCACTGATGTGGCTTATGGATACACATTTTAATCAGTTAACAAAATCAAAGATGATAGGGAGAGAAAAAAAATGTGGGATTTATAAAGTGATTCATGGCAAAAGATTCCCATCAGTGCTCAATGAGGTCATGAGTGTTTGTTCACAGAGAAACTAAAATCGCACTTATAATACCCCATTAACTAGGCTTTCCCTGAGCAGAAACGTCAATAAGCAAACCTATACAACAGTTTAGCACAGTACACAACAAAACATGCACATAATACATTTGGTAACCATAAACATGTCTGCGTGTGTTTACCTTTACTTATGGGACAAAATGGCATTAGCAAAATCTGACAAAATGTTTAAACAATATTTCTATATCTATAAATGCAAAAACCTTGTTTTAAAGGTAGAAATAGGGTTTGGTTTGGCTTAGTCTGTAGAAATTATAATTCATTTCATTTAAAAACAATAAAGTCTATGGAATGTCCTCATTTAGTTAGCCAGGTAACAGCATGCGTGTTTTGCCCAGTTTTTGATTGTGGGCAGTTCTGGTTTCTCAGAACGTAGCCTAACAAAACAGAACCCTGTCTTATTTCGACAGACCATTGAGAGCAATTTCCTCACTTAGTCTGCGAAGCAAATGGATATTAAATAAAGCAATTCATGCTTTGCAGAGTAGCCACACCTTAGCCAGAGCAAAGTTAATAAAAGCCTTCAGAAAATCTAATCTGAACCACCACCTCACGAATCGAACCAACGCCCTATCGTGTCACTCAGACGCTGCAGATCTGAGGCATCCCAGCATCCAAACACGCAAGGGTGGAACCACTTTACAACTGATACTGATGAGAAACGCTCGCTTGGGTTACGTTAACATTCCCACACAAAATAATAACTGAAACATCGGTCTGACTGACACTCGCAAAGATGCAACTAATGATTGACGCCTTTCTTTAAAAGCCTGCTGTCAAAAACAACAACAACATCTAAATATGCCATTTCATATCACAAAATGTAATCAAGCATTCAAGCTTTCCATTTTATAAACTGCACATAATGGTAACTCAATCAAAACTTTGTACAGCGTATCTGGCAACACAATAATCTTTTCTAGAGTGATTCACTGAGCAAATTCTCCGAATAAAAACACAGCCTGCTCGAGTTTCACACAGTAGGTAAAACAGGAATATCTTCACCAACATAAGGAAAAAATGAAGAAGAGTTGCAAACTTTAATACCTGATATGGTGCACAATCACATTAAAACTTCAGGGAAACAGTAAAACATTAGCGCTTCAATCTGCCTTTAAAAAAAGTAATAATCTGCTTTTACAGCTCCCAGGCATTTGCTGTGTTTCTGTAGCAGTCAATTCAAATCGCTAGTTCTGCTTCCACCCCCGTCACTGCTCTGCTATATTACAGGGCTCCACTTCTGATATTGTGCTACTGTAGAACTTACTTAATAAAGTGTAATATGCTTTTTCAAGAGGACGGGACAATCAATTTTCTTAATTAAAAATGTGGTGGAGTGGTAGATTGACAGCGGAGAGAAGCAGAGAAGATAGAGTCTGTCCCTTCTGGCTAATGCAATTTAATGACAGGAGTCTGAAATCGTGCAAGCGCTCAGCTCTGATATGTGCACGTGGCTGCAACAAGCTTGAAAAGATGATTTTCAGGGCTTGTGCAAGTGTAAAAAAAAGTGTTAAACGCCACAGGGTCTTGGAAAACAGCGAATATACAAAATCCTGCCAAGTGATGTCATCAGCCACATGATTTAACGCTACTATATAATGTTTTGACATTATTTATCAGAGATGAAAATCTACCTGTTGACAGGCGCTTCATCATTGTCGCGGTGACACGGTGACGGAAAGACTGCCTGTGATTTATTAATCGCACCAAAAAATAAAAGGTCTACAACAAAACTGTCAGCGCTAGAACAGAACATCTCTGCACAGAAACCAAAATGTTTAAACGACAAGAGACAAACTTCATGGTTAATTAGCATAGCAGTTCTAAATTCTGTTTGTTTGTAAACAAACCAAAAGACTGTAAAATAATATTTTACATATTTTTCATCATTAATTAAAAGACAATTTGGAGAAAAATCTGAAATTCTGCAAGATAAATTAAAAACAGCTAAATGTGTTAAATAGAGGTGAGAATCTGAAATTTTTATGGCTGGCAGAAAACTAAATTAGCCATAATATTCAACAAAAGCGGACAATGTCTGCAACTGAATGACAAGCGTTTTAACCCTGCGAGAAATCTACTGAGCTTTCTACAAACACGGATTCTGTGGGTTCTGATGCATACAAACACTCCTATTCGATGAATACATTATGACATCACCATGATCTATACTGAAGCAAAAATGAAAAGCAGAGCAATAAACCTCCATCGAAAAACCCACTAACTTCACACAGTCAGCTTCTGGTGAAAGACAACACTGGCCGGTTTCCCTCTGGCCCAACTACGTGGAACCAAAGGGCCTGGCTGCATCCACACAGAGCCTCATTTGTGAAGGGGCATTGTGACTCCAAATATGTCATCTTCATTGTCAAACTCATTTAGGAGATCTTGTTTCAAACAAAACAAATAGAGGGGATTTCCTAAGCGGGCCTGGCCTGATCCAGTCAGCACTGATGAAATTTTGAGTGGTGGATTTAACTTGTGGCAGGAAGAGTCGGGCGGTGGGTCTACGGTATCCAGGCCGTGTCCAGGTGGTTAAAGTTAAACCGGTGGGGCCTTCCAGCTCTGTGGTGGCAATAAATCTAGGAGTTTACATCTACATGTCCTTGTGCTTGCTGCATTTATTTAACATGTGCACTCCACAGCGCAGCTTTGATTAAGAGATGGTGAGGTGTTGCATAGCTGGAGATTACTGCTTAATGTGTCTGCCGAAACACACCCACACGTACAAACACACGCTGGGAAGGCAATAAAACCTTCCATTTTCTTGCTATTCCTGTATTGTTATCTAAGAGGATTCAGCTTGTCTGGATCTATGGCAGAGGTAAGCAGGTGTGTCTCACCAAGCGCGTGTTAATTTAAACCTCCCTATTTTCTAATCTGGGGGATTTGAACGTAAAGGTTACAGGAATTCTCTCAAAAATGAAAGTTTGTTCAGCCTCCACTGCCATACGCCGCCTATAATCACAAAAGGAGAGTTTCGTATGAAGTATTTTCACATATATATTTAAACTACAATTCATGAAAATTAACAATATCCAAAGAATAAAATAATACTGTAAATCTATTCAAATATCCTGTACTTGCACTATAGTCCACATTTTCTGAAGCAACAACCACAAAAAAGATCTTCAAACAGTATTTAACATTTCTCTACAGTATGTATTGTCAAGTTCAGAACGATTCAAAGATTCAGATCAATGTGATTTGTAAACACATCATAAGGATTTTTCAATGGCCCAGTTGATCTGATTCACGAGTCTAAGGGAACTCTTTGTTCTGTTTCAGAGGTCTTACTCAGTGACCCAGTCGCAGTGGTTTTCAGCAAAACGCTTCAATAGAAAAAACTGTTACTGACTAATGACCGTTTCTCACTCAAAAGCTGCTTGGGTATAATAAACCCACAACTTCTATAGTTTACTGTTTTCTGTGGGTTTTATTTTATTTATTAAGTCTGTTAGACGCAGTCTCTATGACCCATCACTGTATAGAAATACCTTTGTAACAATTCTTGTTGTAGCCGCCACATCTTGTCTGTAACTTAAAACAAAAACATTAACTTCCTGTATTTTCTGCAGAAGGAAAAACAACATGCATCTGAGGAGAGCAAATGATTCAATTATAAGATTTATTAAATTAAATAAGAGCAAATGATTTGATTCTAACTCCCACAGACAATAAACACACTATGTTTTAGTATACGACTAAATTGAACAAACCAAAAATTATTCAACTACTCAAGCCGTCCCAGCACAGTTTTATTTTGGTCTCAGACCCACGTCCCAACTCAATCTCTCATGGTGAGTTTAGCTGTAATCCTCTCAAACTCACAGATGCGAGCGGAGATTCAAACACACAGCTGGAAGACCCCATAGAGAGCTGAGGCCTGGGTCACTGCTAGCCCTCCACCCAGAGATTCTGTTTATTAAAACTACATTACCCAAACCGCCCCTCATAATTCAAGCCTGCGCTTTCAATCCACTGAGGGTGGATAGGAGCAAAGTCTTAAATATCAGATTCTACACACACACATGCTGACGCTTGCTTGTATAAACACTACCTGCTGATCAGCCAGGCGGAATATTGAGTTCCTGGGACCTTAAATGATAGCACTCATTTTGCATCCTTTATTTACAGTGTTGTAAACGACAGCAACAGACAGAAAAAAAAAATAAGAAAATATACGCTCTAATTACTTTGCCGTGCCTCCAAATTGGAAAAACAAGTTTACAGATTACCTAAGTTTATAGAGTATCTGGTAGGATCATAGCAGCAGTGCTAAACTTCAAGAAATAAACAAAACCTTCTATTTTAGCTCGCATGTAGACGGGATTTGCAGTATTCAACTTTCTGGAGCTACGAATGAATCGAGAATGAGATCCAAAAAAAACAAAAAGCAAGCTGAAATGTCACTTTAAAAGAAAACAGGCCTAACTTTCCACCCTAACAATGGTATATTCAACAGCACACATGGCAATTAGCCACGACTAGGATCCGTCAAGCATACCATGTGTGTGCGGTCACGTCTAAGAGCATAAAAGTGTTCCCCAGCAATCCCACAATTCCACCTTGTGCGTCCCCTTTCTTCTTCCTCTCATCCTTTATGATGTCACCACCGCAGACGTTTGCGGTGAGAAGGGACTCGGTGGACCCCGATTCGTCTTCCCGTGGAGTTTAATCTCGTTTGTAACGTTAGGAATAAATCACATTACTGTCTGTGGAGCAGAGACTCAAGCATGTGGTGGGTCTATGGAAAACACATATGCTAGATGCTAGATACACAGAGAGCAATTAATTATCATTAAAGGGAAATGTCAAGAGGAGGAACTGGACTATGAGTCAGTCCTCCTCCCCAGCCGACGTCTCCCATATTCACTCTCCTCCAATCGGAGTCATACACACACTTTTTCATATATGTTTCATGTAACCGGGAGACACATTAATTTGACCCTTGTCTAAACTATGGCAAAGAAATAATTGCCTTTAAAACAAGATAACTACCCTGCTGTGACACCAAGTCAATTGCATGTAAGTGCCCAATTTTTCTTCTGTAGTCATGGGATGTTTTTCCGTACCGTAAGATCGAATATAGATTTTCATTCCTTCAAAGCAGAATGAAGAAATTCAAATTTACAATTACACTGATGGAGTGAAACGCCATGACATCAGATAAAAGAAAAAATTCTATTAAGTTCCTCTTTTAATTCAATTCAATTAACTTTATTTGCAGCGCAGGCTTAGGAAGGTTCTGATACTTCCATTTGCAAGACAGTAAAATCTACCAAGTGATCTGGAACAGCCAATCGAACACAGAGCCATCATTCCCATAGAAACAACCAAAACCAAAAATCTCTCGTTAAAGGAGTAAGTGACTTTGAGGATGCAACAGACAGTGAAAGAAAGAAAGAGAGAGAGAGAGCGCGAGAGAGAGAGAAAGAGAAAAAAGAAAAAGAAACATTTTTCATTCCCACCACAATATTTTAAATTAACCTTTTTTACTAACTTGTTTTAGAAAAAATAAGGTAAGACCAAAAAGTTATCAACATGATGAACAAACAAAGTCTCTGAGACAGAACAGCTCGTGTCCAGTGACAGTTTCAGAACTTCAGTCCATCATTACTGAGTACTAACTCAACTGCTTGAGACGATCACTGGCCACACATAACCCAAACACTGAGGTATTCTCCATTAAAAACATCACAATAACACCACAATTCAGTTTTTGGCCACATGTTCTGCTTTTCTTGTTACTGCCGGTTTTAGGCAAGATATTACTAATGCTGCTGCAGAGTGGCAAAACATCACATTTCTGCATACCATACACAAATGAAGAAGGTTATTACCATGGCAACCACATCTCTTTATTTTTTGATTATTCTATCTTTCAGGCTCTCTTAAACAGCTAGTGAACAAGAGAAAGCAAAATCAGGATACAGATTCCAAACAGAAGAGCTGAATATCAAACAAGAAAGTGTGAAATACAGGCAGCCTCTCGCAAGAGATTCAACCTTTAATGTAAACTAGAATTGAGGAGACATCTTTAGGGACCGAAATAAATCAACAGGCCTGCCAGAAGACAGGGCTTTCTTCACAATGTGTGTGTGTGTGTGTGTGTGTGTGTGTGTGTGTGTGGAACAGCATACTAATCTCCTCCTGTCCTTAAAATAAAAGACAAAAAAAACTCACACTGCCACTGAAATACTAAGGACTTTGAAGGAGGCGTGGACTGCCAAAATCGCTCTCTGTGCTGATGTCCATGAACGCCAATCTGTGCTATTCCCAATATTCCACCGACTTTCAAACATCAGTGTGTAAAGAAAAAAGCGGGAAAAATAAGAGCAAAGAGCACTTGTGGAGAAGATCATGGTGTTCCTCATTAAAACTCCGTGGAGATATCCAGCCTAACAGTTTCTGAGCCAGAAGGGGGAAAAAAAATACAAAAATGAAAAGCTACACATGAAATCCCAAAACTACAGTGCATTTCATGCAGGAAATTATGCCAGTATACCAGTGGGGCGTACTGTACCTGATCAAAGCGAGCCCTGAATGAAATGATTTAGAGATTAAAACAATATTTCAGTTATGATATACAAAATGGTAATTATTCACGTATCTAGCTAGGAATGAGTCACAAAGTCAACTGGCTGATTTTGATTTGGTAATATATACTTACAGTTATAAGTTGTGATTTAACTGCTTTAAAAGGCCCCTGTGCAACTTTTCAAAACGCATCTCTAGATTGCATTTGTTTTTGAATGCAGGACACGTCTGAATACACCCGACATAAACCAGAGATCAGAGATGAATAAAGCAAACTGATCTAATTAAACAAGGTTTCCTTAAGACCAATTAGTCAACCGGTTACACAGGCTAGCAACACGCTAGTCAATCTATAAAAAAATGTTGTTTTGCACATCACAACTTGTAGCCTTAAAGCTTCACTGTTTACAAACACATGCTGTACCTTATCATATCTACATCACCTAATCATTTCTACTGCATCGCACACAAGCTTTAAAGTAGACAGACCTGCAGGGGATAGTTTCATTCATGCATGTTAGCATTGGAGCCATCAACCCTGTTAACATGAAATAGTGAGGCAGACTACATAGCAGAAGCTAAACCCACAACAACCCGTAATGAACTCTGTGACAGGAAGTCCCCTCACCTTTAGACATATGCTGTTTCACTATGAGAGGGGTACATACAAAAAGAGAGAGAGAGACAGAGAGAGAGAGAAAGGAAGAGAGAGAGAAAGTAAGAGAGAGAAAGTAAGAGAGAGAAAGTAAGAGAGAGAGTGAAACGGAGGGGGGGTAGGGAGAGAGAGAAAGAGAGAGGGTCAAGAAGTGTGTGTTTGAGGAATTAGAACAGAGGAAAGATTGGCATGTCGAAAATAAAGCGCTTTTCCCATAATTCTCTTCTCCCCCGTTTTCCCTCTATGAGGCAGCTTGTGAAAGGGTGTTCAATAAGAAGGGCCCGTGACTAAGTGCCTCTCTGACTTTTTCTTCGTTCTTACGTGGCATGTCAACGGTACACAATACGAGCAACACAACTCCCCCCTCATGTTTATTCATGAGAACTCATTCACATCAAAGAGGCAACACCAAAAACTGTTGCCTGTGGCAATGCTGGCAAGGTTTAAACCCCCCACCTTCCACCGCGTCATTTCTTCTCCTAATCGACTGAACTGCGGTAACATCTGACCGGAGAACGTGTGTAACTGCAGTGCTCCGCTTAAACCACATCCAATGCATCATAATTTAATATCACAAGTTTTATAACTTCGTGTCATGGAAGAAGCTTGATGTTTTTGATGGCTTTAATGCTGAAATGCAATCTGCCATGTACCGCACATTTTGATTTACTGAAAGCCCACAAATTTTTCAGTCCAATCTGTCACCTTGTACCCAAAAGTACCCAAAAATCTCTCTCAAAAGTTCTAAACAAATGCAGTAACATAACATATAATGCTATACTTTGTATATAAAAAATGTTATTCTTAGTACCTAAGTACGTAAAACGTCAATAAAACAAAAAAATCACATTTTTAAAGTAACTATAACTTCCAAAATAACGCTTTCAACATTTTTGTTACCAAATGTAAACATCAGAACATCCTCCCAATAAAAAATTGTTAGCTACGTAACCTCATTCATTTGCAGGACCCAGATCCTTCTGGGCAGTGTCGTCATTACAGCAGAACAGAGAAAGAACTTTCTAGCACTCTTTTCCCAACCCCTATCCTGTGCCCAATCGGCCTTCCAGTCAGGGAGTTGGGAGGGGGTGGAGCGAGGCCCCTGTCTGAATGACCTGGTCTCTGTGCACTCAATCAGCACACGCTAGAACCGGAGACAACAGAGAACAACTGCTTCCCTTAAGCTTCCTGTGATCACAGGCCCCGAGCTGCCAGAGAGGGGCAGGGATCACGCGCTCTAGAGAGAACTGCAGATAACAGACTTCCGCCAACACCACAGAGTGTGAGCGTATGAAGACAGAGACAGAGAGAGAGTGAGACAGAGTGAGAGAGAGAGAGACAAGGGGGGGGGGAATTGTTGTCCATTATTTCACGTTTAATGTCCAACTTTATATTCATATTTGATTATTGTAACACCATATCATTACTGTACATTTTTAAATCAACATTTGTTTATCTATATTGTTTTGGTAATATTGTCTAAACACAATCATCATAATTTAAATCAAAGTACTTTAAATTAAATTGAAATTAGGAGAGAAAGAAAGAAATGGATGTTGAAGGATTTGACAAACGGCTGTTGAAGTTTCAAACATGGTATTGCTACATAAATGTGTGAATCTTCTGAATTGCTTCAAAAGAAAAAATGCATTCAGGTTATATTTTACACCCTAATACTCGTTTATGTAAAAATTTAAGCTTTTTGTGTTTTAATTCATCATAATATTATTGTTTAACCATCATGAAAATCTTAAGAGGCTTTTCTTTTTTTTTTTAAATTTCAGTCAGAAATCTGACCAGAACGTGTCTGTGTCCCATTAACTCAGGCAGCCAAATAGGCTTTAAAACTCTGAAGTACATTCAATACGTAAGACCGTCTAAAAATATTGAAGTCGGTATGTAAATAGAATTTATTATTAACCCAAATTAAATGTCTGCAGCTTCTAAAGCAAAGTCACACCACATGTGAGAAACTTCAAGCTGTGCCAGAGTACTTATCTAAAAATATAAGCCTATGTATTAAGCAACAGGAAAAGTTGTATGTGATTGTTCATTGCACAATGTGCTACCCAGAGGCAGTGAGCAGAAATCACTTCTGCTTGTGTTCCTCTACTCTGCTCTGCTCTGAGCCGCTCTTGGTCGCTCTCCTCTTTTCACACTCCTCTGTTTATGGAGTAGCAGATTCACCTCCTGCTCTGATGTTGCTCAGCATTCCCATGAAAGACCTGCAGACAGTTAAAAAGGCCCTGCAGCCAGAACAATAGCTTTAATTTCCTTCTCTGCACTGTTCTGAGGTTTTTACGAGCTGACATCTCCCCAATGTCCGACCCCGAAGGAAACGGCTGAACGCAGCCCACCAACATGGAGCCCACCTTAAGACGCATCTTGAGATGAGATTTCAGTCAAGCTGTGACAATCATTTAAATGCTATCTTCTCCAAAGATACAACATCAGGTTGAGAGTTAAATATAAAAGTTGATTTTAATCCAGTTCTGCAATGATTATTTCTTTCAAAGCAAGTTGTTGCAGCTACAGTGCGAAACCAACAGTAAACCACAGGCTAAGATGCATTTCCCCTTTGAGAAAAAGTGCAAAAAGTTGCGACATACCTCAGGCTAAAGAGACACTCACCGGTCTCATTATCAGGCTATATTCAGTGTAACACGACTAACTGCATTTCTACAAATCAAACAGAAACATTTACTGCTGTATGAGTAAATAAATGTATTACCAATTTAAGTTCATTTACATATAGTCCCCAAATACAAATGCAAGTACTTATAATTAATACTTATTATACATTATTATGGCATGGAAGTAAATACCTGAACAGACAAAGAGGTCTTAAAAATCCATCTATTGTGCAATCAACACTGTCCATTTGTCTGAGGTGGTACAACGTCCCATGAAAAAAAATTTGCATTACAAAACTTAAAAGGATAGAGACCATGATGGGTTAACACTTTATTTTACCTTATTTTAAATAATTATTAACCCTAAATGAGAGCGTTACATTGACAGCGCTAAAACAACAACGGATACTGGAGGCAGTGACATCTCACGCTTTAAACAAACAGAATTATTATTTGTCTGCATCTCTGAGGAGAAACCTCAAAGCCCGGTGTCTCAGATGAGACACTGACACTGCTGCAGCCGATGAAGCCAAAGGCTGGTGTCTGTCACCAAATTCTGCTTGTGGGGAATCTGAGGAAAGCCACTTTTGGGGAACACAGCCTGTTATCTTCATCACTTTGCCCTGACAACCATTTGAAGCAGATTTGGGTGATTAGCCAGTTATTTGAAGTTTGTAAAGTATGCCAACACCCAAAACCCACTATCTCCTGTGAAATCTTTGCATATAATAACATATGGAACTTATGGACTTGCTTAATTCAGCAATACGGATTTAAATCTTCTGCAATGTTACAAAGTCAGCTTCAAGTCAAAGCAAAAGTTGGGCCTCTGAACACATGTAGCTCAAAACAGCTCAAGTAAAGTGACTTAGTACTGATTCACAAAGACAATGTTCTGTGTTAGTTAGACTGCTACTGGTTTACAGCTCCTCCCTCGACAGACGTAAACACAAACCGGGATACCTAGGACACTTTGCACTGCCTAGACAAATTCAGCTAGTTTACCATTGCCAAAACTAAAAAAAGCCCAACAACCTACCGTACAGTGTGAAGAATAAAGTAGGCCAATATAATGTGAGGTATTTTCAATGCAAAGGGAAGCAGTTTAACCGCACTGGTTGTACAAGATTCCTCTATTTGCTTAGTGCAATTATTCTCTTTCAAAGGCTATATAGCCCTGGGACTGATTAGTCATCAGAGCTGTTTGATAGAAAGAGCCGCACCCTCTGATACCATCTCTGATCCTTATGCAAAGATTTACCTGCCTGTCTCTCTTATCACCCTCATGTTCTTCTGTCTTATTCTACACATTTAAGCTAGTTGAACTTGAAAAATGCCTCCAATTTTGCATCGCTTTGCAATGTGACACTAATCTGTGCTTATGATTTTTAAGGTTTAGCATGAAAACACATCACAATGGCTCATATAAAGAAATCGGAAGCATGAACAGGTTTCCCTGAAGGGCAAAGAATTGCTAGAGGAAAAAAATGTCACCTCATTTGGCTTCAACTAGTTCTTGAGCTATTTGGCTATTGGAGGAGCAGCTGAGGTAAGTTAAGGACAGGGCTGCAACCTGGCCTCATAAACTTTGATACCTCAGACAGTGAAGTCACCGCTATCTATAACACAAACTGTCTATCACGTTGTCGTTTCACCCCTGAGAAGCAGGCCAGATATCACTGGACCTGCACAAGACAAACTCACTCCTGAGGGATTTAAGTTAATGGTCACATGGTACGTGCAAGACAGAAACAATGTGGGCTTTTAATGTGGTCCTTTTCAGCATGTATTTGTGAGGAAAAAGGTCAGGTAATGATGCCCGTGTGAACATAAGTGACTTTTTCCTACTGTGGTGGAATTCCATGCTCATTTGTGTACTCATGAGATCGAATATTACATGCAAAAGTCTGTGCATGTAAGCGCATGCAAGCGTGTGCTTGCTTGTCTGCTTGCCTAAAAGCTTTTGTTTTTTTGTTTCTGTACAGTAACTCACCCTGAGTAGAGCGCTCCAGTATAGATCACCTGCTAACACATCACAGCTATTGATGAATCAGATCATGCCGCCTACACGAGCATCAGACCGTCCACTTAACAACCTCCTGTGAAGTTACCATCACTGCTTACAACAACTAACAGGTCATAACATGCACATGTATAGTATAGCTAGAATACGTAGAAAATCTGAGGGTTGTTTAGAAACTGGAATGAGGTGATTATCTAAAAAACATGGGGTTTACAAACAATGATGAGAAAATATCTCAGATTTAGATTTGCAATTGAAAAATAAAAACAAGTAAACAAAAGTAACGCCTGAAATGCCCCACGCTGGATCTAAGTTAAGGTAGCAGCACGCAGGAGGTGCAGGAGACCAGGCGCTTGAGAAACCCGCCGTTGTATTGTTTTTACATTCTTTCCAGCCTGGTGTCACTGGCTCGGTTCTCTACCGTCCAACTGTCCACTTAAATCTTCTCCCTGCACTGCTATTGGCAGAGCCGAGCTGAAGGAGCACTAAAAGTCATTTGGCTCCAATTCGGCCGACCTGACCGCCTCCAAGTCAACCAGCCCCGACGTATAAATAAGAACAATATCAGATAAGTCTTGCAGGAAGCCTATAAACATTTACATTCTCTTTCAAGTGCTGTTTATGGATATTTTATCTCCTATCTGGAAGTTGAGGACATGGTGAAAAAAAGTCTGGGACCCGGGGTGGAATCTGAGGCAAGTGGTGAATCAAAAAGGCAGCAGGCCCTGACAGGAGCCCAGGTCCATTGACCATAATAGGTGTTGCGAGTGGCGGCCTCCACAGATGAAGAACCAGCTCTCGGGTCTGTTCCTCAGCCCTGCCAGAAGAGTTATGGGCTGATGCGGGTAGTGATGGGGAGGGGAGGGATGCCTGGTAAGCTACTAATTCTATATCTTCCCCTGACAAAGATAAAGTGCAGCTAGCAGAGTTCAGTCAGGGAGACAGGAGAGAGCTTGTTGGACTCTGTATGTTGTTTTTAACAGAGTGGACCAACTCCTGCCTGCCTGTCCTCCAGGCTGATGCCTATCTAAGGTCAGAAGATCTGACCACAGACAGTGAACATCTACTTTTCTAAGCCTTGAAGATATTGAAACTATTTTGAGTTTGCTTTTAAGTACATATTTAACATTTCTTCAAGGTTATAATTCCCATTAATATAATAATAAAATCACATTTATAGCCACAAAACTCCACAGACATCTACAGAACCTCAATGCCTGTAACAAATGACTATGCTGTACTTTAAATTCCATTAAACACATTTTACCTATTTACATCCATTGAAAAGAATTCTACAGTTTTTCCCTAACAAAACCATGCACAGAAAATCTGCTCTTGCCCCACAGCAAGGTCTGATTAAGTACCACCTAATCCTATCTTCAATCTTTGATCGTAAAACACACAGTCCAGACATTTAAGATCACAGACATTTCAGAAAACCAGCTAAACTCCGGCACAGACAGCGCGAGTCAAATCACAGCCCGAGGGCAGCAGTAAACAGTAGTTCTGCCACCCTGGACGCCCTCACTTCTCTCCACAACACGAAACTGAGAGAAGCTCCCACATTTACCTGAACCGCTCTAATCTGCAAAACAATGGCACTCTAACAGTGAGGTGCAATCTTGCTTGACGTGTCGCCTTTTGTCTCCTCCTGTGTTGTGACAACACTTACATTTGTAAACTGCCCTGCTTGTGGGGAATAAACATCTGATAGCCACAGGAGAAGGGGGCTGGGGAGTGTAACATGCCTCTGGGACTTCCTCTAACAAATGGAGAGATCTTTTGAAGGCTTCTGTTTGTGTTTGCCAAAGACGTGGCCAGGATACATGAGGCTCCTGTCTATGGCCTCCGGCTGCTATTCAAGTAGGTTAAATCTGCCCACCGGGGGCTACAGTTGGGTCTCGCACCTCAGGGTCCTGGGGGACAGAATTGTAAATGTTTCAGAGAGTCATAGGCAGGTTATGGTAGATGCATTAACTCCAGAAAAGATAATACAAGCAATAAAATCTGCATTGTATGGGTCAACTATTTGTTTACCAACCAGCTAAACTAGAATCACCAATTAGTGACTGACTGTTTCTATTAAAAGTGGGGTAGGCAAAATATTTTCTGTATAGTATATATTAATATTAACCCTGATTAATTAGATCAATCAATTAGACCAATAAAGTGGTCTAAATATATATATTTATTTTACATACATAAGAATTTTCTGTGGAAGACACCATAAAATGTTCATCCAATCGTTGCATTCGGCCTGAATGTAATAATAGGATTAGGAATAGGAGACATCGCTTTGGAGTGTACTATAAATGGAGGGCAAAATCTTATGCCTTTTTAAAGGTAGCTTGCCACTCTAAAATTGCCTACCCTACCTTTAAATTAGTATTGTTTTAGCAGGTTTGTACCACAACATCACTAAGAGGGTATTAGCATATTGACAGCATTTCATGCTTTAGCGTGCTGAAAACATCAAAAACCCTCCTTGTGAAGTTGTCTACAAATTGGCCACTTTCAGAGCACCCCACCAACAGACATCAAAGAGCCTCTGTTACAAATGTACCACCTTCAACAATCACGTTTAAAAACTTCTGTCAGATTTACACAGGCCTTCTGAAAAAGAATCATTTATCCAACCCACTGACTAGCCGATTATGAAAATACACAGATTTGCATCTAATCTGCACAAGATTGCAAACCCTGAGTTCAGTCTATACCGCAGCAGTTACACTACACAACTGCACAAGGTAGAATCTGGGCTTTGAACCAAAAGTGTAATATTGCAGTGCATTGATGCTGTGCAGACATCACTCAATGTGTGAACAATGTGGTCAGGAGCACTCTGTCAAAGCTGCTCATTGGATTGGCAATTACTTTAAAAAAAAAGCCGGTGTGGTGAAGAAAAACAGCAGATTAATCATGTTGTTAACGATGAAGATGAAGACGTTGATTAATGCAGTTTGGCTTTTTAAACAAACAACTCCTGAGTGTGTGGTGCGCTCAGCGTTACCCTTTAATTTCGAGAGGGTTGACTGGAGAAGTTTTGTTTTTGCAGCCCTGCTGCAGCTCTCGAACCCCCTTTTTTTAAGACCCCTTCTCTGGGCCCTTTCCCCCCTCCGACACCATATGGAGCAACCCACTAAAAACAACAGGCCCGCACTCAACCGCTCCCCTCTTTTTTAACACCATGCTAGAATAAATTGCTCCCTTATTGTGTTTTCAGCCAGCGGCCCGGGATCATTTTTGTGTTCTCGATGTAATTAGATTAGTTCGGTGCTAGTTCGGGGTTACTGCAAGAAGGCGCCACACGAGTGGAGGAGGAACGGGCTAATTGGCAGCCGGACACGGACCGATCCTCACCGTTCGCCTACAGGTTCGCTACTCTCCACCTCGGCCTTCTCTCATTACTGCCGTTTTGCGACCGTCTCAAAAGTCTGTAATATCTCAGCTTACTGTATTCTCACAGGGAGAGATTGGAGTCAAACTATGGAGTGGGTAGGAGTCTTATTAAACACACTCATGACTGGCACCTCTCAGTTCGCATGGGTGCAGTTGTTTATTTAACAGGCCTGACACACATACAGATGTGGAATTTCCATTACGGTGTGCACCCGGTTCCCGCTCACATACTAATTTTGTATTTAAAAAAAAAGGTCAAGTCAACGACTTTACGAATTCATTACATATGTATAAAAAAAGTTAAATGTGCTCGCACCTGCAAAAACGAGGTTTTTGTGTGGCACAAGAGATGCGAAGGACTATCAAATGCGAAGGACTATCAAAACAAAAAAAAAAACAGTGGCGTTTGCAACCACTGTACAGCTGATTAAACCATCGCTGCGTCAACAGGTAAAAGATTTCTATATGCGCCACAAACCTGAGCAAACGCTGGAGCCGGATGATCAGACTTTTAAATGAACATTATGAAAACATTTGGCCGCTTGCCTCCCCCGGCACGCTGGCATGCCATACATCACGCAGGCACCTACTGGAGAACTATGCAGACCACTCAAATTTCCCCACTATAACTCAAGGAAATTATACAAAGCAAGGTACCAGTAATAAGCATAAGACTTAGCTCACAACATAAATTCATGTTTATACCCAAAAAGGGGCATGCAAGTCAAACAGATGTCCCAGCATGTAACAGCTCAACCTATAAGGATATTGTATGTTTATTAAATGCAATTAAAAGTGGGCTGAGATTGACAAGTCATATATTTTTCAGCATGTGCACATTGCTTAATGTGTATCGCAACTAAATCGCATCATAGAACCATCAGCAGGCCTAAACAACTCGAGGATAAATTCACATTTATGGGTTTAGTCTGGGCCTTGCACGTAGTTATAAAGCAAACACATTTCAAAAAGCAATATTTAGCAAAATATGGCTGGGCATGTCTGAATATGGGGTCTTAAAAGACTGAAATGGGCTCATGCAAACGACCAGTTTAAAGCTTTTAGAAAGAGAAGACTAAACTAACACTGAAACTTCTGGGTAAATATTAATGCAACGCAGCTTAGCGTCCGCATGCATCTTTCATAATTTAAATGGATAAAAAGTGCAAAATACAGGAAAAAAATTGAACTCTGTACTTAAATACCCCAATTATTTTTTCTTAAATTATATCCACTCATCTCATCTGATTTAAAGTTCTCATTACTCCACATTAAAATTCTGAAAAAACAGTTACAAAAAATGACCAGACACACAAACGCTATATAACTGGCCCCCATCAGGGGCCCCTGGACCCCTGTTTTAACGCTCAGGATTCTCTGCTGCCCTTTGACCTAGAAGACTGTGTTAAGAGTTCTGGGTGAAGGATCTATGGGGTTAATCTTGTCATGCAGTTTCACCCCCCCATCTGATCCTACAAGACCAACCAAAAACCATCAAGCCCAGGAACAATTTCCCGTCCGTGTGCAGCGCGTGTTCACACGAGCAGGTTTTCCCCTGAAATCCGGACTGGAGAATATAGCATATGTTTAACATTACACAAATCTGCTGAAACGGCAGGGCGCACGAGAGAACCCTCCAGTGTGGCAGCATTCTCAAACACAGGCTCTCCTAATCACTGCCCGTTACAGGTCGTTTATTATAGATTTCTGTAGAGGAGAAAACAGGCAGCTATGACACACTCTCACATTACCTCATTTAGGAACAACTACCGCTCACAACACAGACCACAAAGAATGCGGCCGTCCTCACAAGTTCAGATTACTGGATTTCTACATGTGCAGCTGATGCGATATTAGCTTAAGACTAAAGACTGAAATTCATACGTTACAGAATGACACACAGTCCGTCTGCAAACCACCTAAAATTATAATCTCAAATGAGCAGGAGTGCTGTGGATATTTCCTATTGTTCGTAAATAATGTTGCAATTATGAGAATTTAGGATGTAATTAAAAATACGAGCCGCATAACAACATAACAACAAACTTTAAACACACAGAAACCAACTTATGCAAACACCTGACTAGCAATCTCAAATATTACAAATAACCTTTTAACTTGATTTAACTCGTATAATTTTTAGAGCTACTTCACAAACTAACATTAAAATAATAATAACAAAATAATTAAATATATTAAAAAACATCACATCTAATAAACACATAGTCTGCATCTATAGCTACATATTTTAATTTGATGCCACGGACAAAGTGAGTCTGTCAAGTTCAGCATTCTGCACTCGTTGTGACTGAGAAGAATACCAGACCACACCATCACCTGGTCCACAAATGTACAGATAGAAAAAAAGTCCCACAGAGTACAAAAATAAGCCAGCCTGTGTGGCCTATCTTATTACCCCAGAGAAAACCACAAACAGTCAAAAAAAGTCAAGGAAAAGAAAGTCAGTAAAATCTACTGTTCCACGTAATAAACGCCAAAGCAGGGGATGATGGCCTTAAAGATCAAAGCGTTTTAACAGCTTGAGCTATCTAGCAGTCTAGATTGCCGCTCAGAGCTACAGGAAGACCGGGTTAAAAGTTACCATAAATAAAGTTTAAAACTGCAACATCACCCTAACACAACACCGTCAAAACCCTAAATCCATCTCAAAGGAAGCGTTTTGCAAAAGCAAAGTCCCTCGCCGTTAATCACTAGCGTTCGTTTAGCGGATGTGATGCACCGACTTGCATCTGAATTAAAAACACTGCGTGAATAAATCCTGTTTCTTTAAGCGTACAATTGCGCGTATACGTACCTCTGTTAAGCATTGGGTTATAGCATTATCACACTCAATTCCAACAGGGAGGCTTGATAACAGTTGGCAGAGAATCCAAAGTCGCTTCCCTGAGGAACCCGTTTCCTCTGAGGTATCCTTTATTCCACATCCATTCTGGCCTGGGAATCATTCCATGTTTTCCTGCGGCGTTCACAGAGTTTACTGGCGTTACGTCGTCTTTGTGCGCGCTGTTTATGAAATGTGCCGTCCTGTACTTCCTCTTCTTAGAAGACCTCACAGGTGCAGATGATCCCGGGTGCGAGCGGTGACCACACCACACGGCTGCTCGCGATCACTGCAACCAAACACAAGTGCACGCTTCAGTTTAGCGAAAAGAACGCTCTCTGTCTGTATTTTTGAGACTTTTTTGAGAAAAAAACAAAGAAACAAATGGCAATCAGGCAAACAGAATGCGCACACAGTAACATCTGCAAATATTTGCATCAAATATTAACAGATCTTTCAAGTAAAACAAACGACTTGAATTAAAAAAAATGCTATTAAAAAAAGTCAACAAACAACACCAAAAGACAAAGGAGTTATTACTACCGGATATACTATAAGACCTGGAATCTTGGAAGACACTCAAATGGCATAACGGCAACATTTACACCACAATACACATTCAAAGAGCAGAAAGAAACGCTGTCATGTACTCAGGCACTCTAACAACAGCTTTCATGAATGGGAGCTCTGACAGTAAAGGCCCTCTGGCCAACCAAATTGGAAACAGGAAAACAAACATTCTGAAGGAAAAGCCCCCCCTTCTCTGTAACCCCTCCCCCCCACAAACCTTTTCTTCGACTCATTCTGTCCAACCTGTCTCAGGTTAGCAACAGTCAACAGCACCAGCCTCCAGACCACACAGACGGAGAACATTCAGCCACCATGAGGTGGAAAGGAAAAAAACAGACGAATGCAGAAAAACGTAAACCTGTTTGCGAGGTATAAGAACACACACCACGTTCGAAAAGGAAAAGAGAAAGAAGGCTAAACTGACTCATCAACGTTCCAGAGGGGCCGGAGTGAGGAGCTCACAGGACGCCCGGCCGACGGACTAAACCGGGCATGCAGGAGAGGGGAGGACAGGAAGTGGCACGGCTGGAGGATTCCAGAGGAAAACTTTCAGAAAGTTTCAGATGGTAGCAAATGAAGCGCAGCGTGATTCAGGACAGAGCTATTAGGCTAACGAGACAGGAGAGGTTTTATTCAAATAAACGCATACCGATTTGCTAATGCAGTACTGACCAAAGGTCAAATTTAGCCAGCTCATATAAAAACTAACCTAATGGGAATAGCTAGTTATGAAGAGACACACACTGCCAAAATATCAACCAATGAAAGTTTTATCGCACACATTCCTACCCAACATAAATATCATGTATTTTTTTATTCCTCGAAAAAACTATTTTTGTTAATGAGTAAGAATGAAGAGTTAGGGGATTTTTGTTTTATTTTGTGCCGAGCAGCCTACAGTAACCCTCAACTGGAAAACGAGAGTTTTAGTCAGCACCAAACTTTACCAGATGTATGCTAACCACTAAAATATTACATGCCACATAATTAGCCTAACAAGTCATGTCAAACTGCTTTGACAGAGTCAGCGCGGTAACCTGAACCGCTGCTTATCTCTGAGAGCTGTTAAATAGACTTCACAGAAGATGCGTGTGCAGATCAAGACATTAGACTGTAAATTAAAATGTAAATATCAAAATAGAATTAAAATAAATACAAATAGAAGCTGAAGATGTAATCCTTCACAGGATTAAAGAACTTGTTGTGACACAACAGGTCAAAGGTCTACGTTTTATTCCCACCAACACAGACTGGGTGTGATGGTAAAAGATTTCTTGCAACAAATAAAGCACTTTAATTTAAAGCACTTAATACAGGTGACAAAAAATAAGCATGATGGTAGAACTAAATACTATAACTATTAGAATAAACCATTACTCAAAATAATGTCTTTAATCAAATCTTTCCTCATTAAATATTTAGACGGTTTAGAAAAAGCATGACAATGCGGTTTTGTAATACTTTTTACAATATATCCACAACACCTCACAACCGAAGCAACATTTAGATTATAATTTAGTCTCTTATAAACATACAAAAAAAATGCACACGAGACAAAGACCTCTAAGAACTATGGCTTTTAAATGGGTGAAAATACAAAAGAAAAAATAGCGATTTATTGTGCAAGCTAAATCAAATATGTTATTAAAGCTTTTAAAGCTACAAATTATTAAGGGCAGTCTCTGTATAAACCTTGGCATTTCAACAGGCGGTTACAAAAAAACTGAAGTTTCTCGTCTCCATATTTACAACCACCAGTGAAGGTCTTGCCACCAAAAACCAAAAAGGAATTTTTATAAAGTCGTTTCAAATCGCAACCAGTGATGGACATTTGCAGAAAAAAAAACAATTTAGTGATATGTTTAATTTAGAAAGTTTCTTATGCAACATCAATATTGCAAAATTCTTTTAAAAATTTATCAACAGAATTAAAAAATGTTTTAAATGCAAAATTAAATGCAACATTTAAAGTTACCATAAACTTTTAAGTTGTTTAGTTTGTTAACTTTAGAGCAATGAAAGCTGTCAGAACGTGGCAGTAATCACAAAAAGTAAATCAATCATGTTTTAATTCTAAAAATAAGTTCAAAAATAAAAATTCTTCTAGTCATCAAAGTAATTATGTTCCTTGCAAGAAACCACCTGGATTTAGCATGCTAGCGCGATGCATTCTCCATCTCTGTCATTAAAAAAAGTCCCCTACAATTTATTTTCTACATGCTTCTTATTCAAGGCACCAACGCCACATGAATCTGCTGCAGGGACACATGCGACAAATCTCAATGCGACAAGAAGTTAGCCTAAAAGAACTTGTGCAAACTCAGAAGCCACGAAGAACAAATGGAAGACCCCCACTGCTGCTTTCTCCCTCCACCGAGGCCCAAATTCATTTGTCAGGCGTAAAGTTCCTGACTATACAGCCCTGATCTATTGCTTCTCTCCAAAGAGCTCACAGATGTGGAGTCATTTACATTTCAAATACACCTCAAGCTTTTCAATCACTTCAAACGCGCCTTATCAGACAACTCATGTGGATCTTATTCTTCTGTTTAGACTGAGAACTGAATTTAGTAAACTGCTGAACGGATAGCTAGAATAGATTCAAACATCCCAATGTTTACCACGTACGAGGAATGAAATAATATTCCAAGCAGATGGGTCGAATTTTTTGTTTATCTTCGTACGTCTAGATTATATATGTAAAATGATTACAAACTGTTCGGTGCGCAGGAATAAAAGTAGAAAAAAAAATCCATGTCTTCACAAGCAAGAACAGCAACAATCTGCTCAAAAAGTTAAGATAATGCGATTATGACTGCAAAACTCTTATGACAGAGCCGATGTTCTCTGTTGACTGTATCTGAAACTCTGTTTACAGTTGTGAGTTTCTGTTCTGTTCTCTAAATGATGAGCTGCGTTTACTCGCACGAGCTTTGTCATTAAGAAACTTTTACCGACAAGAACACTTTCAGAGAGAGACAGAGAGGGAGAGAGAGAGAGATTATCATTTCCAGACTGCCCGACTGTGGCAGGTTTCACAGTTTACAGGAAACACTGCAGCTCATCTACTGGAACCAACATGGGAATTTGTATCACAACATTCAGATACAGGTTACGCCTCACTACCGCACAACTAACTGAGGTGTGGGTGATTTTATCTGATAGTTTTAAGATAAATACTTGTTTCCACCCACTTGAACTTACTAACAACATTCTAATGTGAAAGTGATTGTAAAACCAAATTAACTGGCAACTTTACCACAGAACCGTGAAACTTTGCAATAACCGGCAACAACCCAACATTTGGCACACTTTACAATGTCACTATAAAGTTATTGGTATTACAGTTTTTACAGCATATAAATATTTTAAAACTTCCTACACGCAACCAAACAAACATGAACAATATTTTATTGTTCTTTTTACAAAAGTAGTTAGAGACACTAAACACTATATACACATCACTCAACACTATACAACTTAATGCTACATAATATTATATATAAGAAAGCAGATTGTTTATCTAAAATTAATACAAAAGTCAACATTATAGACAAAGTTATTTTAATTCCTGTACATTTAGCTGAAGTTTTGGACTCTCTGCTCACGCCACAAGAAACTTTGTGAACTACAGCCCCCACAAACACACCTAAGTGCGAAAGTTGTCCAAACAGTTGGTAAAAACAAACACACCGTTTTCTCTCAGCCATACATTCGCCAAACAACAAGCAGAACTTCATTCAAATGAGAAAGTGACATTTTGTAATGAACCCATTACCGCGTTTCACAAACTTTTTCCTGAGAAACCCACTGCAACTCTCCATCGCCTCGAAGAAATGACCAAGCAATGAAACAGAAAGAAATCTGTTCGCTACTTGTCATCGAATAAAACCGCAAAACGGCGATGAAAACCATTAAAGCTCCGCAGACGATCATGTAAACAACCTGCGACTCTTTGTACGTGGAAAATGAAGCGTAACGCACGGCACGTTGCCATGCCTACGCGTTTCTTATCGCACATCAGTTACGGAAAGTTTTCGAAGTTTGTGCGGAAAGCGCCATCCAGCTTTAAGCATCATTTACGCAAAAACTGTAGCCTACACACCAATGAAACTTTGCGTAACTTTAGTTATGAACCGTATAGCAACTCCTGCCCCGGTTACAACAACGAGGGTTCCCATAAACAATGCAAACAAACACGTTGCGGCGGTACAGTTTGCCTTGCTACACATCTCGCGGCTTAAATGTATAATGGACACAGCGGTATTTCTACATTCTGGATTTTAGCTTGCGCAAAATGCATTGCAACACAGAATGAAATGGCTATCGCAAAAATGGGAAGGAAAAAGTAATCCACAAAACCTCGTGTTTTTTCTCTTCGTCTCTGAACGTGAACCCACTACTGGGAGCTAAGTCGCCAATTTCAATTTCCAATTTTGCCTCAAAACCCAAATGGCACGCCGACATCCGAGGAGCCCGGCTCTTATTTTCACTGCAAAGTAGCGTTCAACTGATTCATCAAATCCCTTAGCCCGTCTTAACATTACATAACATTCACCCCCTAAAAGCCACCAGCGTTCAGGAACTACAGCTAAAATCCACATCTCTACGTTTCTCTGATCGCAACGTTCATTGATTCGCTTTCTCCTTACCTGTTGATTAAATTGCAATAGTCTGCAGTCTGAAAGATGGAGGATCTTTGGCGTGAGCCATGAACCGTCTTTGTGTTGTTTGTTTGTTGATCTCGGGGAATTATTTCTTTTTATAGGGATGTAAGATTTCGAATGGCTCCTGTACACGTGAAATCTTGGGTGACTGTGTTTAATAGTCAAAACGCCTGAGTCTGGGCTGAAAAAAAGGAGGTTGGATTTTGCAGTGATCTCAGTTCTTTATCAGAAATGTTATCGCTTGTCAGGACCTCAGACTCCAACCATTACGTCAGTTTCAAGACACCAACACTATTAATATCAAGAAGCCCTTGCGGAGGAAAGCGCCACCCTAGAGCGCGCTCTCTTAAAGGGACAGTGGCCGCGAAAACAGCTCCAGCACTGCCGTGTTACTTCGCCATAGACTTCTGAAGCAGCAATGTGCTTTAAGACATTCACGGTATAAGTGAGAATACTGCACTTTTGTCATTTACATAAACCTCACCAAACACAATCTCAAACCTTTCTCGGTACTTAAAACGTAGAAGAACTGAAACCAAATAAGTGAAATGAAACAGGGGGCCATGGGAACATTTACTGACAGGTAGTAATTTCAGCAATGCAATATAATTAGAACCCAGCAGTAGATGTTTTTGACAACTTTGATGGAAGTTGACATGAAATATATTTGGGAAGCTGATATATCCTGTGGCTTGACATGCTAAACTGCATCTGAAACTATTTGAAACAGTATTTTGCTTATTTTTGTATCATTGCTATGCATGCAGCTTTCTATGACCTCATATTAACTACTAGACTGCATGAAATATTTGTACTTTGAAAAATTCATTATACACACGGCAGATGCATGTTAAATAACCTGCTGAAGGCAAAAGGGTGTTGGGAGACTTAATATATTTTACATTATATCCTAACAATAATAATAATTCATAATCCTAAAATCATGACATTTAAAAAAACACCTATCAATTTGAATCTAATACGACAATGTGATTATATATAAAACCTATAAACCACCAATTTAACTGTATATTTTTGTGAACATATCTACCGTAATATAATGAAACATAACAGAGAACTAACATTTGTTGACGTGTGTATAAATGCATATAGTCACACAGAGTATATGATATTTTAAAATGTTCATATGGTTTTGCGGTATAGGTGCTTTACTTGTACTGACAGCATTTAACTCCGCATTTAAATGCTCCTCTGTTCTTATCCATGACAAACCATAAACTGTAAGTCCAACGGTCCATAATTACAAGTCCTGTCCACAATAACACGTTCAAGATGAACCAGATGAACCAACCGCTTGTTGTCAAACACACACTTACTAAAGAAAACACAAAACAAACATAACATTAATGTATCCGAAAGATCCTTGATCAGTATTGTTTGTACTGTATTTTATATAGTAGTGTATATACAATATATAGCAGTGTGTATACATTTTTTGGCATATATAAAATGGTGTTGTTTATAGTATATATAAACATATATTGTATATAATGTTGTATATGTAAATATGCTGTAATCATATTAAAATAGTATATAGATTAAAGGATCATGTGTTTGATTTGTGGTTTAAAGACATGAAAGCACTGTTGAATTCTGGGAAAGTTTGTGTGGTTACAGAATGTGCATTTTTAAGCCAAACCTAGATCAAACCTAGAAAGTGATTATTGCTTCTGTTTTTTTTGTGATTATTTGTTCTCATTTATTTCTACATATATTTCACTTCATTATTTATTTTTATGTATATCTTAACAAAATATTTACATCTGTAACTGAAAATATTTTTGCCCAGTTCATGCGCATTCCTTATTTTGTATCACTTTATCTAAATAAAAATAGCAAAAAAAAAATCATGTCACAAAATCAGAGCTAGTTAACAAAAATGAACTGACTTTGATGGTGAACATTTAAGTTTCCAGGGCATTAACATAATATG
This sequence comes from Yasuhikotakia modesta, assembly GCA_036877545.1. Taxonomy (NCBI): domain Eukaryota; kingdom Metazoa; phylum Chordata; class Actinopteri; order Cypriniformes; family Botiidae; genus Yasuhikotakia; species Yasuhikotakia modesta. Next base: position 214,268 of record JBAJNP010000010.1, read on the forward strand.
AGAAAACAGACATGGACAGCACAGAAACTCCTTTCCATTTCTGCCATTCCCGCAGTAACGGCAGGCCCACCACGCATGTATACAGATTCATCCAGCGCCGTTCCTCCCGCTGATTCCAAACCTGATTTAAAAACATACATGTTCAGTCAGAATGAATATCATAAATTATATAGAATGTTTTATGATCTGACTGGGGAATACCGCAAACTGTTGGCACACACTCCATTCAAACCTAATGTAAAAACTCATATTTGAGGAACTCTATATGTGTTCCCTGTAATCTCTCACCAGCCTGAGGAACTGATGGAAGCTTCTTGGAGGTGAAACCTGAGCAGTAAAGTCAACGTTGTTTATTTCTTGTACAGATATCATGCCACGAGGTGGACGTCACTGAAATATTTTTAGTGCAGCTGGTTACATTCTGCTAGACTTATTACATACTGTGGACGCCGGTTCCAGCGCTGTCCCCTATCTCAGCTTGATACTGTTGCAGTATAGCCTTTCCTCTAACCAAGCTAACGGCCAGACTCATCATGTGTCATATTTAGAACATCTCAAGCGTAGGAGACAGCCCTCCATTCAGTCGCTAACCCGCCTCACGCAGTATGAACGTTACAATAAAACATACAGCTACAATATACTCACTGTATTCCTCCACACTCACAGCTTTAGAATGATGACATCAGCTGTGTTTAACAGTAGGCACATCTGAAGATGGTTTAGGCAATGTACTGACTTTTGTATTTCATTTGAAACACTAATGCGAGTAAAGTGAAGAAATAGCTGAATTTCAGTGCATGGATTTGGTTATTCAGCTAACTATTTTAGGTTGTAAGAACATTTCTCTAACATTTCCATTAAGTAACAGAAATGTTAAGAAAGTTTAGAATGTCTATTTTTAGATTAATGGTAATTTCATGGTTACAAAAACATAATTTTAATATTGGATAATTCTATAACTTTTTAAAGCATTCCACAAACTACTTAAATGTCTTTCAGAGTTTCTAGAACTTTCAGAGAATGTTAGTCAACTATTTATGTAATGCAGATTGATTTGAGTCAGTCAGTTTTTTTCCAGTTGACTGTATGGTCTCTTGTACCTAGCCGTCATTTGTACTCAAATATGTACCCACAGCACAATGAACACAATGCGAGATATTTTGAATATGAGAGAAATGTATTGTATTTATTTTGTACATCACAATTCCTAAGTGCATCTCCGGTGTGTAATAAAATTGCATGTGTGGCACAAATGTGATTCATAAATGGGAAGTTTTCAATTTTAGCATTCAGTTCAAGCATGGAGCATAAATGGAATTTGCCGAGTGTAACTTCTGAATAAAAGGGAAATTTGAACCGGAAGAACAGCTCAAGGTGATTCTTTCACTTTACTGTTTCACTCCGAGGAGCAAAATAAGCGATTCACGGAGGGCCGGAATAAAAACAATTTTATACTTGAGTAAAACATTTCTGCATGAATAATTATTTTATTTTCCTCACTCCCATAAAAATAAAAACAGAAGATGAGCAACACGCTTTCACAGCGTCGCATGAATAAGAGCTGTCACTTGCGTCGGCAGCTGAGTCACCAGAACGTTTGTGTCCTTCAGATATTGGTGAAGCTGGTCTGATTCAAATTAGCTTAGCAGAGTGAACATGCAGACATACAGGGTTGGAGCGACAGCCCTAAACGGCCTCAGCCACTGTTGTGGTTGAACACAGTTCAGAGGTGTGAGCAAGTCTGCAAAAAGTGATAATATACTGTAAATTATGTCATTATATAGAAACTGTGATGTCCATAAATAATCATGACATTTTTAACCAAATAAAGAAAGTTCTGCACATTAAATAATCAAATAATCATTACATAATTTCAGTTCCTTTTGTTTTGTTATTTGAACCTCATGATCTGAAAGTATATAGTTTTATATTTATTTAATTACCAAAATATTATTTTAAAAATGTTTTTTGAAATGAGTGAATTACATGAAGTAGCCAATCAGAGCCCAGAAAAATTGGGAACAGGAGTAAATTGCTTTTAAATTCTAAGCAAAAAGTGGCGACTCTGAAGATGCCGTAATCTAACCGAGTTTAAATGATTTTTGATAGCTTTTCACTCACAACATAATTCCCAATATTCCATTTGTGTTGTGCTCCATTGCAATAGTTTTGGTGACTTCACTATTGTTCTACAATGTGGAAAAAATATTCATAAACACAGGTTTATGTTAATGACACAAAACATTTAAGTAGTGATTTTTGTCTTTTAAAAATTCAGTTGAAAAAAAGTTTAAATCATTTTCTACACAGTCTTTGTCTGTATTGCCAAAAACCCACTTTCACAAAGGTACGTAAAAAGGCAGTAATGTTTTACTGGGCGATTTGCCAAGACAAGATATTCTGTTTAAAGCAGCTTGCATAAATTTTAGTAAACGCACATTTCCACTAGCGTGTTTTGAACGAAGATGAGCGAGCATTTTTGATTCATTTTGATTCAAAAAAATTGAGTCACAATCTTGAGGTGGATTGTGGGATTGATGTGGGACCGCTCTGGCGCTGGTCGGCGGATTCATCCACTGCAGTGGAAACGCATGGCAAGACTCTGTTGCAGTTGTTGTAAAGGAACGTATAGTGAATCCAGTTACTTACTTTTCCGCTAACGCTAGAGGGTGCGCATGACAATTTCTGGCCTTTATGAAACACACAAGTCCGATTTCAACGTTATTTCTCTTTATCTTTATTTTAAAAAACAATTGCGTGTGTCATTACCTCACATACACCAGTGGGATCAATCATTATATATATTAATGATCAATATTTAATATGCTGTTTTATGTACGTAAAACATAAAATGTTTTTTATGAAACATTTTATGTAATCATCCAGTGATTCTACAAAACTAGGGCTTTAACACCTTACAAAGTGTTAGTCAAATTCCCCTTTAATCTGTGCTTTCTTACTGCGTGCCATTATGTTACTGCTGTTATTTCCATTTATAAATCCAGCTGTTCTCACAGTGTCAATGAAAAGCATATTTAGCTTTAATATTAAGCCATAGTTATAGTTATGGCAATGGCAGTTGAATGACACTTGCCAGGCAAGTCCACTTTGACTATGTAGTTAGTTTGACACTGGCAAATATCAGCTGATCAGAGCAAATAACAACATGTAATATTCCTTTAAGAGGGATTCCCCTTTAAGTGCCCTTCCCGCACTGCCTCAGCTTCATGATTTTAATGTGTTATCAGAATTACCGGCAGGGCTGTATGAGTTCACTCCAGTCTTTCTTCCTTTAAAAACATCCTAATGTAAACCTACATGAATTCAGCCATTATCAGCACTGAAGTCACGTATCTCATCATTTCTTTACTTCTTAGTCTCCTACAAACAGTCACGACCCACAGAATGAACACACACACACACACACAGACATGCTGCACAGAGACAAACAGAGGATACTAATGGATTCTGCAGCTCTTTAAATGATGAAAAGTGGCAGTTCGTTCCAGCTTTGGAGAAGATGAGCACGACCTCAAAAGAAAACACTAAGATAAATATTCCAAGAGGTTTAGACCTGTAACTGAATGGGAACTGTGGACCACGTCTCAAGATATCGCCAATCTGAGCACATGCAGGTTTTAAACACTGTTTCGCTTTGATTAGCTGGCAGCTCTGGAGGTTGTAATGCTACTGAGTGATCTGTACCACTGGCCAGCAATAAATGCTGACGGAGCTCCTTATCTGATACAATCTGTAACAGTCTTCTTATCTGTGTTTTTGGATCTGTGTGTCAGGAACAACGTGCACATTAAACTTACTGCTCATCATACAAGCTCATGTAATGTTGAGAATCTGGCTGTATGTCTGCCTAAATAATCTGTTAGTTTATGTGTGTGTGTGTGTATGTGTATATATTCACGCATGATATTTCTCTCCTGAAGTGGTTTGTAGCACATTCTCCAGGCATCCACCAGAATTCAGCTGGAGAAGCTTTTCAAACAAGCTCTCTGGTGTCGTGGGTCATTATTTCTCTGTGCTCCACTCGCCTTTATACCTTGTCGGTTTTGCAAACACCCCCATCATCTGTGTTCAGCAGCTTGTGGAAAGTAGACCTGCTGTTTATAGTGGCATTTCTGTTCATCCTGAGACAGAGAGAGAGAGAGAGAGATGTGAAAAAGTTTGTATGGGTTTACAGTGAGTGGTTACTTTTGCCTGCATACCAGTAGAAACAAAGTACTGGTTAACCTGCAGGTGACTCACGTAGCATCATGCTAATGGTCCAGGACTTCTGATGTGAGCAACCAGCCAGAAGCATTTATCATGCGCGCTGCACCCTCCCTTTAATCACTCTTATGAAAAACTGCGACAATAAATTACATGTTCATACAACGGCAGCCGATTTAATAAAACGCATTAGGCAGGGAATTTGTTCAAGTGAATTAATCTTGCTCTCTTTATAACTGTCACTGATTTGCTGTAACTCAGGTTATGATTTACATTATCTTCAGCACCCTGTATACAAGAAAATAAGACCAAGAGAATGATAGAGGGAGTGTGAAGAAGACGACGAGTCACCATACAGGGAGATTCAGTCAAGGACAGCGCCGGTCGATTTGTTTTTGGCATGTCACCAATAATAATAAACCTGTACTTGTGCACTGCTGCGTTCACTGAGCTACCGAATCTGAATACTTGCCTGCAATAACACCACATCAGTTAAGGCTTATCAGATATCTGTTGTGGACTGTGAATATATTGTGTTTTCTGCTGATAAACTATGAAGGGAAAGAAAAGACACCGAGAGGCGAGAGGCGGTAATGACATCTGCTGTGATGCGACATGACACTGCAACTGAAGGTCTGAGTCACTTCCTCCTGTGGTGGTCTTCATATTTAAGCATGAAATTCCTTCATTTGTTGCTTCCTGTTTATGTGTCTGTCTTGCACATCAAATGGAACAGATCAGAGACCTCACTGCTGTAACATGAGGAAGTTGTCACAAGTCATTTCAGTAACTGTAAGGTGTTGAGTCACAGATTAAGCAAATTGGTTTTATACTCGCAGTGCACAAGTAAAAAAAAAACCCCACACATTATATGTTATAGATATTATTATAAAATCTATAAAAGCTGATACAATGACAAACCACACAAACATACAAGAATTTCTTTTATTGTTTTTATGTTACAATAATGGTCTAATATTTAGCATGTTTACAGCATCCACATTACAGCATGTTTCTGCTGTCAAGGCAAATGTTTAATACCTTTTCAAAGACTTAAAGTATATGCCTAGACATTCAAAAGGTTATATACAAAAATAAATCTACCCTAATTACTGTAAATAAATATTGAGACAACTAGCCCGTCTCTCCTAAATGCTAATGGAGAGAAACAGATGAAAGACAGAGAGAAAAACACGTGTACAGAAGAAAGTTATCATCATCTCCACATCAGGACAACATTTAGTCAGACACTCTCTTGCCTAACAAAGGCTAGTGTCATTAGCATCTCGCGCTGAATAGTTTCTACTGTAGGTCATCGCTGCACATCACGCGGCGCGAGGATCCCGATCGGCGGAGCCACACGTCTGTGCTAATGTAGAAAATATGCTCTTAGTTGCCTGCTGCACAGGATGGAGCCTAGAAGGAAATCAGAGGGGCGTCTTAAGTAGCTGCCAGGCCAGCGATGCGGGACCTTTTCCAACAGTAACTGAGTTACGGAGGTGAACTGGGACAGCTGATATGCCCTCTGATAATTCTCAGCATTATGGGCCATTTCCCACTCCAATTGCTCTCTATGAGTGAGAGAAGAAGAGACTGTTACATCGAATGATGATGGAAGGGGAGAGCAAAGATCCATTTGGGTTTATAGTCAATTTTAAAGTTTATTTTTTAGCCAGTGAAGCTAGAAAACAAACAAATAATACATAAATAAAGCTATTATATTTGTCAAAAATATTATTCTCATTTTTATGGGATATTGTGTTTATTGTAAATGATATATCAATTCAATTCATATCCCTATATGCCCTAACTTGTATTAAATCAAAATCTGAAAATGTACTTCTGCTCTGGAACGGTGGATCTTCTCTGATGATGTCAGTCTGACCGCTTAGGCGGGTCGCTAAGATGTTACCGTCTCTCTCCAATGTTTAGTCTACTGCTACAGTAGCTTTGAAATTGAAACACCTACTTTTCTATAACCAATCAATTTCCTGTGAGAGAAACAAGCCACACCCTCCATTTTTCTGAACACTGAAATGTTCTGCAACTTTCAGTTCACACAGGCTTCAAGTTTAAAAACAAAATGAACGAAACCTAAACCACCATCCTGAGAAAATAAACAGTTTGCCATTATTATCATAATAAAAAATGATTATAATCGTGCAAGTATTTCCAGACATTTGACTTCCACAATGTCTACTGCTCACAGTTTGTTGAAGCAACCTGCAGCTGTTCATACAACAGCCCAAATCCTTTTTTTTTATTTGCATTTCCGATTCCAACCTGTTTTCAAAATCATGGTCATTGATTTTTGTAATCCATTCCTAACAACGTTCAAAGAAGGTTTGAAATCCAATTCAAATATCATTTCTGCAGTATTGCAACATCAAAATTCCGGACTTGGATCTTAATTCAGAGTGTGAGATATATTCGGTGTACACACAATAATTATACGGCATCAAAAATTAAAGCCGCACACCAGGTTGCATATTCTTCTGATTTTCTCTACATTGCTGGACAGCTGCACCCAATTATTCTAAAAGTCACTGGGAAGGCCAGCAGACGCCAACCAATATGTACATTTTGTCAGAAAATGAAGTTTCTGCCACTAAACTCGCATTCGATTTCATCACCTGTAAATAATACTGCACACAGATAAAAAACCTGAAACTGTGGGAAAACCGCAGTTCAGAAGGACGTGGCACAATCTTTCTGCAGCAATAGCACTCATTCCATCCACAGACTTCTGTCACCTGTGGACATTTTCTTTCCTTTAATTCCCAAGGAAGGATTTTCACCTCCCTGGCAGAGCAGAGGACAAAAAGCTGTTGCACACATCCTTTAGAGAGATTTGGCCAGGTTTTCCAGTAAAGCTTTCCAGTCTGTATCGTTCGCCTCTCTGCTGCCATCTCTGTTTGAAACAAAAAACTGCATGTCACTTTTTTAACACAGTCAAATAACTGACATATACAGGAACAATTGGCTCCACTCAAAATAATAAATCCTTATTTTAAACTTACTGTGGGGAATTAGGGTAGGATCATGATAAACAATGAATTTTGTTCATTTTTAACCCAGGAAAGTTACAGCTTTAAAGGCAGAATTAGTTTGAGATAAGATTTCTTTCTTTTTTTGTTTCTTTTGCATCATCACCTGCATTATTTCTCCTCCTCATTTAATGTGATTAAAAGCGTCAGTTTCAGATGGGCTGCTGTGATTTATTCCGTTCTACTAACCCCAATCTACTTTTTACCTCACTGTTATTGGCTGAAGCCGGCCAGGTGATTGATTTGTACGATAGCCTACCCAGTCACAGCTCTCAGCTTTTACTCTCCTCTCAATGGTCAGAGATTTCCCCAGGGGCAGTTTCTGACTCTCCGGCTGGCTGCTTATATATCCCTCATTGCTGTAATTGAAACAGGTTTTCTTGGCCCGCCTCCATTAAATTGTGTCTGAGTGAATTTTCTTTGTTCTTTGATCCTTGCAATTAGCTCCAGGACTTCATGTCCTGTCAGGAGGTGGTGAGAATTATTTGATATCTCACTCTGCCTTCGTGTCTCTCTGTCGGTCTCACGGGTAGCTTTGGCATTCCTTTATCTCTCTTTTTTGCCTGCACCGTTTTCTCTGTGGTTTGAAAGGCAATAAGATAGAAACTAAACATGGCCCCATTTTCCGGGCAGGGCGATTGAAAGAAACATCATCTTTACTCTGCCAGTGACTGAGCTGGAAATGGATGGTCTCCAGTATCAATCACATGCCACGTTTGAGGGAAAAGAAACTGCTATCATCAGTGTTATATAATGCAGCACCCGCGCAGCCCAGCGCATTGATGAGAATGATCTGTTTTCTGGACATTGTGTACCGCCGTATAGGAACCACGGTTGGAGCAGGGAACATGTGCCATAGATCTGCTGGCAGACATCAAAAAGACAATGTAATCTTTTAGAGGAGAAGAAGATGAGAAAAAAAGCTTGCGGAAACGTCTCCTGCACAGCTGTAGCGGGCGGGCCGGCGGCCAAGCGAAATATGCGGACCTGCCAAAGTGAATTACACCCATGAAACAGGGGATTGTCTCTGCTGGTTAGTTACTTGGTCAAAGCATAATTGATTTGAGTGGGGGAGAACCTGATTGTTTGAAAAACACTCAACCACACATCCAAAATGAATCATAAATTTTGCATTTCATGAAGTAACATGTCCCTGTTTTTCCCATGTTCACAGACCAATGCAACTTTTGTGATAAGAAATGCAGTAAAACAAAAGTTACAGTAGTGAGTTTTTTAAACAAAAAAATGACATGGTTAACTTGCCAGAGAGCTGTGTGATTAGTCTCTGAGCTCTGAAACTTTTAGCACGTTCTGAGACGTCTCTCCTGACGAATGGGCGTTTTCTGGGGCGACGTGTATGGGCGGCTGCCAGGACGGGGCGATCGCTCTGAGGAAGCGCAGCATCTGACAAACCCTGCTGACTTATCTCTGCTATGGCTCTTCCCCACCCTTCAAAACACTGGAGATGGATTTTCTGTTTTAAGAGCTGTGGTCACAGCAAGGCAATACTTTCAGGCACGCAGAGCCCAGCCGCCAGTCACGTCTCAGACTGGGGACGGCCCTGCTCGCAAATGCTGCTCGTCTTCTGAGCCCCTACTGGAAAACTGAACATGGCTAATTAAATAGAACAGAGGGAGGAGATGGAGAAACCTCATCAAACGAGGGCCCTTCAAAGTGAGGGAACAAGTATTAAAATGTGAAAGACCAGAGCGAGGTGGGTATGTCCACACATCAGAAATAAGAAGAGAAAATAACAACGACAATGAAAAAAGGGCGATATTTGTTCCCATAAACGCAGAGCCTTCTTTGCTCGCACGCCCGACCGGTGCTGCCGGTCACAGCCGTAGCTATTCCAAGCTAATGTCTTTTACAGCGTGCTTCTCTTTGGCCCGTTTGAACCTGCATTGTTATGGGCTGGCTGGCCACAGTCTTCATGAGAAGGCAAGGGAACCCTGGGCCGACTGATGTCTCTGTGGTCAGCCTGCCTGACCGTGAGGCGCTCTTTTTTTAGATTTATGACTGGGCTGACTCAAACTTGGCTCGCAACAGCAAGCCACAATTTTCCAGCCCGGGGCGACAGGGCTGACCACTACAACGCTGGTCAGTCACAACAGAGCCAATGGTAGCCATTTGGTGAGCAAATGGTGTACCCTACACAGTGTCACTGTTGTAATAATTACAGCTCGGCTGTTTCTTCAGGGCTGGAGGATGATAAAGGTCCCAAAATGTTTTTTTTATTCATTTTGTTTTTCTTAAAGTTCTGTTAGTGGCACGCTCAACTTGCAAAGCAACAAGCATCATCGGTTCCTATGTTTGTGTAGAAGAACTCTAAGCATAAAAACTGAAGCCACAACACAAATAATTTAAATTACGTAAATTAAGTTCAGATTTAAAATTTTTACATTTATAATACCATCAATATTACAACAACCATTAAAATATCAATAAACAACAAGCTAACTTTTTTGTATAAAGTCAAATGTCTGCAATGCCCAACAGACCTTGACAAACACTGTTTAAAAACAGAAATTCAAAAATAACTTGCAGATGATTCAGTTTGTAAGCTTTAATGATTCCCCAAATTTACACAGAAGCAAATAGTAAGCAAAATAGCTTAGAACCAGAACTAGTAGTTCTAGTTAAATTTTATATTTTCATTTGAGCATTTAAATAAAAGCAAATAATCTGTAGGTGATATTATTAGGGCAGGACTTCAGCTCCACAGGTATTTGATGGTGGCTCCAAAACGATCCTTGTGAACTTTTCTATACCCACCTAACAGGGAACATTTTCAGAATGTTAGCTAACGTTCTCTTAAAGTTTTTTCAGTTATCAAAAACGTTCCAGTAGCATCAGTAGAAGATTTATTAGGTTGTACATCATTATACTAAAATTGTTATTGGAGTGTTTAAGCAATAATATTAAAATGTCTAAATGAACTTGCAAGAACTAGTTCCTAGACATTTCAAAACAATGCTTTAAACGTTTGGTTAACGAATGAAAACGGTGTTTAAATGTTCTTACAATGTGAAGTGGTTGCTGGTATCTCCCCATACTTTGATGATCAAGACTTCTCAGGGCTTGTATGGAAAATCAGCCTGCAATGAGATGCGTTATGAATAACTCTAATCTACATTCAGCACGTGAAGAATGAGTTTCAGGTCTGGTTACCAGTAAAGAGTAATGAACTGTACATACCAGTGGAGCAGGAGGCTGCCCGAGGGAAACTTTCACGGAGGGATGGGTTGCAGAAAGAGCCGATGACAGCGTTTCACTGAGGAAAATATGCTTGTTGATTGCAAAATAATCCAGAGCAGATGAAGCGGCAAATTTTCAACTCCTTTAGCATTTATCAAACAGAAAGCAATGTGTCTTAAGCCTTCCTGCTGTCTCAACACACCCAGATCTGCAGCAGGGGGATTCACCTGCAGTCAGACAACAGTTATGACTGAAGTAAAAACACTTTCTGGAAACTTCTCCTCCATGCTAGAAAATCCACTTTTAACTTCTAGCTGTTTTGGAACGTGGTATCTGGTTATTAGCTGGTCCAAACCGACAGACAGTCTTTAATCACCAACCAATCAGCAGGCAGGCTAATGGAGAATGTTACTCAAACGTTCTTTGAATGTTCTTAGACATTAATGGAACATTTTAAAAAACCTAATACAATTTTTACAAAACTGAAAACAATCTTTTAACCAAGCAATTAAAAATTGTTTCTAGAACTTTAGAAAACATTTTTGTTACTTAATGGAAAGTTTCAAAAACATTCAAATTGCTAACTGGAAACCAGCATATGTTTTCACCTTAACATTCACCTAAATGATTTTTGGGGTATTTTATAAAACTCCCAAAACACCGTACATGTGATTGGAGATTCTGTCAATAAAGTCTTGTAATGTATGCATTGCTTGTATAGCCCGTGCCTCTCCATTACACAGCCCAGACAAGTTGTCAAAGCATTATGCCCATAGGCTAAAACACACTTTGCTTAAAGTCATTATCATCACATCAGGTTCATGTCATATTTGATCAATTCAACCGCCAGGGGATCAATGGCTCTAGCTAAACAGTCTGTGAACTTCAATGACTGTGGACCTTAAAAAAATGAATGAATCAATAGCAAACAAGATATTGATCCAGCAAACAGCTTATGATTCATTTTTCATCCAGGCCCTTTTGTGAATGACTAATGAACCAGCACAGCAAGTTACCCGGTCATGAGTAAACAATTTGAATCATAAATTTACAGTGCTACAGCATGTATTAAGCTCTGTAAGCAGTGAGTGGGATTTTTATCTGCCCACCATGCTGTACAGTGTATTCGATTAATTCAGATCTAAATCAATACAACTCATTGAAAACAAAACGGTAAGTAAAGTGTGACTGTGAGGGCTTCAGTTTTGAAAGTTTAATGGGCTACATAATCATGGCATTTTAAATGAGGCAGAAATCAGGTATTTCAGAAGTTTTTTTATTAATGTAGGTGATGTGAAACAGCTTTCTGTACCACAATAAGTGTTTTAAAATCACGTCCGATTTCTCTGAAAGCTGCCCTGTTCTGCAGAGCCCCTGTAACACAATTTAGATTTTGACATGATTGAAAAAACACTGAAATAGGAAAAAAAATCCACCTTGTATTTCTTTTACCTCTTTTTGTTTCCCATGAGCTCAAGGATTTAAAAAAACTTTAAGGATTTAAAAAAAAAACTTTTTTTTAATTTTAAGGATTTAAAAAAACTATATTAAACATGGAAGATTTTTGTCTGATTTTTATCTGGTACAGTGTTGCTTTAGAGGGACTCTGCACACGATGGACAGCTTACAAAAGCAAAAAACGTTATATAATATATATATTATATTATATAACAAACACGTTTTCTACTGTAGTTGATATTCGCTATGTGTTAATTTCTTAAGTAGACACCTTTATTCAAAACCACACTCAAGTAAGAAATAATGTCAAGTCAATAATGTTAAAAGTGCCATAAAATAAAGTTTTAAAGTGGGTCAGATAGATGCAACTGCTTTTCAGGTCACTGCTAAATAAAATATGACGTGTTTAACAAAACAAACTGTCTCCAATGCACAAACAGTGAGCAAGTAAAATACATCTATTCTGTGTTAGCTGCATGTTAGCAAGTAACTACAACAAAAATGTTTTATGTACTCGATGAATCAGAGCTTGTGTAGCAACTTACTTTTGTAAAGCACACAATGTTTTTAAATTCACCTCTGAGGTGTGAACATGTTTGCTTTATGTTTCAGAACAAAACGTGATCGTTTCTTCAAGTCATGTTCACCACAGACCTTCATTTACTTAGAAACCGAAAACTGCTATTCTAAAAACTCCAGAAAATTCCAGAGGGAACTTGTGGTTCTATGTGCTAATCCTCCTTCCAGGTTTAACAGCTAGAAACTGCACCGCGCTATATTAATATTTGCTGTTCTGAGTAACTACAGAAAGCTGATTAACAGACATAGAGCTTGATGCGTGTTAAACATGTTAGCATAAAAATATTACACAACGTGAAATTCCATCTGACTGGCTCCAAATGTAGTGAGATTACCCAGATAGTTTCATACCTCATTGTGAAATATCAAAAGGCGATTCATCTGTCCATCAGCCCTTTTCGTCAAGCTGCTTTGAATTATAAACTGGGTTTGTTATATTTACAGATAAACATATTTTCATCCTTTGAGCTAAATGGCTCCTTTTCATCTTCAGATGTATATGTATATTTCAGGGCAGACACTGATGAATGGTTTAGCAGGGCATTTGTAACTCGCAGGAGCACGTGGCTTTTGGACTGCGTGAGGCCCGGGGCTCTGCAAAGAAAATTCCAACAAAGGTTCACAAACTGTCATTAAGTTCATCCATCTCTGCCCATTCACTGCGACCCACCATCACAAACACTCACGACAACAATGCCAGTGTGGTTTTCCCATAAAACGACATAAAACAGGGAAAACGAGAGAGGGAGGGAGGACAAGAGAGATAAAAAAAAGACATGGCAGGCCTCGAATTACAGGCCCTGAGCAAAACTGATTGTGCTCAGATCTAAAGAGAGCTTGAGGCCAAACTTCATCTTTAACTTATTATGTATCCAAGAGGAAAACCGCATCTCAGAATGCCAATGTTGGGCTCTGACATTTGCTTCTGTCTTTATTTACATTCTAGCTTTGACGGGAAAAAAAATAAAATCTTTTTGCAGGCAATCCGGTTTTCCACATACAGTTTAAACATAAAGACTCCAGAAATCAATAGCAGCAATTTACAAAATAACAAAATAGCGTTTTTATAGTGACTTTGGCATTTGCTGTAAACGTGGCATCAAAACCGATTCATTTTTTCATATCTTGATCAATATAGGGAGTTACAGTTAATGCATCACAAATCTGTGCTTAACGTCACAGGCTTTTGAAATCGTGAAAGGAAAACTGTTAGTATTCGGAAAATGTAACTTGAAACTATGGCATTTCCCTTTCTAACGTAATCCAATTTCCAAGCATTCCCTTCTTCTATAGGTGAATAGGTCCTGCGTGGATGTACAGTAAATGGAAAGCAATGGCAATAACTCGCATGCTGAAAGAGACGAGAGAGAGACAAAGAAGGAGAGAGAGAGAGTGAGAGAGAGAGAGACAGAGAACAGTCTGATAGAGAGTGCTGGTGGATATTTGATTACAGCTTTCAAATATGAATCAAGCCCATTTACCTATTCAGCACCTAATGGGGAAAGCGCCGCTTCGTTCATAGCAAAATAAAGAGCACAGCAGAGCTCATCCTCTTGTATAATGACTCCCTGTGAGGAGACAAACTTAATGAAACAGTGAGAGATCCAGAGGCAGAGACTCACTTAACCGCCACGTTCCCCACAGCCGTCTAATGAGTCAATTCTGCCCAATGAGGCTTGCAGTGAACTCCAATAATGGTATGGATATAACCAAAATGACTGCGAATGTATATTGCATATTGCACCCTGTATATTATAGAAGCAAACAGAATTCTGGTCTACATTAAAACCGTACTTGACGCGGTTTGTTCTGTATGTAATCAGAGTCTGTTTTTCTGGTGTTATAATTTGTCTGGGTAGAAGCTTAAATAATGTGTGTGTAATGATGTGTGACACTTTAGCATTAAAATTTAAATGTATTTTTAACAACAGATGCAATGATGTTGTATGTTAGCAGTACAAACTAAAAAGTGATTGTTTCTCTCAAGTATTTAATTCAGTCGTACAGCAAAACTTTTTATTCACACATATAAATTGCGAGACACACTGTACGCTGTTGCTGTGTAGCATTTGTTTTGTTTGCAATGTAGTCAATTTCCTGCTAACAATTGTAGATCTTAAGAATGTTTTCCCAATGCTTCAATTGTAACATGAAAAATGTTATTAGGAAATTTCTAGAAACTAGTTCTAGACATTTTAACTATATTTAATAGTAATATAAATATATATATAAATATAAATTAATGTTAACATTAAACAAATAAAAACAATTCTCACATCCCTAAAAATGTTTTTTAAAAAAAGTTCCAGTAACAACGTAAAAATAAAATGATACATCTATGATTATGATGAAATATACTAATATATTAGTTCTACTAATGTTACTGCAAGAATGTTTTTAGAGATCTTTGAAAGAACGTCTGAAGAACGTTAACTAGCATTCTGAGAATGTTCCCTGTGAGCTGGGTTGTCACATGCCACAGAGATTCTTATAAAGTCACAAACTACAGCATCTTATATAATATAAAGTCTCCTATATTCCAACCAAAAATTCTGCTCAGTTCAGCGAGCCTAACTGGATCAACTGTACCAGCAAGGTATCAAGAGGTGACCAGGCGAAACAGATGGAGAACAGCCGTTACTGTGTGTAATCTCACTAATATGGGCCCTGACCACAAATGAGGGTAGGTGAGCGCTCACTGAAGCTCATGAGGTAATATTGACTCCTGAATGGCACAAAAAGATTTATGCCTACTTTTGTGGCTAAACACTTTCCAACACAGAGCTGTACCCGGAGCAGAGCTGGATTAACCCACGCGTCGGAAAGTGTGAAGTCATTAGGAAATGCCCAGTTTTCTCAGCTAATGACAGGAGGAGTAAATGCTAGCGGTTTCTGAGCTCACACAAGGGCTCACTTTCTCTGAAGCTCAAGCTGCCCTCGCCAAACAAAACAACGCCACTCTGTGAGACGAGACGTGCTGAGCGCCCGTCCGTCCCACGGACTCATTTGGAGCGAAGGGTCTAATTGTGTTAGATTTTTTAAGCCTCATATTATGCAAATTGAGCTGAGGTCATGTTATGTCAAAAGGAGCTTCAATTTTGACTGCTGAGGGCACATGTGAAATGTGGTCACCAGACAGGCCTGCTTGTCCACTAAAGCGCTTCCTGCTGACGCTGCGGTTATACGTGAGCATGTTTTAACAACACAACTCAGTCAGTGTTTGAGTATGAACAATGTTTCTGATGAATAAACATTTAATGTCAAACTATTGCATTGCATTGACCTCTGGGTAGGAGGCAGCACTGCGTACAATCAGCTGAAGAACTGTACAACAAACTATACTGTATACTATAGCCATACTATATAACGAACACTTGCACTATATAGTACAGAATGTATATATTGTATACACATTTTTACATACTGTACATATATAGTTTATACGGTCATGCTGATTGTATTGTGGCTCATGCAAGACTAATTGCTTGGTATTGTATACAGTTTGAAAGGCTAGTGTGTAGCTAGCATAGCATACATTAAACTTTGGAGAATGACTTGAGCGATAAACCTTACAGTACGTTATCCACATTGCTACAGCTTACAGTAACAACGTAATAACTTTTTTTTTACTAAAGAATCATAGAAATGGTTAAAAAATGTGTTGAGCTTAAAAAATATGAGCTTTTTGTATGATGTGTGCCATGTTTTAAAACATGCTTGAAGGACATCTGCTCAGCTTGACTGATTAAACTGGACAGTCACGGATGAGATTCCTGCTGTCCTTCTGTTGTACATCTACATATGACACCAAAATCCTGTCAATCTGTAAAAATCACCTGAGATACTTCACACACCTGAGACAAGCATTTTGTTCAGTCAGCATTCGCTGTAAGCTGCACGCAGGGCTTCTCTGCAGGTCTGCGTTAAGCCGCAATCGTGCCACGGACGTTCTGTATTGATGGAGGCTCGGCGTGTTCACAGGTAGAGGGCGGCGGAGGTTGACATGTCTCTCATTACTCAAAGCCCCGCCTCGGCTCTCCGATGTGACTGATCGTCGCTCCTCACGCCACTCAGAATGAATGTGAGGAGAATGAGAACTGAGGAGAACCGCTGAAGCTCTCATCTGAAGGCACTACTCCATCATCACAGCTACAGGCATAAAGCGTCTCGTGTCCCGTACAGGAGAACGTTCCTCATTCACGTGCCGCACAGGAGAACTCTTCCACACAATAAACACAAGAGGCACGTCTTAAAGATTCTGTGGAAACATTTTAACAACAATAACTACATATTTCTACTTCTAAATCTTGAAACATTTGCTTTTCAAAAAAACTGTTCAAATTAACGCCTGTGGTCATCAACAATATCTCATCAACAATATTTTAGGTTGTAAGAACATTTCCCTAATGTTTCCATTATTATGTTAACACAATATTTTTTTTAACAAAAATTAACAATTTTTTTTTAACTTTTAGCATTCAAAACTACATTTCATTAACAAAAAACTTATTCTGTAATATTATTAAAGCATTTTAAAAACTACTAACTTTTTTAAGAACTTTAGGAAAACTTTTGAAGAACGCTTTCTGTTAGCTGGGACACAGACGCTCTCTGCAGACAGTCTGTAGTCTGAAAGCAAATAGCAATGAAATACACTGACAGCTCATCTGAGGGTGATGGGGTCACGATTCAATCAACCTTAAGTGTCACTGGGCTAATTTAGATACAAGAACAGTCATTTCCTCCACTCAGCATCTCTAAACAGGACTGTGTCACACTCTGTAACCTCTCATGAATGAATGCTGAAGTCTTTTTGCTTTAAAAATAAATAGCTATACCATAGCCTACCATACCATACATACTATACTGTACTATACTATACTATACACCATACCATAGCATTCCATACCATACCATACTATATCATACCATAAATACTATACTATACATTCCCCCAAAATTCTGTATTTTAAAGTTGTTACACATCTGGACACTTATAACAGAAGACAGTAACTCATATTCTAGTATTGCCTGGTGCTTTAACAATCTTGTCAGCTATGTTAAATTTATGTTGCTGTGCACTAAACAAAACAACAACATCTCCCACAGCGCTTTGGATGTAACCTCACACTGCATAGGCCCATGTGGATTCTGGGTAATGTAGTTTTATAATGTCATCAATTACAAGGTGCATTTAGAAATCTATAAGGAATTCTCTTTGTGTGCATGCATGAATGAATTTCATTTAACCTGCAAGTAAAACTCTTGGCTGCACCATGAACACTCATAAATCAAATGTCTTCAGAGGAGGATTAATTATTTCAACCAGATTAGAATAAGATTAATTATCTCACTCATTCTCTAAAACTATCTACATTTGTTTCTTCCAAAAACATCCAAACATTTTAGTCTTTTATAAACACGTCTGAAACCAACAACTGATTGAAAAGAAAAATCTATTAGTGACAATCATCTTAGCAGATACCAGAGGACAAAAGTCATGTCTACACGTCAAATAGTTAGTCAGTACATAATGATGTACATCTTTCCTGTGCCTGTCTTTAATTAAATAAAATTAGATATTAGTAGCTAATGTAACCGTCGCTAATTAGACTTTCCATTAGGGCATAATGGGTGCATCAGTATGTCCTACACACAGAAAGCACAATAATTGCTTTAAATCACCTGCCACGTTTTCCTCTGTCAAGTCTATTATCTGTACTAGTTAATGTCACAGGATGTCAATTAGAGTGTCACCTCAGTGCCTAGTGGGTGGAAACTGCTGTGTTTTTTAATTGTTAAATGGATATATAGTTGCATTACCTCAATGATATTTAGTTGAAGTTTTCAGCAGCATTTTTGCTGCCTCTGATTGCTGATTCTTTGCGATCGTTTAATAACACAAAGATGATTTGAAGACGGTTCATGAGTTCACGTAGCAATTTCATTCATAACTAAAATGAGGTTAAACATATTTTGCTTGCCGTTCTTGACTAAGGCACCCCCGGACTGGGTAAAATGAGGTGGTGCTAAACAGACAAAGGCAGAGAGAGGGAGGAGGAGGGATGAGAGAAGATATATTCCAGCTAACAGCGAACGTTCTCAAAACACTGGCTAATGTTCTCTTTAAGTTATCTCTTGAAGAAACGTTTATGCAATAACTTTAGTGGAACGTTTTTGAATATTATATATTAAAATGTTTAAATAATGTTCTTATTACTAGGAATAATTTTAATGCAACATATAATTCAATTCAATTTTATTTATATAGCGTTTTTTACTAAGTTACATTGTTTCAAGCATGTCTAAGAAACCGGCTGCCTTAAACATTCCCTTATTGCTGAAAAACATATTTTATGCTTTATGTTATCAATGAAAACATTACGGAAACATTAATAAAAAGATTAGCTGGGACTACAGCATTGAGGTAAGCAGCATTTTATGTTCGCCAAATCTTGCTTGTGATTGGCTGGATTGGATGATTAGATTTACCAGTTTTATTACGGCTAGCACAGACACTTCAAGGAAATGTTGTAGCCTATTCTCACCGCAGGACAGGAACACTGTAGAACTATTAGAACGGTTTTCTCAATATTTAATCCCACAGCGGATATAACGATAGAATCCTATAACAAAACAACTCCTGAAGGATGAAGAGATTAATGAATGCAGCTAGTTCACGAGGAGCCGAGTTTTATTCTTCCCACAATAAAGACTTCCCTCGATTTCATTGGAGGCGAGACACGTGTCCTCTGCACTCAATGAGTTGGCAAATCACAGTCACAGTGATTACCTTTCAGCCCGTCTCAAAAGACTGCCGCGCAGCATCGCTAATCTCATCAATGCTTAAGCACGCTCTATATCAACTATATTAGAGACGTGACGCGCCCTCGCCGAGGAAACGTTTTGATAAAATTCCATTATGCACACAGGCAGGATTCTAATGAGCATGAGTCACTCTGATAACACAATAATAGAGATGTGTAACCAGAACAAAGTATTCAATAAAATTTTGGATGGTAAAGGGACAGTCGTACCAAAATAAAATAACTGTCATCATTTACTCACGCGCACGTCGCTCCGAAGCCGCAGTTGTTATTATCACGACGACAACGCCCAATAAAAGGTCACTGAAAGACAGAAAATCACACAGGTTTGAACAGACATGAGGTTTGAATAGACATTTTCACTATTACTTCAGGAATTATTATTTCTTTTACATGAAGTAGTTTGAGGAGGTGTGGAAAAAGTTGCATGGCTATTATGACAGTCAAGAAACACACATAACTTTTGGTGTTGTGAAAATAGGACAAAAACACCTACAGTAATTATTTATATTACTGTATGTGCTTGAACCCTCTCCTGACACCATAGCAACTCATTAACCATCCTGTTAATGAGCTAGTCAACAGCTAATGCTAATTACAATACCTGTGATAACTTCTTATAGATGGTGACTTGCATAACCTCTGTATAAACTGCAAGGGAGTGTTTGTGAGTTTGTAAGACACCTTAAACCGTTTATTTAAGTACATTACAGCATAGCTATAAATTCCCATTTAGATGCTGAATTGGCGTTGTGCTAATGCGGTACACAATCCATTATGACAACTCAGTTAGTGCCTCACCCATCAGCTGCTAATTGGAATAATACAACACGCCCCCCCCCCTCGCTCCCACCCTCTCGCTTCTTGCGAGCAAGTTGCAACAAATTATGTTCATCCCTTGATGTAGTCCTCTGACACGGGGAACAAAGCTTCACTGCTATAACTGTGTTCCATTTACTCATTAAATTATACTCCTGCTTTTCCTACATCAATGTTAAAAGCTCGATCTTTTTCAGATAATGAGCTTTCTAACCTTTGCCAGTTTTCTGCATCTAAGGTCCCAGTCAATTAAATTAGAGAAGTTTGGGCACAGGCTGAGATTGTCACTTCCTGTCACAGGTGTCCTTACAGCTGATTGGCTGCAGTAAACACACCCACTCCACTGATGTACATCATTTAACTGATTGTAGCTGACAGCATTTTATAACAATATTTGTGTTGAATGATTAAAAATAATGCTATGCTAC
>JBAJNP010000011.1:0-233477 GCA_036877545.1 Yasuhikotakia modesta
TGATGGCTGTGATGTAGGAATAAATGGGCCTGCGCTTTTAATATGTCCTGCATCAACTTCCTGTTTCAACAGGAAATGCATAAATAAGGCAAGACAGCTGCTCTTATCAAGTGATTTAATGGGGTCATTAAGCACTCACTCAATAGAGGATGCTAATGTCAGGTCATGCTAATGACCAAACCTTTAGATTTAGATGGGCTGCAGAATTCGCAAGAATTGTGAAACACCTGGCATGTATTGCAAGACCAGGACAGTATCAGCATTCTTTTCAGTGAAACGTTGAATGTTTATCGATTCTCTGCAGTATTTCTCTCTCAGCCTTTTGTGGCCATAAAGTAGTATGTCTTAAGAAGAAAACAAAGAGACCAGTCAAAGGAAGACGAAAGATGAGAAGTGTTTCAACTTGTAATCTATTGACTGTTACACACATTCTCTCTCTGTTGGCGGTACCAACCGAGGGGAATTGAGGTCACGGCCAACTAGCAGACAATCACACACATGCACACAGACACAAATATCAGGACCTCATCCGGCCACTGGAGTGTGTTCCACAGATCTGTGTCCCCTGGGTGTCCCCCCTGAATATATTCACTTCAACATCTGCTCCCTCCCCAAATATCCCCATCCAACTCATCCATAAGCGCCCTATTATCATGAGCTCCTGCGAACATAGTGCATTCTGGGTAAAAGGCTCCCATAAAAGAATGATCAGGCGAGGCTTTCAGACACGAGTCAGTGGTAAAGACTCGCTCTTTGTTGAACAAAATGGAAATGCGCCGATGAGCGTCGCACCTGTTGAAAGCCCTTGTGGTGCTCGCCGGCGCTCACACGTGGCATTATGTGCCTTATTATTTATACAGGACTGTCAGCTAATATTGCATGTGTGTCTCTGTAGAGTACTCTCTGCCTTCCTTGAAAGTCACAGTAAGAGGCACCCAAAGTTGCACTGACGCCGGTTTGACGCTCACCGGGGACCTTCTGCTTTCTGAAGAATTCATAGCTCTGCACTATTGACATAATGCATCTGTGCTGCTGTCTGATAAGCATTCTTTTTCATCTCGGCTGTTCAACCCCCTCACTCCACATGTTATTATGGCCTAGCACTTCCAAGCCCGCTCTGAATTTTTTAAGAGTACATTTAAACAGCGGTTCCCATTCTTGAGAGTGCAAGAATGTCATGCCTATTTTTCCTTTATCCTTTTTTGAAGTGCTCGATATAAAAGAACAAATCCCATCACACACAACTCTGTAAATATTTGGAGCCGCACTGCAGCGTGTCTACAGTACAGAAACACTGTGCAGAATTTAACCCTTTGCTCTCAGCACCCTTATGCGCTCCCCTGTGTCATTTTTTGCTTGTATGCCAGCTTATTAGTTAAGGAATTAATTACAGATGGCTCTGATCATAGGATTTGCAATACCTTCCAACCGTATTTGACATCTGGGGAAGGTTGCGAGAAGGTTAGGAAAGGGTTAACGGCATTGTTCATCCATCTGCAGCGAGTGACATTCTTTATGCTAGAACGACCTCTGATTAGGGGGTGAGCTTTAATGGCAACTAATTAGCCAACCTCTTCAGCCCGGCATAATGATCAAATGAGCTGTCAGCGAGTACCTGATACAATGATCCCCTCTCTCACTCCTGATATGATATTTTATTCCCCAGCAATTATGCTTTCCCCCTTCCACCACGTGTTTATTGCCTGAGGCACACGTCAAATTAAAGAGCAGCTTATGCACCTGATATTTAATTATTGCCCACTGCACTACTGAACACAATAGGAAAACGTCAAAGTGAACAATTCACTTTAGCTAAGCTTGTGCTGTTTCTGAACTTACATTGGCACTCTGGAAGATGAAAATAATTTGGAAAATATTTTTGCCTCGCAAAAATCATTTATCTCTAATCATTTTAATTTGTTGCTTTTCTGTTTGTCATTGACCAATCAGAGACTGGCTTCTGACAGGAGCTGTGCAAACAGTACTTTGTTTATTTGTTTAAGCGTTTAGAAACAGAATTACAAAATTAGCTTTTGTGTCTTTTTTTCTCTTGTCAGAGTGAAGAACAAACAGAATAGTGAAATGTGGTGCATGTTATGTCAATTGCAGTGATTAAACAAGTGCTAGTATTATTCACTTTTAATGATTTGTGTTTGTTCCTTTTATGTACCATCATTGAAAACACACAATCTGCTGGCAGGTTCCAAACACACTTGGTTCATGGACTACAATAATATCTATCACAATAGAAATAGGGAAAGACTGGAGTTCTTATCTGCTTTCATTTAAAAACAGAGCACATATGTTTTTAATGTTACATGGTGGTAAAACTGTACAGTAAGGAAAGCTATAATTTAGAAGATAATTCATTTATTTTCCTGACCATGAATGTTTTATTCGCCCTGTCACTACAGAGATTCCCAAGCTCTCTGTCTTTCCTTCTTGTGTTCCTGTTGAAATTTATGAACATGTAAAATGTGATTTTGATTATATTTCTGCATACTGCAGTGCATGTCTCCTCCTTTCAGACCTAAATAGCTCCTTTTTAATTGACTTATTCTTCCCATTTATTAAAACATTATGTTGTGGTCGGAGTGTTTAATGCCTGTCTCTTCCTTTTTAAAGCTGCAGCACTGTTTCACCAAACGTGTCGGTTTCCTAATTACACATTTCTTTAAAACAGATTGTCAGTTTGGATCAGTGACAAAATCTTCTGGAATCTTCACCCTATTTCTCTCTCTCCCTCTGTTTCTTTCCCTCTCTCTTTTTGCATGTTTGTCTCTCTCTTGCCACATATCAAACATGTTTGTCGCATTCGCTTTGAATGTCATCATGCCTGTATTTCATGCATACAGTTTCTCAGTATTAGTTTAATAGAGTATAGAGCGTAATTGCCTCTGCTGTGTCTTTAATATCCCACTCTCTTAGGACGGCATGTTTAATGTGTATTTTGCCCTCACTGGCTTGTCTTGTTAAGGCTGATTGTTTGATTGTATCTAACAGGCTGGCTCACCTCCACCTCAATACAGCGCTACAGGCAATAAATACATATTTATTACTCTGTATTTCATTGCCGATGTACTTATAAATGACTGAATTTATTCAGTCGCTTGACTGCTTTATGTAATCGAATGCTTTATGAATGCAGCAGATTAATTCATTAATTGCGACAGCAGTAATAAATTAGTGAAGTGATGTTCCTTTTATGATTGCCTTTAAAAGCCCCCTCATGTGTTTGAGCGGAGAGCGTTTAATTCCATTCAGTAGAAATGATGTTTGAAGAGACGCAGGTCATGGACCTGACACAACATTTAATTGTTCCTCTTTAC
The DNA here is from genome assembly GCA_036877545.1 of Yasuhikotakia modesta. Classification (NCBI taxonomy): domain Eukaryota; kingdom Metazoa; phylum Chordata; class Actinopteri; order Cypriniformes; family Botiidae; genus Yasuhikotakia; species Yasuhikotakia modesta. The sequence goes on from JBAJNP010000011.1 coordinate 3,330, forward strand.
TTTTGCTGTCTGCCGTCCCTTGAAAAACTGTGTTTGAAAATGTGATCTTCACTTACAGTACATCACTGTACACAGTTATGAAGCTCTGCAGTCATATCAGTCATTATGGTATGTAAAATGTAAACCAAATTCATATTTTGTGTGTGTTTAAATACCTGATCGAAAAATTCTGAGAGTCTTATATTGTCAAATCATGTTTCATTTTTAAGTACTAGATCAATAATGTCCTGTCCTCATTGCAATTTAAAATGTACATCAAAAAATCCCTCACATTTTGCTCATCAGCTGTGATTGAATTCCAGATCCAGAACCCAGATCGGCGTTGCACACGGCAGCCGGTCCTGTGAACACCTGCTTACTAGATGTGGATATGGAATGCAGGTGTGGAAGTTCCTTCACTGTGCCCCAGATACCAATATAACACAGATGTCATGGTGTTGTTCCAAAACCACAATCACAACATATGGTAATTGCTGCAGGATGAATTTGCTGGCCTTCTCGATAGCAGGGGAATGATAAAATAGAGAAGTCAAGCTACTGATGCTGCCCAGAGCGAGCGCCTGCCAAAGTCGACTCTATGAAATGTCAGTTATGCGAACGAGACGCCATCAGGTAAAACCATTAGCACTAGCGATAGCCATAGCTATCCCAATGTCAAGTGTTGGGGGGGAGGGGTGAATTATTCTGCAGCTGTGCTCTCCATAGACATTAGTCTCTTCACAAAGTGGATTGTTTGTAATTCTCAGAGTGGCTACCCTGGACATCTTCTCTGGATTGCCTCTCTGTGGTGTGAATTTTAATATGTACTACACAGTTGCTTGATGCATTTACCTGAAACACTGTTTCAGGGATTACACAACAGGAAGTGATGGTAGTTGGGGGGGATACCACTGCTGAGTTACAGTGTGCATGTTTGCGATGTGTAAGTATTCTCCCTCCATAATTAGGCAGAAACAACCATACAGCTATTTAATGAGTTTATGTACATAATCTAATTCACAGTGTCACAGAAATAGAAATCTGTTATTTGAAGAAATTGGATCATAAATGTAAATGAAGCAAACATGTGAGATCACCACATCAACCTCTGACTAAATGTGTTTGTTGCATTGCAAAATATTTAGGTTAGGTGAGCGCTATTTGTGAAAGCAGTGTTGTCGGTTCAGGAAATGTTCGGAATATTTGCACACATCTTGTTCTTGTGAAACTTGCATTAGCAATATGCAAATGGTGTATTTTCATATTCTGTTGTATACTCTTTATTTTTTAGTTTTTTAGTTTTTAGATTAAAACTATCTTTGCAGACCCACAGCTCTCTGAACTTATACAGTCCACCTTATATTTACCTGAATATTCTTGCATTTTTTGTCTGTCTTTTTTTTTTTGCTGTTAAAATGTGTGCCTGCCTGAGCCTGAAAAAAACAAAACAAAACAAACAAACAAACAAACACATAATTCTAACCTTTAACAAAAGGCACAAAAGGCTTACTGTAATTTCCATGCATGTACAACCAGCTTCATACTGACTTGCTATCTGTCTTTGAGTTCTATGGAGGACAATGTATATAAACAGAATTATGGTTGTAATTTTTTTATGTGTGTTTCTGAATTTAAATAGTCATCTGTTGGGACATGTTAGGTGCTGGCGTACAGACTCTTCTTCCCTCTAGTTACTTGTACTTCTATACTTGTAGAGAAGTTGTTGATTTTCTCAGGCTGGGTGGAAGCTGTGCGATTTGCTTCTGAACAGATGAATTCAGCCATTATTCATCCTCACCTCCTGAGCCTGCCAGTGGAAATTGAAAATGAGAGCTGTTTTCTGCTTCTCTAGTCAGTAGTTTTGCGGCTCAGAGTCTGAACACACACGCTCACACTCTCTCAAACACACACTTATATTGTATTGAGAGCCTCAATTGAATGTCCCCTGTAAAGACTCAAACGTGGATCGCTCAAGAAGGTCTCTATTGTGATTTTTTGGCGCCACCATCTGGTCATCGGGAGGTCGGGAAAATGCTTTACGACGTTATTTATTATATTTAGCCATTCCACAAAAAATGATAAAAGTAATATATTTTGTAAAAACAAAAAAGAAGTATTATTATTATTATTATTAACAGGGGTTATGATATTATGAAGTTTATTTTTATAATTATTTTAGAAATTATGGCACATGAAAACAAGACCTTTTACAATAGTTGTTACTTTATTATGACCCAAATGAATAAAACAATCCTATCAGCAACAACACAATGCAGAATCGATGTCCTGTCATCACAACTGATCTACATCTGAATAATTCAACCTCTGACAACATTTGACAGACATCTTTTGTTAGATATGAAAATCCTCTTGTGCGTCTGAGATCAGATCCTCATCAATAATCATCATGATTCATAATGTGTGATGTTACTGAAGGCAAGAATCATGCTTAGTTTGTCAAAAACTGGACAGCGGTCTTTCTCCCTCTGATTTTACCCGTGAATGAAGGATGTTCAAGGACTGTTTCCTAATGCTGCTTGTCTCAGACAGGGTAAATCTGTGAGCTGCGCGCTTGCATGCGTCTGCTGGGCTGGGAGTAATTGGCTCAATACACATATTGATCAGATGAGTATGAAAATGCCATCAAAATGTCAGTTGTTAAGTTTATTGATTAAGCAGTAAAGTCTTGGGATCATTTGAAGCAGTTCTTGTTTCCCTCTACTGTGGTAACATTGTTGGGTGAATAAAACAGCTCTTAATGAAGGGTGAACATAAATAAATATGATGCTACACAAGGAGGGCTCAGGTTGCTCTGATATATTGACTGCTTGAAATAAGATGTTTGCCCATCATCAGTGAGTGTAATTGTGAAGCCAAGGAGGCTGTCGCCGATAAGCAAAGTTCAGCATACTAGAACTCACAGTACAATGTATAATATAGACAACTGGACATATTAAAGTGTTGTGTGTTTCTCCCACTGCTAAGGGGTCACAATCTCTCGCTTCACCCCTACACATACATATGGAGGGATCAAGGCTAGCAGAGAAAAAGGAGAATGAAAAAAGTGTGAGAAACTGATTGATTTTGTTTCTGTCCAAAAGCCTCTTTTGTGATACCCAAGTTCCCTGGTTACCATTTCCTTATCATGTTTTAGAAAAACAAACGTTGAGGCTTAAAGAACAACAAAAGCAAGTTAAAATTCCATGAACTGCTAACATCTGAATGTTCCTCAGGTTTTATTATTGGAACGCTTGAGTTCAGTGTCTCTAATTTAATACTCTGTCATAATACAGTATCATAATCTTGGATATTATAATACTGATCAGATACAGTATGTTGAGGATTCAGTGTTATTAATAAAACATTTGTTATGGTTTTTCTCTATTTTATTAATGTTTTAGTAATTCATGTTTTGACCGTCCAAAAAAACAACTATCCTTGCTTTGAAATTTTTGATTTAAATTTAGCATTAACTGTTTTCTTACATAATGGCTTTTGATAATCAAACGATCAAATCTTTTAGGATAATGTTCCTTTTTTTTTATGTTTCTATGTTATGTAACCACGTGGTATAAAAACAAAAAAAAAAACAGGTGATTTTGCAGATTTAGCTACAATAAAATCTGCCAGCTACACTGCCAAGGTTTATGTTAATCAAAATGTTACTCTCAATCAGAACAGAGTCTCTGTATGTTGCGTTTCTCTCCATTACGTGTGTGAGAGAAAAGAGAGCAAGAGAAGCACTGAGAGATTGCAGCTGTATTAAGCTAAAAAAAACTAAAATCCAGACTCATGTCAGGATGCACATATATCCTGCTAAGCATAAAATTGGAAATGTACTTAAGAGTGAGTGTCCAGAATTTCTCTGCCATCGTCACTGCTGTGTTTTCCTAGCTGAGTGTTCCTTGACCACATGTTTGTGCTTCAGAGCCCTCACCAGCACTGAGGTCCGCTCACACGAAGCAGTGCTCTTTAATAAAATTCTTAAATGAATGGGCATCAGACTGTTCCTGCTCTTAAATGTGTTTGCTTTCATTTCACTGTAACGCATATGGATGCTTATATAAGCACAACAGCAACTGGACCTCAGTTACCTTGAGGATTGGAACCCTCTGTAATGATAAATATATGTGCTCCAATTTTCACACTCAAAATATAGTCTCGACATTCATTTTCTCCTCCCAGTCCACAAAAATGAAAATTTTCCTTCTAGGAAGCGGCCTTTGATGTGTAGTATTCTGTTTGATTTGCCCATTTTAAATTATGTGTGAATTATTTACACAAGCTGTTATGATGTCTCCAGCAACAGTGTGGATATTGTTCCAGTGAGTTAAGGTTCACAGCGTGTGTCTGAAGCTGGACTTTGTTGCGAAGCAAGGTGTAGAATTGGCAAATGTTTCTTCCCTGGAAAAACACATGGTTTTTAGGGACAAGATGCAACGGTGTTGAACCAACAGATGGGTCTGAGGTACAAGACTGTTAGACAGCCGGTAGAACTAAGTTTGAATACATGCAAAATATTTCCAAGCTGACTGCGTATTGTAACCAATTCATTTAAATTCATTTATTTGGGCTGCAAATGTCTGAGACCAGATTTAAAATCTAGGATATCAAATGTTATTGAAACCTGTAAATACACAGAAAGTTTGGGAGTTTTGAAATAGTTTAAACTTACAAACATTAAATGTTTTAGATTCTGTAGTATTTCATTTCTAGGTCACTGATCAATTAAGCAAATTTGTGACTTTGCCTCTGTTAGCTCTGTTGCACAAAAGTTACATTTTCTTACATCGACACACATACAGTAAGAAACTGTTCAGCATTATTTCAGATCCCCATGTAATAACATGAATCATCAGGTTTTGCTCAAACTTGTGCAGTCATCACAGCAAAAGAGCGACATACCAAATATTAGCAATTTCCAAAATTCATGTTCTTTTTCAACTTTCTGCTCAGAACGTTATACTAAATAGAAGCATTTTCATTTAATGTCTCATTAGGGTCTTTTTGAACCCACAGTATTTGAAACAATTAGTTAGGAATTTCAAAAGTATTAGTTTTGTAAAAGTTAATTTTACTGTTAATTTATTCAGTTTTAACTTTATGTACACCCAGAAATAATGTGTGACATTGAGGAGAACAGCTAGCTAGTTAGCTGTCTAACATTACACATTAATAAGACACTGGAAGGATAAAATAGTATTCCAGTAACCCACATATTTATGCACAATTTAGAATATACAAATTGACAAATGTAATCAAACAAATCTTACTATGTAACATGATAAAACATGCATGTGGTATGTCAGTCTTTTCATCTTTAGATGTATATTCGATGTATAGATGTATATATTAGATGTATATTTTTTGTGAAAATACACAAAAAATAAATATGGATATGTGTACATATTAATTGGCTATCAAAAATATGTAATTAAGATGTGTAGATTCATGTAGATAGAATGTGATTTATTGATTCTTAATATTACTATTTACATAATAATACCATAGTTCTTCTGTCACGCTTATATTTACACCATTTTTGTCCGCCACAAATGCAGCATAATAGATTTATATTGCTCTTTTTCTCCAGACCATTGGATATGTATCAGAGCACCACTTACAGAGTGTGACAACAGATTTACTTCCAATCTAAAAACAAGCTAGTTAGTTTTAATCAATAAAAAATAGAAGAAATTTGACTTGTGCTTTATGCTGCAAAATATCATTATCGTGTAGCACCCACACAAATTTATCCAATGCGACATCCCACCTTAATAAATACATTTGTTCCCAGCAGTGTTTTGTTATTTAAAACAATTAAATCTGTCAATTGACCAGCACAATGTCACAACTAGAATAATTGTGCTGATGGGTCAGCGCCACGTCTCGTAACACTCCCATGTGGATGTTTAGAGCGGGAGTGTGAAAAACAGAGTATCTGAGAGTAGCAGAAACACATTCGGATGAAATAATCATAGCCACACGACACCATGAGTGTGAAGTGGGAGGAAAGATCTTGTCACCCCCTGCTGCTAGTCCTTTAATATTCACACAACCCCACCCGTCACATCCTCCTTTAGGTGGAGGAGATAGAACAGCAAACAGAAAGACTTCTGCGATGTGTTGGTATGGACAAGCACAAATTATCTGTGCTGATGTATATGTGCATGGAACTGGTGGTCTGATGATTCTCTATGTGCACAATGTCTCACTCACAGTTAATAAGACAAATGTAATTGGCTATTTGTTAAAGTCTTGATATCAAACTGTTCCCAATTAAAGCTCTTTTCTCTAATGATATAACTGCACTAAATGTATGTTGTGGGGTTTCCTTTGTTGTTTGTGCTTTGTTCTGTTCTGCTGATGTTAAAATCCCAAGACTAACAAGCACATTAACTGCAATGTAAATGAGCTTTGAACTTAAAAGCTGCAAAATTATTACAATACCACCCACAATTCAATGTTTTGACCTCAGAATAACTCACTCTGCAAATATAAGCTTTGTGTTCTTTGGCAAATTTCAGAGGAAAAACAACAAAGACCAAAACAGAAAGGGGGTCCAAGGGGAAGTGTTCAGTTTGCCCTTTATAAATGATGATTTTCTCTTGTGGCCTGCCCTCCTACAAATTAGTAAATAAATAGCATTGTAATGTATAACCGTCTCAGCCCCTTCTTTTGGGTCAAACTTAATCTTCTCCATTAGGAGAGAAGTCTGTGAGTCTTTGAAGATAATTAGCAAATGCGGTGGAATGTCTGCGATGCTTGGCAGGTGCGTTTGATCAGCGCTGTCAGGCGAAATGGGTGCTGACAGGGGTGGGGTAATGGGGGAGGGGTTGAAGAGGTTACAGGAAGAGAGGAGAAAAGAGGTGGGTAGTGCAGACTTGCCTTTTAACATCAGCAAAAGGCCAGTTTTGTCTAAACGAGCCTTTGAAAATGGTTTGGATTAAATTACTAGAAAATAAAGGCAGATAAATTGGTAACTATTGTTTCAGGCAAAATGTGGAGGATCTAGTGTTACTCAAAAAGGTCGACCCCAAAAAGTTCAAACTCGTTCCAAACACTTTTGCTGGTGCGAACATTGTAATTTTTGTTTAACTCAGAATACTGTATGAAACAAGTCCCTCTGAAAGTCATTAAAATAGTCTCTGTAATTGTGATATTATTACTGCCACACTGTTTACCAGCTGTAAGAATGCATTTTATCTATAAACACCTTTGTTTTCCAGATTGAAAACAACTAAATTGTGACATTTCATCACTATTATAATCCACAAGGCATCAAGCAGCACAGTAGTTTATCAAAATAGATCATTGTGAGTGATTTTTCAGAAGTTACAAAGATACACAATGGAGCCCAATTAAATGAGTTATGTGAGAGCTCATTTACAGATGCCAAGAGCATAGTTTATATATAAATGCTAATATTTGAAAGTCAAATTAAAGTTGAAAGGGCTCATAATAACTGTTAATTAACTCTTGTTTTCTTCTTCATACACTCCTTGACAAAGTTGAACTGACTGAAAGATTCACAAGGCTTCTCTTTAACATTTTGGACCACAAAGCTAAATTTCAAAGCGTTGGGCTTTGCCTTTGAAGTTGGGTATTCTCTGTAGATTAGATATTATTTTAAGAACCCTTTGTTTAAAAATTCATTTTTATTATCCCTGCATGAAATGCAGCAGCAATTCCCTGCATAGCCGACCATCAGTGCAATTAACATCTTCGATCGAGACGCATTCCTGATAATTAATACAGACTTTGGGGCTCCCCTGTGATCGCTCGCAGGGGTTTGATTCTTCTGCAGTAACCATTCATTTGCAGAATGAGATTCATCCTAATGAAAATGGAATGTGCAACTTTAATGAACACGAGTGCCGTGTCATAATAATAAAGACTTGGAAACAACGGCACCACTCCACGCTAGCTGACTGAACTCGTGTAGCTACATCATATGCCAATTAAGCGTGATGATAAAAACTAACATGTGTGGGTGCTCTGCAAACACCATTCGAGGTTGTAAACAACTGTTTTGGAGGAGATTGTCATTAATGCTGCGCGCTGAGTGGAGCGGTGACAGCGAGAGCTCTAGAGTCTGTTGTATGTGTTTGATCCATCGGCTCTTTTTGTTTTAATTAATGTATCATTAATATGGATACTAAATAGATGTTTGCTCTTGAGGCCTGGAATGATTAGGAAAACACGTTTGCTTGTCGTGCAGTACGATCTTTTTTTAGATCAATCCCAACCCAATGCCAAATGAACATTTTGTGCACTTGATGGATATCATCAAGTGTACAAGTGTACATGACTTTGATGTTTGGCTTGCTCTTCGGCGTAATTTGTTCCTGTAGTCTTTGGCAGAATGCTTGTCGGATTAAATTGTCATTTGCAGCTAAACACAACATGAGTTTTTATTGATCTAGCTGCAATGTCTTCTTGTTAACACAACACATTGGTCCCACACGTTTGGGCCTTCTCAGCTTTTGTGCTTTTGGTTTGGATGTAAAAACAAGGGAAGTGTTTTAGAGACGACCATTTGATGCTCTTTTTCTGTGTAAATGCAGGGTAAACCCACCCTTGGGAGTCATCTAAGTGTTTTAAGAACATGCTTGAACATGGACTGTGTTTGATGAAGAAACAGAAGAGTCAGAAGATCCAGAGCATGAACAAATCAACTGTTCCCTCAGGAGAAACTGTCCACAAAACACTGGTCCAGAGACAGTTACAGTTAAATTGTGCTGTAGTTTTACAGCTCTCAGGAACTTCTCAAACTGATTCAAGATCAGCCAGATGTGGGTAGTGAGTACACAGTCCCATGTCTTTGGTAAAGGCAGATCTTTTAGCTGGGAAGCACCACAGACACAACTAACATTTATCTTCACATCACTCGCATAAAGGTCCACAAGGGCCTGAAGAAAATTGTTTTAAAAGTGTCGCTCTACAGAGAAAATCCTGTCAGAGGGGTATATAATGTGTATTCTGTCTCCATAAGGACTTAATGATCCACAGAGTATGATGGATTGTAGCATGGATCTGACTTTTGAGGAAGTGTACCTTACTTATATGTTAACTTACAGAAATGTTTTCCACAACTGCTACATGGGCACCTCATTTAGTTTAATGTCTTTTTTCACAATTTTTAATAATTAATACCAATCTGGTATTTTTGCTATTAAAAACTATATTAAATATTAAGTATTAAATATTATTTTTTAATTTTTTAAGTTTTTTGTTTGTTTAGCACTATTAGACATCTTAGAACTTGTGTAACTTATAATTTTATCTTTTTGTAACATTCCCCAAATAAGGGAACAGAGATGTTACATCAAAAACTAACATATGGCTATATAAGCTGGCAGCAAACACACTTCATTTAGGTTTATGCCATAGAGCTTTGTGTGTTGTCCACATAGATGCACAGGCCACAAATGGCTCCTCCAGAGGTCCATGACCTCCAATGGTCCACGACCATCTAGATTGAAATAAGCAGTCAGGAGCATGTTTTCATAGACAGGAACTTAAGCTCTACTCATTCTCACAGCATCTTGAAGGGATCTGTCTGCAGCCCATCCAGGACTACAGAGAGGTCCTAAAAGTGGATGAAGGACAGCTCTGTTATTTATGTAACATCTGGTCTGTGATGGAGGGAACAAGACTGAACTGACTGCCAGGTATGTCTCTGCTTCTTAGCACAAACCACAAACCACAATGAGTGGTGCGCACCATCTTCCTGTAGCTCAACTGGTAGAGACTTGCGCTAGCAGCACAAAGGTTGTGGGTTTAAACCCTGAGAATGCAGGTACTAATAAAAAACAATGTACAGTATACATTGAATTCACTGTATGTTGCTTTGGATAAAAGCATCTGCCAAGTGAATAAATGTAGATATCTTCATTTTATACTCCAATCACCCATTGGCCCTTTCTAGACCAATTTTCATTGGTGTTTACTTTAACAGAGTCATTGGTCCCTCAAGGTCGACCCCTAGTATCACTACATCTTCACAATGTCTTGTTTCCTCACTATGAGAAAAAAGGTTACATACATAACCGAGATATTATCTACTATATTGGTTTTGAGAGTTCTAGGTCTTGTTTGGTCCCCTATTTATAGATCAATTAACTCAAGTGCCAATAACCATGAGTCCACTTCACAAAAGCTGAAGAAGCTTTCTACAGATATTTCTTTAAAATATAATTAAAATATAATTGTGTTAAAACATCCATTGATAAGCTTTATCCCTCAAACGCTACTGTTCCACTCACAGAAACTTGCTCTTTGATACAAAACATCTTTTTTCCCAAAGATTTTTCTTTTCTTACACTAGCTGCTGTATATAACTCACTCAACCAGAATAAAAATGCTTATGCTGAATAAATAAAAGATGGCAGAATGTTCTATCAGAGATTATTCCACCCGCTCAGATATACAAAGGCTCACATATTGGAAAGTTTGAGCTGAGGACGAGTCTAATAAATCTGAGCTTTAACACAGGGCATTTAATATCAGTGAGTCTTAATGGGGTCTTGGTTTTGAATTATCTATGGCGCCTCTGTGAAGGACCATCAAACTCCTGAACTTGAGCGCTCTGTCTTGTAATTGAATAATACATTACATGTGGCAATTATTTTCGTTAGAGCTAGACTGAGAAATCAATAACCAGGGGATCAGATCAGTGGCTGCTGTGCTCTTGTCTTTCCCCCCTTGTGGCCAATTACATCATCACAGTTTTAAACACCTGCGCTGTGTCGACACAGATGGTTGAATCCGGGCTGATGTCAAATGAACTCGCTGCTATAGAGAGTGAAACAGGCTGAACTTTTTGGATGGGAAACTGAGAGAACCTGATTGTTGGGTAGGTTTTAACTGATAAAGACGTCAGACAAATTCAAAGTAAACAAGGGAGTTGTGTATCTTTGTTGGGATAATAAATGCTTTGCAAGGACTGACCTAGAGTGATAAATTATACAAGTGTGTTTCGCTCCAGGCAGTGTTCCTCATGACATAGAGCTATTTGATTAAGGGGGATTAAGAAGGTCTTGTATAATGAACTACCACCTTTATGTGCACTGGCATATATATAAAAACATATCAGTCAAGTATCCCTCAGCGCTGGTGGAGCTGTTTTGTCCAGCCAGACAAATAAATACAATTTACTGTTGTCTGAAATATTCACGGCTATTAAAAAGGTGGATATCAGGTCTCATTAAATCGAGATGCAGCTTGTGGCTAAGAGAAACACTGGCTACATCAAAGGTTCTGTTATATGAATACTAATAAAGCTCCTGTTAAACAGACTTCACACAGACACTGGCAGCAGTTTCAGCATCTGATCACACTTAAATCACAATATCACACAAACTTCAAATTTGTAATTAGAAGAAACAGGTGTATTCCGTTTGTAATAAGTCAAATCAAATCACTTTATTGTCACTCCGTCATATACAAAAATACAACAGTAGGTGAAAGTATTAGATACTTTTCCAGACAACACTGCCAGCATGACACGGACCAAACGTTGACCAGACGTTTGTTTAATGTGGTGAGTGAATTCACTTTTGTGCAGTGGCAAACTCTTAAGCCAGCAAAGTTTTTTTCTGCTGGAATGTCTGACGTCAAAGTAAATATATGTTTTTCCTTTTCACTTTTCCTTATTTACATTTATATTTTTAGTCATTTCCCATTCCTGATTCTGTTTAATTGCAGATTTTGTCAGATGTCATTTTGTTGAAATGAAGGTCTGACTGGAATCTGGTCTTTCTGCTTGTGATCCATCGTGTGATGGATGGGAAACAGTGTGGTTGAACCGTTGCCTTGATTTGCATAATTCCTGTAGTGCTAAAACAAAGCATACAGCACACGCAAATAAACAATGCTATCAGCTTTGTATTTTTATGCTGTATTTATTTGTATTTATACGCTGTTGTATTTTTCTCTTTATGGAAATTAAACTGAAAACATCTCTAAACAGGAATTGAAAGTCTACAGAACACCTCAAAAAATACAATTTCTATCAAATCTAAGTTAAGCTTGGACTCATCACTGGATAGATTATCACTGGATGTATTCTCATTAAAATCAATAAACGATCATTGTTTGCTGTCATGATGTACATGTTCAAGTGTTTAGAGCACAGGTCTTGCAGTGCCTGGCGTTGCACAAAGAGCAGCTGAGGAACACAAGAACAGAGAAGATTCCATGCAAGCTGGAGGATTTGAGAAATGTGCTCTGGATCAGAGTGTTCAACAGATGAGAGAAAGGGGCCTCATGAAATAAAGATCATTATCTGGATCTCACCGTAGCACGTCACTGAAGCAGAGAGTAGACAGACAGAGAGATGAAGAAGTGGCACTGGGGTTAGTTTTACAGAAGGTTAAAACATCCATGGGCTACTCCAATGAAGACACATACTGTACAACTAAAGAATCTCACATCAAAAGAAACCTGTGTTTTCTACAATTCTGTGTGTTTCTGTGTGGCTTTTGCATATTTTATGAACAAAGGCTTTACAGACCTGCTCTTTTCTCATCTGATGGGAACACAAGCCTACAACTCTTCCTGAAATAAAAAAGACCTTTTTTGGTTCTGTAACATGTGTTTGTTGAATTCCAATTGTTTAAGCAGTGGCAAGCAACTCTGCAGGCAGATGTCTCTGGTGCAGTCTGCAACAGGCCTGAAGGGCAGAAGACGAAAGAGTGGAGGCAGGTCTGCTATCTCCACATAAAAGAACCCAAATGACCTATAGTTTCAGCAGGGCCTTTAAAGAAACGGACGACAATCAAAAGGACAAATGTGACCGGGGTCCCATGTGACGCTGTGGCACGGGAGCAATACAGGCCCTGCAGTTCTGTGAAGTCTTTGACCTGATAGTTCAAAGCCCGCAACGGACCTTTGGACCTCCCTCTGAGAGACCCAGACAAAGGCTTTGTTCATACTTAAGCAAAAACACCAGCATTGTTCCCTTTGAGTCAAGCAGTACCTGTAGAAAGAGGAGGGAGGCTGGCAGACAGAGAGCAGGACATCAGCACAAAGCACATTTCATCTGCCCGGATGCAAAATGACGTTTCACAGCATCCTGACAGATGCATATTTTCTTCTTTTCTGTAAATCGTTCTGAGAGAGCCCAGTGGTTGTTGCGCTCAAAGTTTGAGTGATGTGTTGTTTTCATAAGTGATGAGACGCATTTTCTTCATATACGTTCGGGATAAAATATGTTCTTCGGCACGAGTTTGACGGGACGAGATTAAAAAAATGTAAAAACATAAATTATCTTGAAAATGAAGAGATTTGAGAAGTTAGTTGTTGGTCTAGTTTGACATCTGTGGTGTTGGGCATTCATTCTGGGATCTGTCAAACGAAATAAGAATTCATCAAAATACATGTCAAAAAAAGGCTGCTAATAGCAGAACATCAAGTCCTAAGAAAAGTCCTCTGTTGTTAGTATTCACACACAGGTGTTCTGGAAACCTGTTCCAGTCCAATCTGTTTAAATTTCACGTCTGCTAATCACATAAGTTAATATTGTGCAAAACTGTGCAAGACCACTTTTGCCTTAAACACTGTATAGCGTTCATTGGAACTACGGTTCAAGGAACAAGCAAAGCTTTGTGAAAGGGTGTACAAATGTACCTCTGTGTTTTTAGTGACAGTATTCAGTAGAGAGGAGTTGAAATTCCTGCTGTAGCAGGCTGAAGTGACTCTGGTAGCCCCTGGTGCTAGTTAGGCGTGTCGGAGCAGAGCAGCTACACTGAGTGCTCTCCACGAACATGCATTGCAGTGCTACCCATGTCTCTCCAGAGACAGTAGGGGTTTGATGTTTAAAGTGTGGCTGGAAGACAATACTGAGTACATGTGATCTTTTCAGCTCTTTGGTCTGTCTCATCTAAGCTGAGTGAAGGTAAGTCAGACAGACCACATTTCTAATCATCTTGCTCATGTATTCATAAACCAGTGTGAACTTTTCCCTGTGTCCAAGAAGCTTGATTTCTCTGTTATAATTTATGTTCATTTAATAGTCAATTTCAGCCTTATCTTCAGAGTCTGTCCAGCAGTATGATCAGTCAGCTATGTCAATGTTAGCCCTCACCCAGGGTCCTTACAGAAATCTCAATTTAGTCTTAATTTCCATCAGATTACAGCACACATTCTCCCACAGGCCACTGGTCAAAGCAACACAATCAACTCATTATCAACAAAGACCTCATGATTCATGGCTCTAATGAGACAGGACTATTAAGAACCTGCCTCTGGTTCCTTATAGAACATAATAAGACTTAGGTTGCGTTTCTGGGTCCTTTGTTTCATCTGCATTTATTTTAACCACTGAGTGATGTAAACATTGTACATGCACAAAAAACTTAATATTTACTAATATTACTATGGACAATTCTTTACTGGCAAATCACACTGACTCCTGTTTCATAAAAATGAATTATGTAATTTATCATGTAAATACATTTTTTAGTATCAGAATTCTTTTAAATTTGTCAAAATTATGATTAATTCTATGTGGCTGCATTACATATGTTCATATAATGCTTCTTATGTATGCTGTGAATTTTAAGTGTGTTAGCTCAGGGAGGAGGGCTTTCCCAGCTGAGCCTGATTCCTCCTAATGTTTCTTCCATTTAAACTTACACGTCTTAAGGAGGTTTTTCTTGCCACTTTTGGACATAAACTAGGAGAATTTTTATGATACTGTTTTGCAAAGCTGCTTTGGAAAAATGTGCACTGTGTATAGCTGTACAAATAAATTTTGTTTTTGTTTTTCTTTTTTAGTTTAATTTTATTAAAATGAGGATTGTAGGTTTTGGCACGCTTAAATAAAGTAATTCACTTCCTAAATTTGTATTGCATTTAAATTTGGGCAGCGAACTGGATTTAACTTGGAATTCAAGACTTTAAATTGTATTAATAGAAGTAGACGTTTGAATGCTGCATGGTTAATGTTGTTAAGGGGTGGGGTTTAGTGCTAATACCAACAGTACATAATTGACAATATAAATAAAGATTTATGAATTGATTTTGACAGAAGTATATTGAGTCTGACCAAAACAGTAACACTTTTTAATAGTGTCTTTACAAATGTTACATTTATTTTACTATAGTAATAAGATTAAATTTGGGAACTTCCCCTAAACCAAACCTTAATACTGACCCTACAATAAATACATGTTGATTCATAATACTCAGCACTTACATGTATAATTACACTATATCAAGTAAAAATAAAAAAGTATAAACAAAAACAATAGCTGTCCTAACGCTGTGTAAACTACAAAAAAAAGTTTTTTTTTACTTTTGCTAATTGTAATAAACTTTACATAGCAGGACATATTTTAAGTAACTGTAATATGCATATCATTAAATACATATCATTAAATATAGCATCTGTGAGCAGAAACACTCACTGAAAACATTACAGCAGACTAGAGCCCAAATGTAGTATTTGTAAGATATTTTAGCTTGTGTCTAGTACTAAAGTGGATTATTACTGCCATCTTGTGGGAATATTTTGAATTACATGTAAAGTGGACGCTATATAGAGAAATTAACCATATATAAACAAGTCGTATATATATATATATATATACATATATACGACTTCATGGGTTCATGGGACTTTAAACCTTTATATCATGTACAAAGCTACTAAAGTTGGAAACTTCAAATAGCACTGAGACAATTAAGCAGAAGTCTAGAGCAAGTCAAATGAGCCGCAGAATGGCATTAAATTAAGCCCAAAAGATTAAAATGCAGTGTGCACCATAGTACATTGTGAATTTAATTGGAAAGTGTTGTATAATTGAAAAAGCTCTTTCACATAGAGTAAAACTGATGATAGTGGAGTAGCAACTAATGATACAGGCATGGATTTGGGCATGGAGAGTATGGTTTGTAAAACAGCTTCAAAAAAACATTATAAAGACCCAGTGACAAAATGCTTATTTTTTTTTAGAAGATGTTACACCTTTTTACATCGGCAAACATT
Source organism: Yasuhikotakia modesta (assembly GCA_036877545.1). Lineage (NCBI taxonomy): Eukaryota > Metazoa > Chordata > Actinopteri > Cypriniformes > Botiidae > Yasuhikotakia > Yasuhikotakia modesta. The sequence continues at coordinate 19,303 of JBAJNP010000011.1, forward strand.
TGCTAAAGTAAAATAAATGCCCTCTCTGACGTTAGCTATCATCTACTAATCTAATAATAATAAATAAAACCATCTAATAATTAACTTAATTATAATATTATTAATTATCAGGTCATTAATAATTTCGTTTGACATTTATTAATATTACTTTTGGAACACAAGACTTCATAACTATAGTACAGTAGCTGTAAACTATTCAATCTTTTATTTTAACACTACAGCTAATAGTATTGTATATATCACATATTTTATGTTAATTCGTTTTAATTTGTTTCGTTCTTATTGGGCAATAAATGCTAGATTCTGGCCACGTGGTGGCAGTGTTTTACAAAGCTTTTTTCAGCATGCTTCATATTCTTTTAAACGATGCAGGATGTAATGTTGCATTCTGTTGTAGATATTGTACTAAAACTATTACTTGTCTATTGCAGAATGATTCGTTCATAATGTGTCAAACAGAATGCTTAACAGAAACAGATGTGTCAAACAGAAAACTTAACAAATAACATAATATTACAGTGGGCAAAACAAATGATCCCAGTTACAACCATAGCTGTATCGGATCTGACTGTAGTACATGTTAGGTAACAGACGACACAAAATTAAATCAACAAAGGTCCACGTTGCTTTTTTATTGATTTTATGATGTATTTGTGAGTTGTTTTGTCCAATGTCTTGTTTCAAGTTCACCTCATATGCTAAAGCATATGCTCATTTTATTTCTATAGATCCACTATTGACCACATGCAGCTGTACGTTTTATTGCATTAAAGACCTGTTGTGCACTGTTTAAACCTTTTGTTGGCACTGTGACAGCCTGACAGCAGAGCTCTCACTGTCCAAGAATGAATCAGTACTAAACGATCTGTCTTTTATGGGTCAGGGTATGATTTTTGTGAAACTTTTGAATGTCAATGACATCTGCTTTCCTCTTAAATGTAGTGTGACTCAAGCTCAGAGAAGCATAATGCTTTGAAAGATATCCAGTATTGATTGAATGACGCTGGCTGCTCTTTGTGGGTACCTCCTTCTGGTCAGTCCACTTGTGTGGTACATGTGTCTCTAATGCAAGTGCACACTATTGATCCAGGGATGGATGTATGGCCTAAATGACGACCCAGGAAGACTCTTATCAAATATATATTGGAAACAGTAGCAAGCTAATGGCTTGTGGATCTTCATGGGTCTTCAGTGCAGAGTTTTCCACAGAGTTCTGCAGAATGCTGTACAATTGTGCGTATGTTTTCAGGGTTGTGTGTGTTTCAGTATTTAGAGGGAATACTCACACATAATTATACCACTTCCAACATTCTTAACATCATGTCTATTATTGATTTACACAAGACATACATTTTGAATAAAGTAATTTTCCACAGTTTTTCCTCAAATCCATGTGTGATCACAGTTTGCTCTGTTTCTAAGCAAGGATTCATTTTACTGGCCTGAGTGGTTTTACAGCAAAATCGGATCATTAACATTGAAATTTTGATATGAGTTTCCTTCCCTCACAAGGAAATTATGATGGTGGCTTACGGTTTGCTTATTCATCTTTATGTAACCCCAATTTCACGGCTTATTGATAATCGAATGCAAACTGTTGAAGGATGAGGAACTAAGTAGGAGTCACTGATTTCATGGTTGAAGATTTTAATGCTCCTTTGCGTCACCATTCCAAATGGAAAGCAATGATACAAGAAGACAATGTGCAGACTGGCTGATGTTATCAAGTGCTTTTATGGTCTTGCTATTATATTCAGCTGTCTCCGGTTTGTGGGACATGCGAATCAGTGACCCTGCTTATCAAAGTACAGATAAACAGGTACTTTGTCTGCATCTTTGTCTAGCAGTAATTGCTCTCTATACAAAAAGATTATAGAGAAATATAATGTATTATGATGTTTAGCTATTTTATGGCTATATAAAAAAGGAAGATAAAATAGAATATAACAAAATATAGGATATAAAAGGATATAATATATATGAAAAATATTGTATCTGTATCTATAGATGTCAGGGTGTTCCTGTTGCTCAACTGGTAGAGCATTGCGTTAGCAGCACAAAGGTTGTGGGTTTGATCCCAGGGAATACAATGAGTTCTGATAATAACAAATACCTTGACTTCACTGTTAGTTGCTTTGGATAAAAGTGTCTGTAAAATGAATAAATGTTAATATATAAAAAGAGAGAGTGAGAGAAAAATACTGTAACACTATAACACTATTATAATATAACACTATTACTAAAAACGTGTCCTCCTTGTGATTATTCATACAGTTTTAAATACTTTAAAGTAAAACAATCAAAATTGGGAAATAACACTTATAGAAGTATGTAGGGTAAATCAACACTTTTTATGTTCACTTGTGTACTGTAGGCACCCTCTGTCTAGACTACAGCTGGGCTCACATTCTCTCAAGCAGCTTCAGGAGAAATCCACCCGGGATACTTTTTAAACAGCTGGCTGCGTTTCCTTCACTATCCGCTCCAGCTCTTCCATTAAAAAAGAAATAAATTCATAATTAATTAATTTGCACTACAGTTTATATTTTGGTCTCTTTTTATTCCCACCATGCAACAAACCCAATTTATCTTCAAAACACAGATGTGATGATTATGTTTGTCAGAATGTCAGTTTGTGTTTGCTTCCATTCATCAAAGAAAGACATGATTAATTTGACGCAGGGTATTAATTTGAATTGACCAACCTGCGTAGAACACAACATCTATTGAAAATACAGACAACCATCTTTTACCTGGTTTGGGGCCAAAATGGCCATTTCATCTTCTATAAACAGCGTCCAGTAGAGAGTGATGTGGAAAGAATTGATTGTTTTTTCTTTGGGCTTTTCTTGTTGCACTCAGGGTGAGAGGCTTTGCTAAATATCATATTTTTTACATTCTGCCATTGATCTCATTAGTGGACGTGCGTCACTTTGCCTTCAATCAAAGCAATTGCTTCTTACAGTAAAGCACACTGAGCAGTGACAACACACAGAGCCGCCCATACAGCGCTCCCTTAATGAACATGATTTATTTGAAATCATCCAGGAGCAATTCAGTTCTTGTTCAATGCTGAAAAATCTAAATATATTTCTACATCCTTAAAAAATCCCCATTAATAATAATGTAAAACCTTTTAGCATGTTATTATAAAACATGTTGATAGTTATTTTGCTATTTGAGTAGCTCAAGTAATGCATGTGGAATTGTTTTGACAGATACTTTTAAACAGATTATTATTGGATTGGCTGCTGCAGCGTTCCTCCCCATTTCATTCTAGAAATGCACCCTTGCAATTTTAGATTGCTTAGCATTTTAGCCGACATGTTTAAATAGAATCTGTCATAGGTGAATTCACTGGCTGCCTGCCATACACTTACTAATCCAGACTGTACAGCAGAGGCAGCTTTATTTAGCTCCATGTGTTGATGTATTTCATTTAGATCATTCCATTTCTTTTAAGCTGGATGTACAGCGTCAGAGGCTTGTAATCCATTTAGTTAATGATATCTTTCTATGGCAAAATTATCACACTTCCGCCTGTTCAATTATGCAGCTCAATTAGCAAATACCTGTAGAGCTTTGTTTTATTGTCTGCCTACACTCCAAAGATAGGTTACGTAATTAATTCATCCTAGCAGTACCAAGAATTTATTTCAGTACTTGTACAACGGCAGGGGCTGTAAATTGGCAGCTCTTATATTTTCTACATGGCAATTGTTATGTTTGTTTTTGCTAGAACAGAAGCTGTAAAATATGATTATGATGAAATTTGTACAGTAATGGGGTAATATATTGTTAAAGTTTGCAGATAAAGATTAATTGACTGGCTGGCTCTTATAGACCCTGTCTCTCAGTGACACAAGAACTTACAATCTCTCCTTATTAGCAGAGGAGTGGGGCGGTTGCGGAGGGACTGCAATATGAAATGGCTCACTACTACTATGAGGGCATAGAGGTTAATTAACAAAGCATCTCACTGGATGGGGTCCATTTGAACTGTGTGAGGACACCAGAAAGCACTTGGTAAAATGCCATCAGAATTGTTGAGAAGGTTGTGATGAGTAACTTGGATGAGTGGTTTTAGTGATTAGAGTCGGTCCCATTTATGATATTATATGAATGAAAATGAATCTTTTAGGTTTCGCTTTTTATTCTCATTTAGAAGCAATAAAATCTTGTGTGTTATTAAATATATTAAAAAATTTTAGTCATTCATTATTAAGTTGCTGGAAAAGACAAAAGGTGCAATTTTTAAAACGGCCTCCCACTTACAAAATCAAACACAGGTTTTGTACTATCCCAGTGGCGTCAGTGAAAATAAGGATTAATTCACCTTAATAAGGCATAATGTGTGTCTGTGCTGCATCTAAATTACACTAAAAGACTGTTTTACTTGTATTCTAGAAAATTGATTTGACCATAAACAAGTTCCCGTGGGTTGTAACTGCTGGGAGTTAAAGACCAGCTTGACAATTAGCCACTGAAAAACAGTATCATGACAAACAGCTCCCAGAGGGGTTTGTACAGAATGGCTGCTGTCAGTAATATACTCAGAGGAGCCAATGAGAACAAATCAAGCATACAGTGTTTGTGTATGTGGGACACAAAACAAATGCAATGATGCAAAGCCTTGTACCTTAAACAGATTTCTACTGTTATAAATGTAGCAAAATAAAACATTTTAACAAGGCTTTCCTTTTGTGCTTTTGCTTGGATGCTGCAATGTTTCCATCAAAATTATATCAGATTAATCCTTTTGTTTTTTTATCTATGCTTTCTTGGATCTTTGTGGAACTACATAGACAATCTGTATCTGATCTATTTATATCCATATTCTAGAACTTTCAGTTAGATTTCTAGATCTTGAACGGGAGGCATTTTTTTATTTTCATCATTCACATGATAAATCAGCACAGACTTTCTTAATATTATTTATGTATGACATTCTGAGCTGTTAAATAGATATTCTGAACAACTGGAGACTCACAACCGTAGAATATTTTTGTATTTCAGGTCTTTGTTTAATTCTGATTGTATCAAAAATGCATCAAAATGTGATGGGGGGTGGGGGGGGGTGGGCTTGTGTAATACTAGTCAGACCAATTAACCAGTCAGTAAATAAATTCAGTACCCCAAACCTTATGTATCTAAAATACATTTTAATCTTGCTCAAATTCACAATTGTTACAGTTTGAAATTCAGTGGTAGTCCCTCCCTCCTTCAATTCAAACATACTGTACAACAGCGGCATGTAAAGTGTGTTACATCAAGGCACAAGACACGTCCATATTCAGGGAAGCCTTTTTATGAGGCACTGCTTTAATATTATCCCCAAAATATTGTAATGTGCTGAGACACATCAGAGGAACATGGGCCAAACCAGACTGTACATACTAACTGAATGTGCTCTCTGCAGAGAGGAAAGAATTAAGCAATTCACTTCCTTACATCCCAATGAGTAAAAAAATGATTATGGTTACTGTTCACCTCTCTTTTCTTTTTTAAGTTTTTGTTGCTTTGTTGAAGAGCAAATAAATAAGTAGTTATAATGTCTGGCTGGATGGAAACAATCGGTGCTATCAACTGGAATTTGAAGGAATTTGATGACGGTGAGGCGTTTCCATTTCCAGGGTTCTAAATGTGGACATGACGGTTTCTCTTTTATTGACTGTGACCAAAGAAGAATTGTGGATGTGTAGACTGGTGACCTGTCAAAATATATGTTATTATATATGTTATTGTCGTTGTATATCACAGTAGCAACATTCATCATCGCTTGCCTCGGTATAATGATCACATCTATAATCATATAGTTTTATTAACATGCTCATTAATATGATCATATTCTGTGACATAAGAGTATATCATTCTGTCATAAGAGTATCAATCCAGTTGTGTATTATTAGGGACGTGCAATGTTGTATCTTGATTAATGTTCACATTAAAATAATGAAGTGGAGCCGACATCTAAAAAGATGTCTGAGCTACTCATACTGTTCACACACCGTATACAGAATGCCTGATCGGTGGTCTACTCCTGACTGAGCCTCCTTCGTCTGCCGAATGCCTGGGAGCCCACATTAGTCGGGACAAATTTGTTGCTTCCGATTCCCCCGGAGCGGCTTAAGAAATCTGCCAGACGATGGGTCACGCATGTGGCTGTGTTACAAGCTCTCTTCTGTGTCGTAACGCTAGGAGGGGTTAAAAAGTGATCAGAAATGTAAAAATTCATATTGAACACAGCATAATGATATTATAGTTTAAATTCATCAATAATTTGTTTTACAGTTTAATAACGTTTTTCAGTATACAGTTATTTAATGAATGAAAAAATTGCAGCAATAATATTCCTTACCGAAATAGATATTTAAGATGGATTACATTTATTATGTCAGACTGGAAAATAGACATATAGTTCTAAACTTCAAACAAACAATAGGCAAAAATATAATTCTAAAAATATCTTTATTGGATCAGGAGCTAAATCAAATCAAATAAGACAGAAAATTTACTGTGGGTTAAAAAAAAGCTTGTTGTTATCCACTATCTACCAATGAGAGACCCTGATTTGTGAATCATTTATATAACCTAAATAGATCCAGTGACTATATGAAATTAGTGCAACAGAGTCTGTCTGATTTGTTACTCTGCCAAAGAAAGTAGAAAAAAATGTTCTTTCAAGTCAATCAGGCAAGCAAACTTCCACATGCACTCGCATATCAGGGCCAAGCATGGGGACGCAGCCGTTGCTGATTAGATACGATTGATTGCCTCTCCATATCCACCAAACACATCACTGTCTTCCAGGCTGCGCTTCTTGCCCGGTGTACCCGCTCCTACATTGGTGCGTGGATAGGTCTGCAGTTTGTGCAGCTCCTGCGACAGTTTGCCCAGCACACAGGTGCTGAGGCTGGAGCAGCGCTTGGACACGAGTCTACCCAGGCTGTGAGGAAAGAGACCACATGCAGAAAAACTCATAGAGATGTAGGCATGCATCAGCATTCATTGCATTCACATACAGAAAAGAGACAAATGACAGGATGCATGTTGACATGCTTCCTCGCATGTTGCAATTATGCTAATACGTCCCATTAAACAAATCATGCTTCAATAATACAGTTTCTGATTCACGTTCTGTTTTCTTTACTTGGATGGCGCTCGCAGCACTGAGAATATGATGCAGGCATTTCTTGTCACACGTTTATAGATCATGCTTCTGTCCATGCTATTTAATAAACTCGTTCTCATGCATTACGAGCAAACAGGCATTTACAAATGGTCAGTCTCTCATAAACAGGAAGGGATAAATATTGTTTCATGCAGAGAGTAGCTTGGCAGAGAACTCTACAGCATAAATTTTTAAATGAATCCCTATCTAAACAAATGCATCACATACCTGTCGTATAAAACAAGTATAAGTACGCCTGACATTAACAGGGTATTGCGCTCATGTTGGAGGCATTTCAGCCTTATTTTCTTGAATGTGAAAGAAACACATCAGTGCAAACTGGCTGAATAATTAAACAGCTTGCATTTTTTTCATTTATTTACAGTAAAAAGGATCAATGGGTTTCCTTTACCTGTTTTCTTCAGTAGCTTGTTGCTCCATGTCCTCCGCAGTCATTTGCACAAATTCTTTGACAATTGCATTAAGCAGTCGTCTTGCTTCATAGTCAGTAAGTGTAGTTCGATCTGGCGTGGTTTCCAGTGCAGGCCTGCAACAATCCAGATTATTATTATGTCTTCCTGTACAGAGAACTACATAAATGGTTCTTATTTCTTTCTTTGACAAAAGCACTTTTTGCTTGCTACACAAATCCCAAACATAATCAAAACAATCTGCTAAGAGTATGGCACTTAAAGGCTGTCCCGTTGCCAAGTTAAGATTTATCGCCGATCAATACTGTCGTAAGCAGAGTGGGTTTGGCCGGGATTCATCTGATGTAATCAAAAGACTGATAGTCCATGATGCTGCAACCTCTAATGAAAACATATGCTCTATAGCCTCTGTCCAAATGACTTGAACAAAGCCCCAATTTCACTTACTTGTATTTTACTGACATGTATTTTTGCTGATTTACAGAATTATCACAATAAAAATAAAATACTTTGTGATCATTACAATATCAATCAGAAATCACATTCTTTTAAAAGCTCACCTGGCAGGAGCTGCATTAGAGCTGTACATCTGGCAAATAATCAGAGCGTAGGCAACAAGAAAAGCGGAGATCTTCAACATAACCATGGTCCCCCTGTAGCGAGACATGCTGCCATTAGATTAGATTCTGTCCAGTCTCACAAAAGAATGTTTTTAAATGTCATGGAGCAATTATCATGAAAAATTAAAAAATGCATTTTATTGTCAGCAATAATCCCATTAAATTTTGTTTTCCCACTGTCTACCAGTAGTTTGCCTCAATGTCCCATCAATGTCACCCTCACACCGGTTACACATGCAAAATAAAAACACGTCTAAAGTTACAATTATTGAAAGCACATGTTCTCTGCACATTCTTGTTCTCTGGTTTGCGGTAAGAGAATGAGAGTTTGGTTGGTGCAGACATCTACTGCAAAACTGTAACTGCAGCATTAAAGATATTAGTCTCCTGATTTCCCTTCCAGCAGGATCCTGTGCATTAGTATAATGAGCTGCTCTCTCTGTACCCATAGCCAGGACTGAGGAGCTGTCCAATTCTCCTTGAAAAATCCATAGCGCATGACTTCCTGTACAACTACATATATACTAAAAGTCATGTATAAAGTGCTTCCTTTAATTTCATTTAACACATGCATAACATACTGAGATTTGAAAAAAGTATGACACATCGGTCATAAAAATGTTTCACTTACCTTAAGATGTTAGGCTAGTAGATGTTAGTAGATAAGACAGTAGAAAAGAGTTGTCTCAAAATAGAGGGAATATATCAACTTGATGAAATTTTGAGTCTGTTGCATCAAGCTAAAATACACCTGCCTATATACCCACCATGTGAGTCTCACTATTGACAGTGTGGGTGTTTAATGATTCTCTGACAGCCAACCAGAGCTCTCTGCTACCTCATCCAACCAATCAGATTGTTCTCGCATTCTGGAAAATGATAAAGAGTGTGTCACACCAATGACGTCATTCCTCAATCACAAACTGCTCCATTCACAAAAATTCACCAGTGATCAGCAAAATTCAATATTGTTGGGAACAAAATTTAAATAGCACGGCACTCATCTATTAGTGGAAACTGTTAAAAGAAAGTATAGAATCTTTTCACTGTAGTAATGATTCTTGAACCAAAATAAATCTAAAACTACATTCTGTTAAAATAAATTTTGTTATGGGCTATACATCTGTCTTACTGTTGGTCTCTGTATCTATCAATCTTTTCCATCTATGTATGAACTATTTGGAAGGGCATGAATTGTATATTTTTTAATTAACTAGTTAATACTGAAGATAATAGTCCAGGACACAGGAGGACTGCAGCATACACACAAACTAGTAACATGAAAATACAATGACTAAAACAAGCACCAGAAATTAGAAGGGAAAACTACAAGGGTGGATGTCGCTTATGTGTGACATTTTCATGAATCAATTTCAAATGATGTGCCAGACAAATGCAGATGGGTGATTTTATAGTTAGAGTTTAAAGCTGGGAACATGTTCAAATACCATATTCATTGTGTTTCCTGCTATAATGTGCATGATCAATTACAACATTGCTCTTTTTCTTATTTGTGTTTCTGTGATGATGTGACCCTCTGTCCAAATCAAAGAGGTTGTGACAATAACAAGCCTTCTATCCCAGTCCCAATTACTGAACTCTTTGTCTCGAGGCATCATCTGACTTCTCTTCTTTATTGGCTAAGGCCTAATAAACCATCTCCTCCGAGAGACTGTGTTTGCGTCACATAGGAACCCCATTAGTCTGGATGAGCCTTTTAGTGTTATCGAACCCGAAGCCGCGCCAATGACAGAATCAGTAAATCTGGGCGATGTGACAGGACTAGGGACCCCCCACTCATCTCCACTATGGACGCAAAACACACTTGTGTGTGTGATGGACTCCTCGCATCTAATGAAGAGTCATTTCTGATAGAGGAACACTTTGCTGAGACTTACCATGTCCATAGATAAGTGGGCAAGCAAACAAAGTACGATGGAAAAGTTATTAATTTCCTGCATGAAACTTTTGTATCAATACTGTAACCTTTCAAATTTGGTCATGCTTTCACATCACACTCCACCCAGTCTTGTGTAAGTTATTTCAAAAGACAGATAATCATTTCGCTTCGAAGCAGAGGACGATGCCCTTTCAGATTATTACGTTTGTTTCTATGTTCATCTGCCTATAAACCTTCCTGGGACGTACGAGGGAAAAACTTTATGATTTCAAATGTAAATTCATGCAGAGAGGAATGACATCAGTGACTGCAGCTGCTATCAGGGAGCAGGAAACATTTAACTCAATCAAACGTCTGTAGCTCTGCTGGACGGCGGCTGTTTGAACACCTGCACCTACAACGGAACAGGGATTAAGTGAGATTTGTAATGGCTCTGAGAGGAAAACTAAACACAATTCATAACCCTCTCAGAGACCCAAAGTAGCACTAAATGGTCAGTGAGGAGCCAGTGCAGTTCATCCTTAGACATTAAGGAAATGAGATTTAATCACTGAGTGTTGCTCATCAATCACCTCTGTAGCAAGTTAGATTTCATTGTAATCTTGTCTGTGTGCTTTACTGATCACACACCATGCTTTTATTTAGACAACATTAAAAAACGATGGCATCATCGGACTTGGACTGGCATGCTACCAAGTCACCAAGAACTAACAAAAAGACTGACTGAGGTACCTCTGACGGCTATGAGCTGGGTCCATTCAAAACTGCTTATGTGCAACATTAAGGTGAGACGCGCTGCGCATGAAAAGCCATTTCTGAAACAAGGTAGCTTCCATTACCTCATCTTTCGATGGGATCACAGTAAAGTAATACTTTTATAATGTGCCGTTGCTCCTGTGAGGTCTCACATACTTTCATTGATTAATCTATGCTGACTGATTTTTCCTCTGCTAACAGATCCATAATATAATGTGTGTCTCATGGGAGGATGTATTGAATGTTGTAGATATCCTCATTATATCACAAACACTGAAATCCTCTAAAACTGTTGGATGCATTTGTCCATAAAAGGGGAACACCTTGGTAGAACACTCAGTACATAATAAGGACACTATGGAATCATCATTTTGTAGTATAACTAATGCTGTGAAAACTATGCCATCTTTTGACATAGGCCTATTTATATTGGCTGATTTATGCTAAGATTAGAACATGATTGCTTACAGTTAAAACCAATATACTTCAATCCCATATCCATTAAAAGTAGAGAAACAATGAAGAGGTTGGTTCAGTACTCAACAAAACATCTGTTTTGTTCCCCCCTTCAAAACTCTCAAGACAGCATTTCCCACAATGCCGTTTATAAAAACAAGCTCATGCAATTTTTATAGGTTGCAGTTAAGATAAAAGGGTTGTGTCACTCTGTAGGCACAAACTGAGGTAAAGATAAACATTTGAAGATAACTGTAGTGATCTGTCCCCTGATACCTCAGGCCGCATTGGGTAAAAGTGTCTGCTAAATGCCTAAATGTAAATGTAACCTAGTAGAATTATTAACATATACTAGAACGACTAATAGCATAATATAATACTTTGTGTAATGCAGAATAAGAATTATTTAGTAATGCTCATAGTAAATATGATTAAAAATGTAATTTATAAAGGCTAAATAAATGAGCTGGATGAGGTCATATAAAAACTTGGAGGACTCACTGCTTGGGTAAAATAACAGACAGGAATGCTGCTCCTTTCGGAGGCAAGGGTGGAGGGGAGTTTCGGATCATAAGGTCAAAGTTCATAGCACAGATCATATACAGAGCAACACAAGTGTCTAACTAGGAAATTGATTTGCACAAAATGTCTGTATAGAAGACATGAACTATAGAACACAATGTAATGGTCCCACTGTCCTTTTTAAATGTTTCGTAGCTCCAACAATACGGAACTTCGACCTAATTTGCATAGTGTCGTAAGTGACTTTCATTTACAAAAAAAGTAAAAGTTCAAAGTAAAAAATGTAAAGTTCAAAGTAAAATTTTAAACTGCAAACGTGTTTTTTTTTTTGGTATGTGTGTAAGTTACTGAAGAAGACCCTTTACTGCCAGTCCCGATTACAAGAAATCAGCTCCAGTGCTCGTGAACAATATTTCCGACCTTATCGCATTACTTACAATGCGAGTTAATCGAAACGAGCCTCCAGTCTAGCCAATGTTAGTCCTTCAGAGGCGGGGGATAAAAGCAGCATGTGCAAGATGATCTCCTAGTCCTCTCTCTGACAGAACGGGAGGTGGAAACTTTGCACAAAGCAGATTATCCCGAGTGTTAAAATGGCATCTGTTAATATGTATCGAGAGAAATTTCTGTTCTCTGTGTCTTGGGAGCAAATTCTCCTTTGCTTATGTAGTTTGCTCACGACACTGTTCGCTTTGCTGGTGATTCGCCAGCTCTTAAAGCAGCGGAGACCCCGAGGGTTTCCCCCCGGACCGACACCTTTACCCATGATAGGGAATATACTGTCCCTAGCCACAGAGCCTCACGTCTACATGAAGAGGCAGAGTGAGATCCACGGACAGGTACGGATGACACTTCACTCGCAGTCCTCTCTCTCTATAATCTCTTATATATCATGTTATATAGTTACAAGCGCAGATACAAAGGTAACACTTGTCAAAAGTTTTTGCCTTGACTTTTTTGTGATATCCTTGCAGTGTTACTGAGCTTTTAAAGCATTTTGAGGTGGCACGTAACAATGTCAAAGGTGCCACTAGAATAGCCATTACGATCAAACTTATAATGCATAATGTATGAATGACTCCTATCTGCAAGGATCGCGACGCACCAGCATGAGAACGATTCAATCCTAATCAATGAAAGTGATCTGCATTATAATAGACATAGACTGAACAACTTCGCTGGTTTTAAGCGGACCGTCTTCATTTTGTCGCGTCGCGTCCCGAGCAGCAGAGGTGGGGGTGTTTAAAGAGAACAAAAGATCACTGCATTTAGCGTTGCGTTTTTGGCAAGGCGCTCCTGCACTCAAGACATGCTGAGTCAGCGAGCCTCATTCATTTACTGTAGCCATGAGTGGGAATGTAGCCCTATAATTATACTCTGTTCATTAGTAGAAATGTTTGGCAGAGGCTGGATAAATGAATATGACCATTTGCATCCAGATTTTTAGTCTCGACTTGGGAGGAATCTCAACCGTTATTCTAAATGGGTATGATGCCATTAAAGAGTGCCTGTATTACCAGAGTGAGGTTTTTGCAGACCGGCCATCCCTCCCTTTATTTCAGAAGATGACCAAAATGGGAGGTAAGTGGTTCCTTATGGAATAATGTATTGTAGTCTTCCAAGAATAGTTCATTAGAATGCTTTAGGGAGTAAAGGAATAGTTCACTCCCAATTAATAATTCTGTCATCATGTACTCGCTTTCATAATGCTCCTAACCAAAAGGTGTCCTGACAAATCTTCATTTAGCTCTTTTCTTCTCCAAAACATAATGACCATGCCAGTCAAACTCAGACAAAGGACAGAAAAAAAACATAAAACAATCCTTGAGACTTGTGAGTCTTCTGAAGTCATACATTTGAAAGACTATGAGTGTTATATAACATGCATGAAGGCCAAACCAATTTTCTGTCACTGAAAATCTAAGCTGTTATTCACACGTTTATGTTTAAAAAAATAGCACTTAAACACTCAAGTACTCAAATTGCCAAATGGCAATTTATTTTCACCAGTATTGAATGGAAGTGGAATGAAATCTGAGACTTTGGAGAGGAGGAAAGATTTTTGCATAAATAACATTCTTGATCTGTTCAAGACACAATGCTTATATATATATATATGGATGGATAGATAAAAAGACAGCAGACATGTTGCCAAATAATATGCTTTCCCAAAGAAAATCTGCATTTAAAGAAAGAGGGTGAGGAATGATGATTGAATTTTGTGTGAACTGTTCCTTTAAGCACATTCATCTATGACACAGTAATTCAGAGAAAAATCTTTGGCACAGTGATATGTCACAGTTGGGGAAATTACTAGAGAACACAGAACAGTGACCCATGGTTATCTGATTATCAGTATTGCAATTCTTGTAATTTTGGGTTAAAGCCAAGAGACCATGGTTGTTTCACCAAAAATCTTTAAGCATACAAGACGTTTATCATTGAATAAACAGTTTTTGTTTCAATTTAAATAGAACTTTTTCAGCATTGTTTATTCACTGTTTAGGACTTCTGAACTGCAAATATGGTCGTGGTTGGATTGAACACCACAAACTAGCTGTGAATTGCTTCCGCTACTTTGGCAGTGGACAGCGGATGTTTGAGAGGATTTCTGAGGAGTGCCTGTTTTTTTTAGATGCCATTGACAGCCACAAGGGAAAACCATTTAACCCCAAACATCTTGTCACCAATGCTGTATCCAACATTACCAACCACATCATATTTGGGCAGCGTTTCACGTATGATGATGGCGATTTTCAGCATATGATTGAAATCTTCAGTGAGAACGTGGAGCTGGCAGCCAGTGGTTGGGCCTTCATGTACAACGCATTCCCCTGGATCGAGTACCTACCCTTTGGGAAACACCAAAAGCTCTTCCGCAATGCTGCAGAGGTCTATGACTTCCTTCTGCAAATCATCAATCGCTTTTCACAAGACAGGGTTGTCCAGTCTCCACGACATTACATTGATGCCTACTTGGATGAGGTGGAGCAGAGCACCTCTGATACGGCTACATCTTATTCTCAAGACAATCTTATTTTCTCTGTTGGAGAACTCATCATTGCAGGCACAGAGACCACAACAAATTGTCTACGCTGGGCAATGCTGTACATGGCTCTATATCCCAAGGTTCAAGGTTGGTTCCTATTATTTATGCAATGCTTATTTTTACTTGTTATTGACACATGAACATGAAATCACTAATCCTGTTATGTACAGAAAAGGTTCAAAGGGAGATTGACTGTGTCCTGGATGGTAGACCACCTTGTTTGGAAGACAGGCAGAGGATGCCCTATGTGGAAGCGGTGCTGCACGAAGTCCTGCGCTTTTGCAATATTGTCCCACTAGGTATCTTCCGTGCAACCTCTCAAGATGCAGTGGTGCGTGGGTATACTATCCCCAAGGGTACCATGGTCATCACTAACCTGTACTCAGTGCATTTTGATGAAAAGTATTGGAGTGACCCATCCGTCTTCTGCCCTGAGAGATTCCTTGATAACAAAGGCAAATTTGTTAGGCGTGAGGCATTTCTTCCCTTCTCAATAGGTAGGTCATTGTAACTCACTGTCCATGCAGATTTTTAGAAAAATGTTAAATCTGCCCTTTAGACTGTTCAGTTTTATTTTTTGATCTCAGTGTTTTAATGGTCTCTAGGCAAACGTCACTGTCTTGGTGAGCAGTTGGCCAGGTTGGAGATGTTCTTATTCTTCATCACGTTGCTTCAGAGATTCAATCTTCAGTTCCCTGAAGGATTTGTTCCAAGTCTCACCCCAAAACTAGGAATGACTCTGCAGCCTAGGCCATACTCCATATGTGCTGTCAGGAGACAGCAGTAAAACTTCCCCCACCAGCCCTTTGGCACACATGCACTCACCTCTGGGTAGCCTGCTTAGAAGCACAAAATTCCCTGTCTTAAATTCCATCAGGTTTTCAGCAGGGAATACTGACCTCTGGTACTGACTCGTTCAATTCTCAGAATGTGTCCTCCATAGTTTCACAGAAGCCAGTCTGAGCGTGATAAGAATACTGTTAAAGAACACATGGTATAGAGAGAAGAGTCAGAGCACGTGTGTACCGAGCTGCAGCGTGGCAGCAGCATGGCAGTGTAGCATGCATCTTTTATAACTTGAATTGAAAGATGTGCACTGCGTGGTGAACAGAACATTGTGCTTGTCAATATGTGATGAGGTAATGTCAATAATTGACAGGGTTCAACTCTATAACAGTTAAGAGGCCTGTCATTTTCAACATTCATGGAATTCCTCTATTTTTGGAGTTAACTTAGAGGACACCAGCTGCCTTTCCTAGAACGTTTTGGAAGCACTTACGACTTCCATTGCTTTAATGCCCTATATTAATACCGAACTGACAGTGGCCCTGCACTCTCAGGAGAAAGTTTAGCAAGAAACTTGTGCCATGTCATATTTCTGTGAGAGAAAATGGTGCTATTATCGACAGGACAATGTTATTATTTTATACAGTAGTACAATATAATTCTTGTTTTTACTTTGTTTCTGTGCAAGGAAAAAAATGCATGAATGAAAACGTGATGAAAACCGAAAGGTACCTTTTCCAGAGTATCAGTATAAATAAACACACATGCAAAGATTTATTTCATATATGTTTTATATGATCCCTACGGCTTTGGGAGTTTGGTTTAGTCGTCCTACGAAATCTCACTTTTTTAAGGCAATTTATACAACATAAACTAAACAGGTACTGTAAATAAATTTACTTAGACTGCAAAAACTAAAGTGTACTTCAACCTTTCAAAATAAACGGTTTGCATATGTTTGCTTACTGGGACAAGTTATTCACTTTTTTAAACCACTTTTCATTTTTTCCCACCACTGCAGTACCATGAAAGTTCCAAACATGTACAGGCAAAAAACATTTTTCACAAACACAATCTTTGTTGTTTATAGGCACCAATTGCGCAACAAACTCCACTTGACAGAAAACTCAATTAAAACTGAGTGACGGGTTGGCGTGTTGTTGCTTTGGGTAGCTTGTCACAGTGATGCTGTCATCTGAAGAGATAAAGCAGACCTTTCATATGACCTACACTTGGGGACTCATCGTCCGCTGACTGTCATCTTACAGGCATGTCCCCTCAAGAGAATGGCTGTGCTTTCATCTGTGAACACCACAAAAATAAACAGCCACATGCAACTACATGATGCTCAGTAGCTCACCCAGATAACGCCAAAACATCAAATTCTGTACCTGGACTTTTTCCATAGATGAAAGGTCATCTTCAACACAGAGTTGTCCTCTGGATGGGTGTGAATAACACTACATATACACTAACAGACAAAACAGTTCAACATGTTGGACTGAATGTTGCATGATTTTGATGGTTTAATTTTTCTAAATGCTTTTTAATGGACTGGCTTTTAAAGGAAAGCAAGTATTCAGCATACATGGGAAGTCAATACTTTATAAAAGGATAATCACAAAGGGTGATCATAAAATAAATAGCTACATCAAAATCCTAATAGATGCATTTAAACCGTTGACTAGTAATGTGTGGAAATTTGGTATTGAGTTTTAATTCTTGAGTATTGATTATGTAATGTGCATCTTTTTAAGGTCCAAAGAGCTTAAAACAGGTTCACGTTTGCCTAAATGCAAAAACTCCAGACCAATAACATGACACAGACAGACAGAAATCAATTGAGAGAGAGGAACTATTATTCAGGGATGGTGCTTTTATGACAGCTATAAATAATAACAAAAGACAGTTCTCCCCCAGAACCCTGAAGAGGCTGAATGGTTACATCAGACATTGCTATCTAAATGCTACATAAAAAGGTTGAATGCCATCATACAGGTACTGATGACAAGAACACCAGGTCACTTTGATCCACTGAACCCCCCAAAGTGAGACACCACAGTCCACTTTGATGATCGAGCGAGTGGTCAGCACGAGGGGGTGGGGCCTTGTGACTCTGGTCTGCCGTTATCCTCCTTCACATCCTGAATGACGTTCTGAGTGTGTGTTTGGGGACAGCTGGGGTGAGCTCAGTGAGGAGCCGTGAATGACGTTGGAGTCCCGGATCCAAGAAATGATAAACACACTCTGGACAGAGAGAGCGAGCGAGAGAGAGAGCACCACAAACTGCTTTGGGTGCACACAAGCCCCCAACACAGAACACACCCTGAGCACAGGCCAAAAAGTGACTGATGAACAAACCCACACAGGGAGAGAGATCGGGATCCATCACCGCCGTTGCAAGCTTGTGGTTCACAACAACAAACTTCAGAAATAAGGGGCTTGCGGCAAAGAGTGGTTATGAGCAGGAACACACAGACAGTGCACCCAAAAAGAACAAAAATTCAAACAAAAACAAACTGATAAACACAACACCCAAACACATCCACATCTGTAAATAGCATTAGATTTTTAAAAACTCCTGAAACAAGATGATACTTACATGTTCTCAATGTACAATATATGTCAGCTGTATGTAGAAAACAGACGCATTGCTGATTAATTAAAAAATATATAATATAATATATATTTATATATATGCAAGTATTCTTTCTGTGCAGAGGTTAAACACTTGTTTGGTAGTAAAATGTGCACATTTATATCTTTTCTCTTAAATATACTAGCTTGATTTACACTGCCTACTTGAGAACTTTCTTCTACAGAGACAAAATGAGTTTCGAGGTGAGGCAGGGAGGAAGAGAGAAACAGAGTTAGTCTCCGTCCCCCAACCTCCTCTCAAATATTCTAGTGGAATGCCTAGAGTTCTTACTTCAGACAAAAAATATAGAACTATTAGTATTAAACCTGCCTTATGGTGAAGAATAAGAAAATATATAGTAAAAAAAAGTGTACAGCTTTCAAGGTGAAACCCTACATTACTTTAAATTTACTTACTGGCCAGATTATATGTTTGGCAATAATTAAGTAAAAGCATGTGACAGTGTGCTAGAATAAGGTCAAGCTTAAAGTAACCCTAAAGCAATGTTCAGTTTATGACATGCAGGATAATGCAAACAAACATTTCCTCATCACTTTCTTTATCATTCCTGGATCCTAATTCTTATCAGGGGGTCTCTGAAAAACAAACATGGCTATACTGGTCTGGGGCAGGAGATAAAGACAGGAGTTCATTTCCAGTACGCTGCACTTTGAGAGAACATCTCATTTTGTTGGAACTGATTTAAATTTTAAAGTTCTTCATACAAAAAATAGAAACTTTTAACCTCTAAAAGAACTCCGAACGTGCAAGTTTTTTTGAAACTGCAGAATTAAATTTTTGCAAAACAAGGATCGATCCTTCACATGAATCCTGAGTAACCGTGAAAAAATATATCTATTTAAACGTAAAAAGGAGAAATGTCCCTTCATTTGAACAGCTTTCCTGTCCAGTTTGCTATGCCTTTAAACACAGATGGACTTGACAGAGAAAATTGGCAACTCAGCATTCCTTAAGAGGAAAGAAAAACACCACAAATGGAAAACCAACACAAAAAATGTACATATAACAAAGGCAAACAAAAATTGCAGGAAAGTGATACACATGAATAAAAAGCATCCAAAACGATGCAGAAGTCAGGCCATTTTCAGTCAAAATGTCAGCATTTCCACTTAGAGACTGTTCAGTAATACAGTGTTTTATGTCGCCAGCATGAATTGGGGACTGCACGGTACAGTGCAGCGTACATAGTCCAACGTCTGGACCACAATAAAAATACAATATATATATGTATATATATGTGCATGTATATATACACACACACACACATACACAAAAGTTCTGACAGGCACATTTTGAGTTATGCTTCCTGACACTGAGCCTGAGTCTCAGTCACTGGGCCTCAGTCTCGGTCTTTCCTTGTTATTGAACTGTTCGCTTTGGTAACGGGTTTCAATTAGGTCATTGTCTTTTTTCTAGTCATTTCTGTGTCTTGTCTGACTTTATAAGTACCTAAGGGAAAGTTAAGAGCTCTACGTTCACGGCAGCGTCAGTCAGGTGACCGTGGATGGCACGATTCATTGCCGCATCCTCCCCTGCCTGTTTCTTCTTCTGTCTTTTGTTTGAATCTCACAACATAATTCTGCATCTTCAAAGCTGTTTATTTTCAGCCGATTCTCCATGGGGTGAAAGTGCATAGGAGTGGGGTTCCCATTCAGGGTCCTCTCACAGTAGTAAGGCCTTTTTTAACACAACGTGAACTGCATTAGTTTCAGAGTGTCGGCACAGTGACTAATTTCAGCGTGGGAAGATCCAACAGGGTCTTCCTTTGGGTGTCAATGTGTGTGTGTGTTCAGGGGAAGAAGAGGGAGGGGTAATTCACTTTTTAAGCCCTTTGAGCTTAATTTCTTGAACTTACTCCTCCTGCTACTGTCGCTCCTCCTCCTCAGTCTCCTCTTGAATAACGTCGGAGGAGGCCGCGGAGGGAGGAAGGACGGGGCTCTCGGCTTGCTGCTGCTGTGTCTCCAGGTCTTTGGCCTTCTCCTCTTCCTCAATGGTCTTCTTCCAAACCTTGTGGTTCTCTGTTAAGTGCTGCATGATGTTGCAAAACAATCGACGTCTGCCTTTTCTTCTCTCTGTAGGAGAAAAGACTCGGGTTAGTTATGAAACACCTACTGCATGCTCTGTTCCAACACTGGAGCTGCCACACAACGCATAAGCTGCCTACACAGGCAAACAACAGTTACTGAAAAATGTGTTTGATGGTTTATAGTATTTTAAAGTATATAACATGTTTATTCCAAAAAGTATTAAAAAAGTAACAAACTGTCATTACAGATTTGTTTCCTCATTATTTTTGCTATGTGTTTGTATGCATATTAGAGTATTAAACTATTAGCGTACCAACATGTTAACATCAAACTACTGAAATGAAATGAAGTCGCTGTCTAAGTAGTTTATTTCAGATCAACCACTTAATGGGATACATGTGGGTTTGGATGTTGTCTTACATAAGCTGCTGCATATGTAGACAGGTAAGTTTTGGACAGCTCTAGTTTAAAGGAAGTTTGAACATTGCCAACTGTGCTTATATATCAATACTTGGTTCAAGATCCTCCTCCAGCTCTTCATCTTCACTTTCAATGTCTTCCGTTTCCTCTTCATCGTCTGAGCCTTCCTCATCTATCCAGTATCCGGGCAGCAGACCAGCAGCATCATACGAGTTGCAAAGAGGCCCGACAATGTGTGTTATAAAAGACTCCTGCAGCTTTGCTAACTGTGGTGCAGAGCGGTCCATGAAGGGGCTGATGGGTAATCCTAGAGAGGCCTCCTCATCACCCTATGCAGGAAGAAACACAAAAAGATCACTTGGTGTGACAAAACAGTGAGAGTGTCTACTTAAATAAAGCCAATTAAAGCTACCTGCTCATAAAATTCATTGACGATACCCTCTGTCCATTTCAGGTGAAGGCTGCGGTCTTTGGCTGGTCCATTGATATCTGCCAGCTTAATGCACACTTGGCACACTAACAACCTGTCATTTTCATTAGTCCAGTCGATGCCTGGACTATTCACATCATTAACCTGTGAGAAAGATGAAGATCAATCACGGATGTTCTTGTCAGTAACAAAAAAATCCACTTTCTGTGTTCTGCAGGGTCACATTACAATAGCGCACCTCATTTGCTTTAATGCAGTTAATGTGTTTGAATGTCATAAAAAAATCCCCTGTACTCGAAACAAACACCTTTTTTACAGTTCCAGTCTTTAAAACTCAATTTACTCTACTCACCTTGGAATTAAACTCTGCAAGGAAGTCAAAGTGCTTCTTCAGATCAGTGGCGAGGATGGCCTCGATCACCAGGAATCGAAAGCGCTTAAACTCCACGTGGTCCAAGTTGCCAAGGAAGTTGAACTCAGGCTGGGACAGAAAAAGGCTCCAGGCAGAAGCTGCGTGGTGGTTCTCCAGAACCGAACGGTCATTATATAACACCGCCTGTGTGAATGAGTGTGAGTATGTGAAGATGTGGACAGGGGGAAGAAAACAGAGGGATTCAATGCACTTTTGACGAAAAACTGATCTTGACAGGATGGGTTGCCCTGACTTAACACAACAGTACGAGAACGAGTCTGTGCTTTGTATCATATTTGTTGTTTTTTTAAAAAATGAAACAAGTCATTATTTACTGATCTGATGATGTTTAAACTGTATAAATGTTCTACTTTTTTCTAAAAAATGGAAAAAAAATAAGTTAAATTAAAATAATTGAAATGAGGACAGAGGCTTTGAAGCATTAAAAAGGAGGTAAACAGCATATAATTATCATAACAGGGGCTATATTAGACCCACGCTACATATTCCATATTCAAGTCAAATTTATTCTAAATGTAAGTCGTCCATGCAGCAGGCGCTTACATTATTAATGACATCTTGACATCTGCTCTCGCTGGCCATGGCGTGTTCATGACAGCGTGTTTATGTGATTTGTGAACAAATGAATAACGAGTATGAATCATCTCTTCATTGCAATTGCATGAACAACAGTGACCAAGAGCCTCTTCAGGATTTTTCCTTTTTGTTTTACACGGAGGAAATAGTCAAATCTCATGGGTTAGAAAAGACATGAAGGTAAGTAAATAATCACAGAATTTAAATTTTAGGGTAAAATATTCCTTTAATAGACTTCTCAAACTTTAATGCACAATAAAAATAAAAGATACAACGTCCTGCAAAACAAACAAAAAACATACCTGAGGAGCATTAGTGGCTACAAGAAAGGCATTTGTGCGACCAGGGTGATCGTAATCGTGCATAGCAGCTGCTACATATAGTGCCATGAGCTCCAGCGCCGGGACATTCCAGGCCAGGCAGCCGTAACTGTCATCTGAGAATGAGGAGCTTTTGGACGTGGCATATGCCACCCTGCCTGGGGAGATTCCACTGTCCGAATCTAATTAAAACAAAGAGTCACTTCCATGTCACAGCAGTGATGAAACACTGTTACATGTTCTTTCCAGGTAACAGTCCATTTCACAAATCAATACGGTGCCTTGCACAACTAGCACATAACGTGCTAGCACACTAGATGGCATGTACAACGTATCGACTAAGGGGCCTGTTCATACACACTTTAACATAACTGAACTACAAATTGTTCAAAAACAAATTGTTCTTTTTTGTATGACAAATATTTAAATGTTTTTTTTTTATGTTAATGCTGTTGGGCATATTTTCAGACTCTGCGACCACATTTGAGACTGAATGAAATCATTTATCCTTTCCTGTGCTGACACTTTTACTTTAAACAGGAAGTTCAGGCAGGACATATTAAAGGGTTACGATTCACTTAAGTGATTTCCCGGCCATTAACCATAATTTGCTACATGTTGGTGGTACTAGAGGGACAGACATTGTCATGCCACAGAATATCTAAATTGGTGCAAAATCTGTTTAGTCCAAGATGAGCCATCAATAATTTTGGTCTGGCTTTAGCATATATGAAAAAGCAGACAGAGTAAATGCTACAGATGGGTATACGATATACATGGAACAAGTAACAAAGTAACAAAAGACTAATTTTAATTTTAAAGATCAACTAATCACTGTCAGCTGACTGTAATTATGTTATCATGTCTTTTCTAGCAAAACATAATGTTTAGAAATGATACTCCTCCATCCAACTTGATGAAGTTGGAGATGAAGTTTTTAAACACATATTTTAAGTGTGTGGGTGCATGTATATGTGCATGTGTATGCATGAATGTATGTACGTATGTAAATATATATGTATATGTATATATATATAGAATGTTTTATATGCGTATATTGAATCTGTGCCAGCTAGTGAAGTCACTGGTCTCAGTGTGATTCAACACCTCTGCTTGCCAGGGCTGGCGGCTGTATGGAACAGCAGCAGAGTGACTCAGAGTGAACTCCATTTGAGAAATTGCAAGGGCCATCAGCAGACTTAAAATAAGCTCTGAACCTGCTGAGCCAGCAGCCGCCATCAGATCTCAATCGCAATAGAGCATCTCTTATCGGACAGCATTTGCGCCTCTGGCTGGAATCACAAAACCGGGCAGCAGTGGTGGACTCTAATTTATTTCCGATGAATCAGATGTGTGTGAGACATAATTAGAGACATGACTAGGGACACTAATGTTCTAACCTGAATCTGTCATCGACTCTTCAACTGTCTGTCACTGAATGTTTAACTAGTTTTTCTCAGTATTCTGATACCTTTATCTAAAGAAGCCCTATTACAAGAACACATGTCCTTAAACAACCTGAGCTTAATAGCACCATTCGAGGGCATAATGGCGATAGACCGTTAACAGCTCAGTACGACCATCTACATTGTTAACCACTTCACCTTGGGAAGGATTGTGAGAGAGCACAAATGTACCTGTATCACTTCCTGTCACATGCTCATTATGGATCTGCTGAAATCCTGGGATTGGTCGGGTGGTGAGATACCACACTGCATGAAGGACGTCAGTGGCGTGGACACGGTTGTGATCTGAGGTGAAAATAGGTCATATAAGACTTCACTGGAAACACTTTTCTGTTTTAAATCGTAAAAGTCTGCACTGTGGTCCAATTTAGGAAGTACTGAAACAATTTCAAGTTTAACTTCAACAAGATGTATATTCTCACAGGGGATATCACGATAGCCATTCTCCAGAGCACAAAAGTACGTCATGAATTCCCGGACTGGGATTTTGAAAATCTCAAACAGACCCGTGTCCTGGAACAAAGTGTACGCCACCTGAGAGAACGTAATAAACAGAACTTCATTAAGAAAAGACGACCAGTGAGCCATCAAGTCTCTACAGATTCATGTTTGTTAGATACTGAAGACAAAGAAGTGCTACGAAAGACATTAACATTATATTGTAAGTTCTATGAAGCATTAGTCAGATGAGAACAGCTCTATAGGGGTGTGATTGGTTGGTTTAAACTTAAAGGAAATTGTTTTAATGTGTTAAATACACACCATTTCCTATTGAATTATTTTTGATTTTCGAGACTCAGAATAGAACTTTATTTATATAATTACAGTTATTAAGATCTTTGTGTGGTGAATCAATAATGTGTTGCAGTTGTACTAACATAGCTGAGAATCCGGCCTGTCTTCCCTCCTGTCATGTCCATCAACTCAAAGATCTGGAAGTTCCAGGTGTTGATCTTCTCTGTGAGAGCTTCCTGATCCAGCAGCATCGGGTCCAGCTTGAACTCCTCATCTCCCTACAAATATCAGCTAGTCTTAGTCAAGCAGATTTAAGGTAGTCGGACATTTTGTAACTAGGTACAACCAATGCCTGATGTCCTTTTAAGAGATAATGGTGAAAACATTGAACTAAGTCAGCTAATTCCTGCTATCCCTGCATGCTCTTTCTGTAAACCCCTTTGGGCAGAACAATAAACCATGAGTTTGCAGAGAGATTCATTCAAGATCCATGACTATAAATCCAACAGCCACATAATAATGCAAAAGCATGGGAATGCAAATAATCACAATACATCTGCACCAAGATTTCTGCCCGGGCTATAAACTGCTCTGTTACCACATCAGAACTCTGCTCTGCTTGTTCAACAGCTGGCCACTTTAACAACTGCCAGATTGGCCAATAAAAGGAGCAAGCGAGAGAGAGAACGTCAAAATCGAGATGAGGGCATTTCAGGTTATGCAAGGATAAAAAATGCCTATTACTGGGCTTTCTAAGGCGACTGTTATGAACACACTTCATAAATTAAAACTACTCGGCCACAAGCAACAATGGATCTTGATTTCAGTTCCCTTGGCAATGTTTTAGACATTAATATAATGAAACCATGTGGGGGTAAAGTTGTGTGTAGCTGAGTGTGCGCTCTCTACCTCACGATCCAGTGAGGACTGCTCAGTGCTGGAGCTCTGCTCCTCTTCCTCAGGCTGGCTGCTCTGTTTCTCCCCCACTGTGTCTGAAGTTCTCTCCCCCTGAGAGTCTGCCTCCACGCTCTCCTCTTGAATCGGGTTTTCCCCTCCATACTCGGCACATTCAGCTAAGAAAGCCAGCAGAAGCATCATTTTGACTGACGTATAAAAGCATATCAATTATTTAAAGATGAGGTGTCTGTCTTGTAAGGAACGGTGGGAGTCCGTTTTAGTTCTAAAACCTACCTGAGCGTGTTCTTTGCATCTCATTGGTTGATGAGTGATGGTCCTCACCCACCTCCACACTGGCCACACCCTTCAGCATCTGTCTGCCACAACTATTAAAAACAAAGAAAAAGTATTTTTTCTCTCATAAGGTGCAGCCTAATCAGTTTTATTAAAGTAACAATCGTCTCTTGTAGACGTCACGGTACCTAGTGCACATGGGGTTGGAGACAGGGCTGCGAAACTGCTGCTGGAAATCAGGTGAGCTCAGGGTGTAACTCAGTGGTTTGTGCAGGCTGACGCTGGGCTTGGTGAGGAAATCAGCTGTGTCGGGGAACTCCACCGGAGAGCGTGTGACCAGAGAGGAGCCAGAAACAGCAGGGGGGCTGTGAGTCGGGGAGCTGACTGGACTTAGGCTGGGAGAGGCACCTGTACACGCGAAAACAGTTTCATGCAGGAAGGTAACTGTCACAATAATGCTACATAATTACAAAACGTGTCAATTTGAGCCTAAAGCTGCATGACTAAGCTGATATTTCTGTGCTAACTTCTGTACTAACCTGGTCTTCTGGGGATAGCGTGGCCATAAGAGAGGGTGACGGAAGAGGATCTTTGTTTAGGGATAGTCAGCAGGTTGCTATTCGGCCCATTAGACACACAGCTCTGGCTGTAGAGAAAAATGTATAGACATTACTTAAAATGAATCCCAATGGAACCTGAGGTTTTTACCTTTTTATGCTGTTTTGGAGCTAAATCTGCAGTATAAATTTAAATGTGTTAAACACACTCCTTTTAATTTCAAATTGAATGTCAAAACATTTAACATTAACAATCTGTGGTGCAGATTCCATGCAGGCTGATTATAAATCCTTATATGTAAAGTATATATCAGATTAGGTTTCTATGAAGGATTTGATTACCCAAATCAGTTACTGACTGATCTCTTTTTAACACTGCCACCTTGAGGACAAAGGGCACAATCACAGAAAGTACAAAGTTCTAATAAAACTGACTGTCTTTTAAAGATGAAAAAGTTGCTATAGTTCCATATCTGACAGCATTTATTAATCCACATACAATCTATATTCCCATCCTTCTGCTTTAACCCTCATGTATGTGGACTCAAAGGAGTACAGAAAGTGCACTAAGGTCTACAGGTCCAAGTGTGTGAGATCAGGATGGTCTGACCTGCTGAGTTCAGAGTGAGATCTTTTCCCATTGGTGCGTTCCCAACGTAAGGAGGAAGACTCCAGTGGGAGCAGAGAGGAAGAGGCTGAACTGCGCCTTGGCTGAGGGGTAGGTAGACTGTTCCTACTGCTCAGACCCTGAAAATATAAAATCCAACATTTTTAAATATTTTTGTTTAAATACTTAAATTTAATTTTTTTTTAATCCCTCAAGATACACAGTTTAACCTTAGGGATGTCTAGTGCAGGCACACACACAAACGCAAACACACACACTACAGCACACAACCATACCCATACCAGTGAACTCATCAAGGCTAACACAAATGTAACACTGGGAGTTATGTGGTGAAAATGAAACTTTTAAACATTTAAAAAATTCAAACATTGAAGCAAATAGCGCCGGTTTAAAAGACTTTTAATAATTGTAGTCAAAAATACAAAACAAAATCCAGTTTTAGCAAAATATTGCATTTGTAATACTCAGAAAAACAGTTGGCACCATAAATGTATATGAAGACAAACACATCTGTTGTCGTTCTGTCTTTAACCTGCCCACCCACCTTCAGTGGCTTTCTCTCTCCTCTCTCTGATGGGTCTTCTATTTCAGCACAGGGGTAGAAGCCAGGAAAGGGGGTAAAGGGGTTGACCCGTGGCCGGCAGGACCCTGAGAAAGCTCCCATGAGACTGCTGACGCTGCGCAGCGAGGAGAGGACGTGGGGCGAGAGAGAGGGATCCACCAGCAGGTCTGAGACCAGGTTCCTGGCCTCATTTATCACAGACAGATCTACACCGTTCCCACTCACTGCACCCTGCATGTACAAAACCAAAACATAAAGTTTAATGTTTTAACATTACTCCCCATGAGTGATTCTGTATCTCAACTATTACAGCTTTGCGTTAGCAGTGCAAAGGCTGTGGGTTCAGGGAATTAAAGTACTGATAAAAAGGTATACCTTGAATTCACTGTAAGTCACTTTGGATAAACGTCTCCTAAATGAATGAATGTAAATAATGAATGGCCTATACGGGGGACTTACACTGCCTCCTTGTGGTCATTTAGAAGTACATCAGGGCAGTATGCATAATTCCACTGCTTCAGCCTTGTGCAAGTAAGTAATCTAACTGTAGCAAAGAATGACTCCTCATAGCCATTCACTTGATACATTCAGCCAAGTGCCAGAAACAGCTTTTGATGATATCCACTCAACGAAACAAAGGGCTGTTTATAATGATATTATGAGAGGATCTCTGAGTATCTATAAACTCTAGTTTAAAGCTAGTTTTAATCCATCTTCAGTCTTGTGCGTACATGCTGAACTAATTTTATTGATTATATTTAATTCAAACCTACATCATTTTTTTAATGGAGGGTATCGGAGGGCTGATGAAAGCAATAAAGCAGAGTGGTGGCGCTGCTTCAGCCTGCATGTGTGTGTGCTCACACGTGTGTGTGTGTGTGTGATAAAAGTGCACAGTGAGCACTTCCTCCAGGCTTTGACGTCATTTGGCAAGCCTGCCGCAGTAATGAGCGGTGGGCAGATGGAGGGGTTACAGGCCTCAGCATGCTAACAGGCTACAAACCGACCCGAGACAGGCAATATGAGGCTCTTCAGACACAAAGAGAAGATGCTGGTTTGTAACTGATTGCATGTAGAAAGCAAATACCAAAACAATACTATAGTACTACTATGTTTTTGTTTATATATATATATATTGTGTGTGTGTGTGTAAATATATAATTGCATATACACACAGTCACATTTCATATTACTGTCATGGTCATATTACATTGTATATACACACATATTCATATTACATTGTATATACACACAATCACATCTAATACTTCACAAGTACTTTCAAAAGTGCTTCTAAAAAAGTTCTGTGACCATAGCCCTACTAATAATTACTGCATTACTGAATCTATTAACATTAGAGGGAATTATCACCACAGTTGCTGTAAAACATCTGCACATTCTCTGCTGTACACCAGAATGTAGACAACATAAACAAATCAATATTGCTAACCAGTTGGAATTAATATTTTGCATTAATTATTAAAGGTAAAAAGTGAAAACTATTTACAACCCAACGGACCACATTAAAAGGTGAAATTAACACTGAAAATTAAAATTAGTTAAAACATTGCTTGGATGGTTATTAGTTGTTAATAAATCAGGACAATATGGATGCACAATACTGACCTGATATTGTGGCTTGTACCATTGTTTTAAATCCCAGTCCCACAGGATCATCTAAAAAAAACACAAAACAAAGCCCACGTCATTCACAACTGTCACTGTACACAAACCCATTGGAAAGTTAAGACAAAAGCACAGCTACAAGAGTTATTTTTGATGCTGTTGAAGTGCCTACAATCATGTTATAAATAAAAATGTTTCTAGGTATTAACATGCACAGCAGCTGGTTTGATGTGGGACTCAATACTTTACTAACACCTGAACAACACATTTTTGTAAGCAGTAAGTTGCTAAATGAAAACATTTCTCGCTTGCAGAAAGAAAAAAACGAAAACCACTCTCTAACCACAATGAGACGTCAACAATGGCACTCACAGATCTTATCTAACCAAACTACGTCATTTGACTGCATTTCCACGTTATCTGTCTCTGAGGCTCAGAGGAAAGTCACCCAACAGAAGCCAAGTCCCACAACACTATCGCTGTAGATAGGTCACAGATACACTAGCTGTGTCTGTTTTCTGGTATCCTAGAGTAGCAAAACAATTTTTACAGTTACAATTGAAAACACAGTTGTCCAAATGACAACAATGTGCTTAAACGGTCTGAACGCTAAAACTTGTTCTTTGAAAACTGAACCGCCTAGGGACTGAATTCTTTGTAAACACTAAATTAGACATGCAAACTCAATGCAAGGTTTTTGGTCACTAAAGCAACCATCACGTTTACAATAACAATAGTAACCAAAGTTTATTATGCAGTCTTTATGTGTTTGACAAATGCTGTATGTATATCTATATAGTATATCTATATACTATAAACAACTAAATTCTAAATATGATAAATATGATGTAAGTAAATTTATATATATATATATGTTTTAACCTGAGGCTCTAATCAGAATTTGTTAGTTGTAGGTTTAAAAAGTAGGTTTAAATTCTTACATTTTAGTTACTGTAACTTTATTTTTTCCTGCTTTAATGTAACATTTTAGCTTCTTTGCGATTCACCTATAGTCCTGTGGAATGGCACATCAATTTTTAAAATATCATGCAGTTGATTAAAAAAGTAAGATCATAAACAACTTCAATTATTTATATATAGTATCAAAAAGTACAAAAAGTATTTCTTTTTAAGAAAAAATGAGTTAGTTTTGATGAGGTAGATATAACAAATTACACTGCAAGACACTGTATTAAACATTTTTACGTCAAATATAATTTACTTTTGAACTGTTTGGGCCAAAGAGTCAATGGTTTATTTCTCCTAACAACAAGCCAAGAAGACACATTTGTTTTTTTTAAAACTTTAAAATGGTTTCAATTATTTTGAAGCATAACAAGAATAATTAAACAAAACTTTAGCCATGTTATTAGGTTGTTATTAATGGCGATGAGACAGCGTTTATAATCAGACAGTAAATGTGTGAGCCGTCGCCATGTTAAACAACGGGAGCCCACAGTGTCCGAGAGGCAGCACACAGTCAGACCACATGGGGGAGTACTGGTGATATGTGAGAAAATAGCCTGGTCTCTCCATGGCTCAGTTCGGCACAACAGAGAAAACAGAGGTCTCTCGCACCTGCTCCGTCTATGTCATGTGTCACCTCCAGCAGCTCTGATCTTCACAGAAGCAGCACTCTCAGGTGCTCAGAGCTGTCCAAAGAGAATGACCGCTGACCCTCACACACCTGACACACACACTTACAGTGCTGGCCAGGCAACAGATGGACCTGATTGAAACTCCTCTATGAGGCAAATTTTTAGCGTCTTGCCTGCTTGATCTAACAATGAAAAAAAGGCAACAAATAAACATCAAGTTGCTATCAGGGCCCCGATAAAAGGCAGTTTTGAGTTTGTTTTTCTCCAGTCATGTTTGGATTTAGATTTGCTTGTGATGTAGATGCAGAGCAGTCTCTCCTCAGATCAGATGTGTCACTGATCAGACATTGATGATCCCTGTTAGTCGTCAGCATCTGTTTAACGCTGCCAGACATTTAGTATGGCAAATAAGCACTGCCATGGGAACCTGACAGAGGCCAGCAAACAATGGTTCAAACGTCATGGCAACCAGGATGGAGATAGATGGAGAAGAGATGTGTCAGAAGAAGGTGTCTAACATTGTGTATACACTCCCTCTATCTCTCTCACATACACAGAGCCTTTTGTGGGTCAAAAATGCACACTTCACAACATTCGCAAGGCTATCAGTCAATGACTAGATAAGTTTCCATTATCAACTGAAGAGCACACAGCTAGTTATCTAGCCAAGTCTGACTCCACCCCATTGAATGCCAAATGAGGTCACACAAATCTAAAAAAAAACTAAAAAAGTTAAAAAATATATTTAACTCTACTTTTGTTTTTTTATGGTCTATTAAACTAGTACTTTACAGACAGAACAAAGAATAAAGGAAAACAAAGGTTTGGTAGACTTCTTAAAAAATTGCTTTCTTGAAAGTGTTCAATATTTCAAGTGCATTTGAGTCAAAGAAAAATGTATCTTACAAGTAAATTTTCTGTGTGCATGTTGGTGTAATAAGCAACAATCCAATAATAAAATATTTATCTTCAATACAAACAATTGGACAAGGTTTTTAAATGTATTTCTTAAGGCAAAAATATTTTTTTGATTAATAATTTACTTAACATAATAATTTAACTTAAACATACGGCTTCATTGTATATAAAACAATGTCTTTTCAAAAAACATTTTGTAAAAGCAACATACTTAATCCTTTGTAGACTTGAAATATTTTTTCTTCATGGCAATTTTAGGACAGTTACACCTTTTTTATGCTAGAAAATACATTTTTAGCACTTTGTAATAACTACAGAATTGTAATTCACAATTTTGAGGTGCAGAGAAAACAGGTGCATTGTGAGTAATGTGTCATCATATAAAGTTTGCCTGAAAACACACAGACACACTCAATGCTAGTTTTCAGACATCATTTGGAAGGTAATCTGAATGCCTGTATAATTACACAAATATAAATTTGCTCATGTATATAAGTATTTATATAATAATGGTTTATGTATGACATGGCTTTTAATAACACTGATAATATATTAACCTAAAGTTAAACAGAGATAAAGACGGTATATATAAGAAACCAATAAATAAAAGGGTTAGACACAATGACATCATGAAAGTGTCAGTATGTGAAGTGTGAGACAAGCACTGTGTATGTTTGTGTGTAGGAGACGAGTCTTAGACGAGTGACTAAACACCTTCCAAAACCACAAGGAAAAGCAGAGCTGGCCAAACAACAACAGCACCATAAAGGCTAAAGCTGTACACAGAGCTTCACCAACACATCAGATCTGCCAGTGAACCAGCACAACCAACCACCCAACTGATGAGAGCTGAACCGTATCAACTTACACGCTATTCATAATCCAAATGCACTCAAATGCAATGAGAGATTATATTTATGTTTAATAAAAACATATTTATACACACGCAAACACACACACACACACACGCACACACACACTGTTTTTGCTACTATCCGTAATAGAGCTATCCAAAGTCCACCTTTTGTACAGTGTTTCTGTGTTCCTCAGCAATATTTCTGTTTTAGTGTGTTTAATGATGGTTGTTGCTTTTTATATAAAGCTTTAGTCTACATATTAAACACAGGATTTCCTAACCTTCTTTTCTCGTTTGAACCCCTTAGATTCTGAATTATTTATCTAAAATACACCCCTGAGATTGAAACATTTTATATTTTTTAAATTTTGCTGACATTTTTATTCAATGTGACATAAAAGAACATAAGGATAATACAAACAGGAACAATTAATTCACAGTGGGAACAGCACTAGCTAAACCAGGCAAGTTTCGTAATGTGCAGACGCAGAAAAAGTTCATGTTAATAAAGTAATTTGAACCTTTTCAGTAAATGATGACTTATTAAATGATGACTTATTAAATGATGACTATGATGACTCTAAATTGCTTCATGTTATCACAGATAACTGAGACCAACCATTTTGTGTCAGATAAATGGGTATATTTTCTTGGATTTTGCAATTGTAACAGAATAACAAACAAAACAAGATAAGGAATTGAAAAAATGAAAAAAACTAAGGGGATGTCAGTAAGGTATCAAAAAAAAATTGTAGGTACTTTTTTTGTATTTTCATTTTTATATCAGCTGTAGTTTCATTACCTTTATCTTGGTTACAGCATTTTCTTTAAACTGATATGTGTGTGTGTATGTGTGTGTGTGTGATCCTGTGGGTATCAGGGAGCTGACGTCAGTGCAGGCTAACGCCCCTAACGGCTGAGCTCGTCTGCAGCAGATGTAAGTGTGGGAAAGTCCTGGCTGCTCTGCACTCAAATACAGCCAATCTCACAAAGACAAGGTCGACGGCCCTTCCTCACATCTCAGCTGACCCCCAGAGACGATCACATTTCACATTTAACATTAGCAATTTTTTCGTCCGCATCGATCTGGGTTGTACAGTACATGTACTCCAGACACACTGTCTAATATTTCTGCACAAAAAAACACTGCAGATAACATTTTTGGTTACACAGTCCACCTTAAAACAAATGTATTATTAATTAAAAGCATGTACTTGCTATAGGATTGAGGTTAGAATTAGGTTTTGTTTAGGGTTACTTGCATTTAATAATGTGTAATTTATTGCTATAGCAAGTACATGTAATATGTAACAGACATTGTAAAAGTGTTACCCATTTCTATTTTTTAACCAACAGTTCTGATATTTAAACACAGAAAGACGAAAAACATGTATCACCCCCCCTTATCAGTCAGATAATTATAATTATTACCTATAATGTAATTATCTGACTGGCATTTAACTTTTAACTCAAGTATCTCCAAATCTGGCACTGATCCTTGAGCACGGGCATGACCCAAAAATGGTGTCTTCTGGATAGCAGTCAGTGACTTCATGCTGAGCAGTGATTATGTCTGGCTCTGTCACTCAGCTGGTGTCAGGGCTCTGATAGACAGAAGAGAAACTTGAGAAGAGGGTTGTGTTGTCAAGAGTTGGCAGGACGACAGAACATTCCCATAGTGGAGGGGAATAAAAAAATGCTATGTTATTCTGTGCTTTTTACATGAAAGCATAATTTCTCTCTGAACTACTGAAGGTAGTTACAGACCAAACCAGAAATAAGCTTGCAATGTTCCACTTGGCTGAACAGATATGATAGTGACAGTATGATTACTGTATTCCAGGAAGTGATGCAAGTCATTACTTGAGACTCTCGAAACAAAGACGCTGTAAATGGATTGATGCATCAGTTGCAGTTTTATAAATTATTAAAACTGGTTATGGGTGGTAATGGAGTGTCGTTCCAAAGGGAGGGCTTGAAAGCATTTCCCAACAATGTCGTCATGAGATAATACTGATGACGGCTTTTCTTACCACATTAAAACTGATAATCTACAAAATGTCTCACTGTACCGTTTTGCAAAGCTCAAACATCTATACATCACATAAACTAATTTTAATTAAGGTCTGAAACAGTAAAGATAAATTTATTGTGTTGTGTTAGTCTCAGTCTATGCTCATCTGCTTTAGCCATCGGCTTTGTTTGGAAGTGTCATAAAGGCTCTGGGGGAGGGGTTATTCGGTGGTCAGCAGTGAAGTCTATGATTCTTGAGTCAGAGGGGACACTGCTCCATCTGCGAGATGAGTGTTTTGATACTGCAGCAGGGCTGGGGCTCTTCGACAAGAGGGACTGAACTCGATCCATCGACTCTCACCGGCTGCAAGCTCTGTGTCAAGGTCATGTGAGCAGGGCTGCTGAAAAGCAAAATGGAAAAGCAGCGCAGCAGCCAAATGTTAAACACAGACCAGTGACTGCAGAAGTCGCTGTCGTACCGCCCAACACCCGACTCCTGGACACCTGAGTGGGTGCTGTAAACAGGTGGGGAGGAACTGTGAGGTCATCAGGGCAACCACAGAGCTTGGCTGCCCTCTCTTTCGCCCTGCCTCTGCACGCAGCTGGCTAGCTGTCCTCCGCTGTCTTGGCACAGCTAAGAGCAAAGAGCTCCAGAGTGACTGCTCTTTTTTTTCCAGAGCTGAAATGAAAATCCTGCTGTCTGCAGTGTGACTGGGAGAACAGGAAAAATAGTATCTGTGTGTGTGTGGTGGATCCGTGACACTGTTAAAACAAACATCTTGGCACGAGAGGGAAAGAAAGGGTTAGTTCATGACTGTGTGTGTGTATTTGAGTGATAGTGTCATCTAATACATGTATTCTTACAGCGTGCAGTGCAGTGTGGTATGGCTGCTGCTGTCCTTCTCTGATTTACAGCTCGCTCCTAAGGGTCACCTGCCTCCAACCCAAACAAATGCTTCTGACGCAGGTCTGCAGAACCCCGGGCAATCCAACAAGCCTCCTCAGAGTCTTCTCTCCTTTACTCTGCCAAACTCCTGCAGAACTACACCTACACCCCTGCTCCCCTAGCCGCCCCACCACAGGGGCAAAGGTATGGTCAGGGTGCAACTTCAGGGCAGAACCCTTGGGGAGGGACCAAAGCTTTTCCAGAGGTCAATTGGGGGTCTATGGCACCTGGGGAATGAAACCTGAGACAGCTGGGGAGTAAACATTTGCCTGAGGTTTTGTGCAAGACCTGTCTCTGAACCCTCTGACTGTGGGACTTGGGGAAAATGAAACGAAAGATCAAACACTACCCATATCAGATCTACATGAACATTGCCCAGCACACATATTCTTGGGTGTCGTCAGAATTGCAACTTTAACTGATGGCAAGACATGGTACAGTTAACACAAACAAAGCTATCAAACTATTAAACTATTTCAACAATTACCTTAATGATAACTGACAGATTAAAGAACAGTATTAAGCGCTATTTGAACAAAAGCACACATTTAGATTTAATGTATAATGCCTGGGTAAATAAACTTTTTTTACAACCATTCTTATAAATGTTTATCTATGACGTGATAAAGATAAAAATTGAACATCATTATATGTGAAGGAGTTAACACTAAAGTGTTTGACTTTTCTCCTCACGTTTTGTTTGTTTACGCACATTCTGTGACAGGACGTCATGAAGCCATGAAAAAAAGTTTTAAACACGAGGCAAATCTCTGCTAAAATGTCTGTCTCTTCACTCATTCTTCAGGTTTTGCCTCTTGGCCACATGCCAGACCAAGAGAGCTTGCATAATAACAAACACGTTTTTGCAGGAACAACAAAAATGCCACAAGCTGAGGAAGGTCAACAATATTACGTCAATGATGAACTTTTTCCCACAATGGTATGTCTCAGGGCTAAATAGCCTGTTGCTTTTTGGCTTATACATGCATCTAAAAATAAAAAATAAAAAGAAAGGCGACATTTCTCAAGTCAAAAAGAAAGGTCCATACAAGTGTGTTTAAAAATTTTTAAAAAAATACCAGAACACTCTGGTAAGAAATAAACTACAGTTTATGATTATAAAAAACAATTATCTATTAACGAAGAAAACCTGTCTTTAAAGTTAGTTTTAAAAGCTTATCCACGTCTCTTGATCCAGAGCACACAGAGTTCTAGCGGGAGTGTGTCACATACTGACTGACTCTCTCAAACTCTGATAGGACACTGTGAAAACCCAACAGCATGAAAAACAGCCTCATTCCACTAAATTCAAATGCCACCCCTGGTTTCTATTGCTGTCTTTTGTAACTTTTCTCTTTGCCAAAAGCAGACTGACGCATAATCAGCGCAATATTAGGAAGTATATTGTTTTCTACAGCTTTACTGACATTGTCACAAAAATATCATAAAATCTATTATTTTCAGCTTATTGCACCCAATATTTTAGCGGCTTAGGGACGTAACTATGGCTAGCATATTGTGCCCTGATGGCGACATTAGTGCAAGCTCTTAGAGTACTTTTGCTAGAGCGGAGATTAGATTCGGAGGGGTAGTTCCATCCAAATTTAAAGCGCAGCACTCAATAAATCACACGCCCATTAATAGTTTCAGGCAGGTGGCATTTCATATGGGTTTAGCTTTATCTTCTCCCAGTCTCCTCTATTGACCTAGACCTCAGCTGTTCAACCCAGCACAAACAGGTCTAAATGAACTGTGGAATACGCTGGCTATGTGCCCTACTGTCTTGAATACCCTGAATAGTCCCTCTCAATGATAAGCCTCTTGAGCTCAGCCTTCATTTGTCACTGCTCCAGTTTAAAGTTTATCTACTTTTAGCACATGGTATCATAAAACAAACTGTTATGTGGTTATGCGCAAAGTACTGAACTATTCATGTACAGACTTGACTAAAATGTGCTGCTCTGATGTCACCTGGTTTTTTCTGCAAGTATTCAGGGTATGTGTAATTTCTGCAGCACTAACGTCACCCAACAAAACTGCACAAATAAATAGTTTCTATTTAAATAAATAGTTTTGAAAAAGGTTTCCTGAACGCTTTCCCTTCATGTTCCACTGGTCAACCACACAGATTTCCCCGCCCCTAACTAACGCCATTGGTTGTGCCGATGTTGCTATGTCAGGCCATTCAAACAAACAGAGCAATGTTTTGACACAGTATTTACACTTTCAAAAAATTAACCTTGAAATGGGTCATTCAGTATTTACTTATTGTATACTCTATAAATTAAAATAGCAAATTAAACTGGAATAGAAGGAAGTATGGTAACAAAAACACTCCACATGTCAGCTGAACAACCATACAAACATGATTATCAAGTTTGTTGAAACCGACTGTTGTCTTGCTCATTGCGTGCATTACCAAGAACAATAAAACAGTGTTCAGAAACGTTACGTGCCACGCTCTAAGAATTCGACTTGAAAATCAAACTCTGAACTAGACTTCCCTGTTGTCACTGTCAAGAACAAGTCATATATTTTGTGTAAGTGACTTTGAAAGGAGGCAATAAATAGTCTTTGCAGACAGGTAGACGTTTATGCAGTAATTGCCTTGTAAATGAAGGCTGAACGAATGCAGACGCTGTTCCTCACAGTCTGCTGGAACAGAGGACACACATCCACACACAGCAGCATCTACCCCAGCCTCTCACATAATTGATCCCTCAGATTTTCTCCAGACCTCCAGTGTTAACATTACACCCCATAACGTCTCCAAAACGTCAACAT
Source organism: Yasuhikotakia modesta (assembly GCA_036877545.1). NCBI lineage: Eukaryota > Metazoa > Chordata > Actinopteri > Cypriniformes > Botiidae > Yasuhikotakia > Yasuhikotakia modesta. The sequence goes on from JBAJNP010000011.1 coordinate 57,739, forward strand.
GCTAGATACAACGCATAAGGCCCTGGAATTTTTCGCTTCGCAGAGCACGACACATGCCAGACTGATTTGTGTCAAGTAAGGCTGAACAAACAAACAACGCTGGCAGAGAATCGTCCTCTCATGTGGAGGAAAAAGGAAATCTCAGCACAACAGGAAGACTCTACCTGATATGGCCTTGTCTGCCAGACAGGCCCAGGCTGGAGGCCTTGTAAGGGAACATCTGGCTTTATCGTGAAATCAGAGCGGACAGACCTTTCACATAAACACAGCCGCTGGAGCGCTGCAGACCTCCAGTCACTAACAAGCCTGTGAATGGCGCCGAGCTGCCATCTATTAGAGAACCCAGAGAAAGCGCCTGTTGACAAGTGCATCATTTACAAACAAGTGGATGGCTCGGGCCGCAGGCGCACCGACTTCTTAACAGTTTATCAGAGCAATTATATAACCATGAGCTCTCTCTGCTTAACTATTTCATACATATCTAAACTGCAGTACGGGTCAAACTGCCATTCACAATCATGCTGATTCAATACAAGTTAAGCTCTATTGACAGCATCTGTGACATGCTGTCCATTACCACAGAAAATCATTGACTCATCCTGCAGTTTGTATAAACAAACAAAAACCTGTTTACAGAAATGAAAGTCAGTGGGGCAAGACATTGAGGAGGGTTTAAAAGCAGAAATGTGAATGCTATATTAAAGATACTAAAGATTAATACAGCCTTGTGTAAATGGCTCATTTAAGCTGTAAAACACTTTAAACAGTGCTGTCAGGGACAAATGGACATTTTGTCATGTGTTCACAATGGAATTTCTGTACGTGAATGTTTTAGTATCTTTCTGTATAATATGCTTCAGTTGCTACATTTGGTAAAACTGGCTTCAACTTTGCACAGACAAGTGATTTAATCATCCTACTAAATCTTAACACTTTCTAGAGATTTTTCTAGAGACTAGTTCAGAGATTTTTAAAATGCTGTGTGCTTTAAGGTTTATCCTAGTGCAATGCCTTGCCCCATTGACTTCCATTGTAAGTGCATTATCCCAAACTGAGGCATGAGTTTAAACCATTTTCAGATGTGATCACAGTAACAAGAACAGGCAACATCTGTGGCATGAGCTTAACTTGTACTGAACTCAGAACATCCTTGAAACACACTAACCCAGAGTCACTGTTTACCAGTAAACACCAGGTATGGGAAGTGGAACCTGAGCACTCATGACACAAACGATCCATATCAGTTTTAATGATTGATTATTGATGTAACTTACAAGAACTCACAAGCAATTTGGTATGCAGACTGTGCGTCATGACTCACTTGATACACTGTATTAGAAAGTTACAACTATCATGTCTAACAACAGGCACCGTTTTAATGTTTTTGATTGGTTCTGGTGCTACCTTGTTGACTAATTCATCAAACAGTATTTCCCCCAGCACTGGGGACGTTTAGTACGGAGGCAGGGCAACACACACACACAAACACACACAGTACACATTTTTCCATTCAGACAACAAGCTCTTTAATCTTTTTTACTCAATAGTCAAACTGAGTAAAATTGCCACCTTAAATATACACATTAACTGCATGTTCAAGCAGTAACACGACAACATAACTCACACCAAAGATCCAAGCTACAGAATACAGTATGACTGCACTGTAGCAGCAATCATTCAGAATTATACATAAAGCTTTCTGATGATTTTGTTAGTGGTGTTCCACACTGAACACACAGGGGGCTTGTCTGAAAAGAGCAGCAGATAGCGAGAGGAGTTCTGAGCAGAGGTCAGGGTATGAAGGTCAGGTGTTTAGTGTGTGATCCCTGCCTCTGCGTCACTGAGGGACATCACATTTGCAAACAGAACTTACATGCTGACGTATTCTGTGTTAAATCACACCCAGAACAGCAGCGCTGATATTATCACTTTAACATCACTGTATGATCCCACACTTGACAAGATGTCAGTCATCAAAATAAGGAGGATTCTGGTAAAAATAAAAATCCACATTAAACATTTAAATTTCCAGACACATTTTTTCAGGGTGTGATTTAAAACTTGCTTTAAAATGCCCTATTTTTTGCTAAGTGTGAATGAATGTAACAATTGGTTTTATGAGAATTATAAAATGGTCCTTTGCTGGCAAGACAAGTTGAGATAGAACAGTTGAAGCAAGAGATCTGCCCAAATTGAGATTGTAAAAGGGAGAGTCTGTGGAAAAACACTAAAGAAGTCTTTGTCCACCCTCTAAGGTCCAACATCCAATTATCTTTAGCACTGAGTGACATTGTAAGTGTAACGTATCAGCTAGATCAGTTAACCACACTTTTTGGTAGTTACACATTACACCCCTTTTCAAAGCAGAAACAAGTAACTAAGTAACAGACCTAGGTGTGATTAATAGAATCAACAATTTGGATGTGGACATTTTATTAATAAAAAGATCACAAGGCCATCAGCCTGATGTCCCACACCAGGTCTTCTATTATTTCATCTGTTAACTTTAACAACCCAAATTGGTTACCCAATTATAAGCCATCAGCAACCAATTCCCTGATATTTTTTGGTCTCCTTTTTTTCTTGTCATAAACAAATTAAACCAAAGACACACAAACGGACATCATCAGAACTTTACAAAGAAGAAAAATGGTTTCCTATTAGTGTTGTGACTGCAGGCAACTATCTGGTGACACATTCCTTATGTTTAGCCATCCAAATAAAAACAACTATGAAGAACAAAATCATTTTAGGTTTTGACATGGTGTTTCTCCAAGACACAGAACCTGACACTGTAAGTAACTTAAAGGCTAAATAATGACTATGTATGGCTATATGCACCAGAACCACTTAAACTAAATTGGTTTACTACATAAAAGACAAAATGCTCAAATTATTGCCATGTGGTCACCAAAAAAAATTTCACAAACACACCTGATTTCTTTTCCTTGCTGCTCCATAACGTCTTAATAACTACAAACTACAACCAATGAAACACTCACTCCAGTTTGTTTAAATTGTCTCAACCACATCCCTATTGCCTCTTCACAAAGTATAAAATGTCAACATATCTTGTGTGCAATTTCAGCAGAAACATAACTCTAAGGTACATCATTATTAAGCAGACTACATTCCGAACAGTCGAGAGTCTAGAGTCATGTGTCATCTAGCGCAAGCATTATTCTGCATGTTCAAACATCAGCCATAAACCCTGAATGAACTCCAACAGATAAAGCTCTCCTGCACAAGCAGCCTCATCAGAGCTTCACAGAACACACAGTCTCAATCTGACAGCCTGATGCCCACAGGACAGACACTGGCTTTGCACTGGCTGCAAAAGAAAAACAATTAAATAAGGGCCAAGGAAAAGAAAAACTTTAGAAAATTCAGGAAAATACTTTGTTTGGCCAAAGTCTCATCCTGAGAATGTAGTGGCCAAAGGAATTCTTCATGTACGATTACTAATTGACAAGGTTGAGTCTTTGGGCAAAATTAGCAGTGTTCCAGTTTCCTAAATGTATTTCCAGAGACTAAACAAAATAAAACTTCAACAGACAGGGAACGAAACATGATTCTAATTAAAAGTAATTCAGTTACTTGGCTCTGTCAAAGTGATGACTCCCCATAAGGAAAAACTGGATGAAATCGATGCCTTAAATGTTTAAAACTTCTGAAACTTTTTCCAACTGATTAACAAGTACAAAAAGTATTATAACTCCTACAGAAAGACAGCAAGGGCTGTTTTAGTGTTTTGCTGCTAGAAAACATTTATTGTTTTGATTTGCCAAAAACCCATAGAATTGAGTTTTCCCCAAGCGAACATGTGTTGATGCTGTCCCATAATCAACTAACTGTAAATATTCTTTTTTATTTGCCCAAAGAAAAATAAACAAATTAACCATTATCTTTCCTCTGCATAGTTACCTTCTACATGTGGTGTCAATTTGCCCTAACCAAACAGCATCTCGAAAAGAGCAAAGCATGCGAAGAATGCATAAAGAATACTTTCCACTACATCCCCAAGAGGCTTTAAAACTGTTATCACTGTACAGACTCTCCAATCGCTTTTCGGGACAAGAAAAACAGCCTGAGCGTAGCGCATGGTTGACTAATGAGTTAAAGGCAGCAAGAACATCCCCAAAAATAATAAATAGGACGGGACCGGCTTCTGCTGAAAAAGTGACTAAATCATGGAAACCCACATCCTAAATCAGAGTGCGCATCAATCAGTTCTGCCACATTCAATTCTTGAATCTCATTCTACTCTTTTAAAGATAGAGCAAACTGGGGCATTTAGCATTGAAACACAATCATCAATTCCAAACTCTCAACTGGATTAAACAAAAGAATTGACAATTAATCTTGTTCTAAGACCAATTTTTTGCCTTCCAGGTAGTCCATTTCCAATTCCAAAAATGCCTTTAATTAAATTCAAACATCATGTGCATGAACGTTCGCGCGACCACTTGAATGTATCTTAATCACATTGAATGATTCAAAGGTTACTTGACGTTACTCAGTTACATGCTCTCTGCACGTAGGCCAAGCTCACATCCGTGGCACCCCAGAGCAGCTTTTACCTCAGCAGCCTGTCATCGAGGATACAGAGGGCCATTAGAGCAGCAAGCACCTTTTGTCCTGTGTTCCACGATGCCGTAAGCGAACATGATATGGGGTGCAGCAGAGATCGTGATAGGGCTTTTGGTCATACATCCCTTCCTATGCGTACACAGGACCGTGTTTGCCGTCATCGGGTTTCGCAGGGGTGGGTTCATATCAGCCAAGCACTGAGCTGCTGAGGAATATTAGCTCAGTAGAAGAGAAGCAGAAGAGACTCTGCCACGCTCCTGGATCTCAGGAATCGGTGTCACCCCTGCTCCACGCCACTGTGGAAGGACTGCAGATGCTGCGGTCATTCTCCAAGCGTGAACAAAAAATCATCCTCCGTATCCCAGGGGGCTGTTCCCAACAGCACTTTAAAGGAAGAAATGTAGTTTAAAAAACAAGCCCCCAAAAAACAGGCTAATGAAATAAAATCAATGAAATCTTGAATTAACTTTTTCTGCAACTTTTTAGTATTATACTAGCAACTACTCTCCAACCTGTTTGCATTCTGAGTTTATTTTTTTATTTAAATATGTTACACTTCTGTGAAGATTGGATTTTGTGTAATTGCAGGGGGCGTATATGAAACTAGGGCTGAATGAATTTATAGAAAAATGTGACATGATAGCCCGTTAAATAATTTTAACAGGCTTTAAATTTGTAAAATCGATTTATTGTTTCACATTCTTTTTAGGAAAAGAACCACTACAAATTCTGGTAGCAGCCTCTATGCTTCAATCTAAAACTGATACTATACAAACTGAAACTATACCTATCTTACGTATTTAAGTAATTTGGTTATTGCAAACCATTGCAATGTGCATGTTTTTATTATTTTAATAAGTTGATATATTGTATAGCCCAATATGCTGCTTACGTTCTAAAGCACCATTATGTTTCACCATTTGACGTCTTTTAGTAAAGAAAATAGTACAATCAAAACAAATAAAAAAAAATCAATTATAAAGCAAATGTTAAAATCAAAGCCCACTTCTGTGTGTTTCTTAGAGTTCCATTCATTAACCTGGTGGGGAACCGCGTGTGTGTGCGTCATACGTGGCAGTTTGGGTGGGCCACAATTCTGATTTAATCTAGCACACCACCACAGGAGCAGAGTGTGTGTATAAGTGCTCAGTAAAGTAACAAGTCCACTGTGCTAATGGCCACGTGATTCCCACAGACGCCTATCACACTCTTCATTAAACCACATGCTTGAGTGGCCTTCTTATCTCTAATGACAGCTCACGTCATTCATAACACAAACACACACACACAAATGATGGAAGCACACGAAGAGAGGTATTCGCGCACCTCTCAGGATTTAACAGACACAACTTTTATGCCTCATTACTTACATTTACGATGTTGTTTTTATATAGCTGTCTATTCCATATGGAGGACATTTTAGCCACGTAACAATAACACCATCTATAACACCATCACTAAAACAACCTTGCACTACACACAAAGAATTATTGTAAAATAAAATACTTACAAACATAAACTATATCAATAAAATACCTCTAAAAATATACCTCTAAAAGAACAATTTAATACCTTCATAAATGTCAGCTGTCATAAAACAAAAATTAACAATAAAATATAAACTGTACCCACAGAAAAAAAATGAAAGGATTAGAGTAGTATTTATAAAAAAATAGTAATTCAATGCCCTTTATTTTAAATTCTAGTTAAACTTTTGCCTTTAACCATTGCATGTGTTTAAAAGAAAGACTTCCTGACCAGCATAAACAGCTAGGAGAATTCACAACGTGCTCATGCAAGAGGGGCCGAGACCCCTGGCTGAAGTTCTTTTGACACTAATGATTGACTTTTCCAGTCCTGCGAAAGGCAACTAACGTCATCATAGCTTAAAAAGGGGTGGGGGAGGGGGGCTTTGGAAGGACTGCATTTTACCAGTATTACATTTTCATAGTAGAAACTTTCAAAAGAAAGGAAATGTTTTGAATATTTAGGTCAGTTCTTTCAGTAGTTTTGCTTTAGCACTCTTGTGAGTAATAGTGCTTTATAGTTTTGCCCTCTTTCAGTGGGGTTCGCTTTCAGCAGCTAAACACACAGACCTTCCTCTGTAGCCGCCACTGACGTCAGCAGTCACCTAGCAACAGCCTTCTGGTGTAAAAGCGGCAGTGCTGACACTGTTTTCAAATAAGACAGAAACAGAGCGAGAAAGAGAGAGTAAAAGAAAGAGACAGGGAGAGAGAGAGAGATGGTGAAAGAAAGAAAGGTAATGCTTTTAAAAGATACTTGTATTCAATGCAATAATGTTTTCAAGATCTCTATAATCACAGCAAAATTACAGTCCTAAACTCATCCAAATGTGAAGCTTTATTTTTTAATTAAAAAAAGCTTTCCAAAAGAAATTCAAATCACATCAAGTTGACTTAATATTCATTCTTTTACAGAAGCATTAATTGTGGAAATCACAGCAAAAATTAGGTCTAAAAAATATTTCAATGTACACTGTAATTTCACCAAAAAAGTATTTTAAAAAAACTTGCATGCTTCTCATTTTCTTTTTCACGGAAATCAAATAGCCAAAGTGAAGTAACAGTTGTGATCTTTGACAAATTAAATTGGACACAGGTTTCTCAAACTCAGTAACTCACCCATGAACTCTACATACGACCCACAATTCCCTCCTCCCTGTCCAACCTAACCATGTGTTCTTTCTCCCCGCAGCCAGCCAAGTGAACAAACAGCTTCTTCAAATGCTGGACACATTCAGGGATCAACAACCTCCTTGTGGTCTTAGATGCTACTATTTCAACTTAAACGTTTGAGTGTCTGGGAACCTTATGATGCAATAAACCTTTCCTGATAACCCATGCATAAAATCCACAGCCCTACTTAAAGCCAAAGAGATGTGCTTATTGTATGGCTAACATAAAGAGGGGAGGTGTGTCGGCCGTACCCTTGTTTGACCCACGGGTATCATAGTCCACTTTTGACCCTGTCCTCTATGGCGAGGTGTGAACCTGTCACTTCAACACGTCCAGGAAAAGCCACTTATCTCTCGACTGTTTCCATTAATGTCCTCAAAACATGTGGACAAAAAGCACTGCATGGCTACGGTGGACAACAGCACACACACGAGTGGAGAGAGAGAGAGGCCAGATAAGAAGCAGGGGGAAGAGGAACAGTCAGAGCGAAAAGAGTTTGGCTTGAACACCTTGTCCTCAGAAATCACCTATAACGTTTCAGTGACGATTAATCACATGAATAACATGTGACTAATTAAAGAAACTACCTCTATACTTGTGACAGGAAATAGTGACAAACTAAGTAAGACATCTATAAAAACATAAAAACATCTATTAAAACAAAACTAACATGATATATAAATTAATGTGTAAAAGGTGTTTACAAAAAAATCTTTACTGCCAAACAAATCATTTATAGTCTTAATCAAAGTAACTGTATTTAATAAAAACTCCACAATGTGTTAGTAACAAAAGTAAGAGCAGTATTTTAGCGCTTTAAGCAACCTCTACTCGGCTTGGTTCAGCCAGCATGAAAAACTAAAGAGCTGCAAGCTAATTGCTGGTGATCATGACGCAAACGGTTTCCAAGGTAACCGAGTTTTGGAGTAGCCGCTCCAGCATTTCCTCATCTGTTTGCACTCACACCAGCAGGCTGACAATGCACTCGCTGCATCCTGTTTCAGTCTGCAGAAAGAGACGGCACTGATCTCTGTTTTAACCCCTTCCTCATTACCTCCAGAGGCTACAGTAATTCATTATTCATGCTACAGGTGCTGGTTGGATGGAAGGGGTAGATTTCTGGGAAAAATAAAAAACAAAGAAAAGTTTTGGGGGTGGTAATGGGGGACAAAAATAGCTGGCAACATGTTGATTTATGTGTCTGCCTAAAAATGCAACACACAACTTATGAAAACGGAGAGATGCAAAGAATGCAACTGAAAGCAACTGTTGAAATATTTGCGGCAGCTTGGCTCTGTTCCTGGCACAACACATTTATTTCCCACTACCCGCGACAAACAGCACATTTTACGTAAAAACGTTCTGACTTATTATTAGACAATCAAACACAATTATATTGTTTAGCTACAGTCTTAATGCACTCTAGGGGGGTCTATAAATAGCTGACCTGACTTACATTCATGCAGCTGAATTTAAAAAAATTAATAAATAACAATGAGAATGAGGATAAAGTTATTGTAAATAGTCTTTTTTTTTTACTCTTAACCTGTTTGGAATTTTAATTTTTTTAGTAAAGTCCAGTAAAGGATGTGGTATAAAGGTCAGTTTTATATATAAACAGTATATATTATAAATAATATAAACAGATACAGCACACATAACCACCAACTTTACATATCACAAATAGCCACCAGCTACTCAGAAAGAAAACAGCCTATATATAATATTACTGAATATGTAACAAATAATTATACAACCAAATAAAAATGCCTGAATAGCCATTAAACTTCCACATTCACAAGGTTCTCTCCCTCTTTTCGATACACACACACACACACCAGCCCATTCAGAGAATAAGACTAGCTCCTTTTTTCTTGATGCTCGCAAATAATAGGAACAGATCACAGCGTTTATTCTCATACACAATAGGGCCGATCCTCCACATGTCTTTTCACTTGTTTTAAAAACCATTCTCTGAAAATCACACCCTATTCTTAAACCAGTTTCACATCACTTCCTCCTTAAAATGTATTTCACAAATAAATAGAATATATTCCTGTCACTATTTTTCAAGCTGTAATTTTCATTTAAAAAAAAACAACAACTACATAAATATTAAAACTATTACACTTCTTTAAAAAAGAAAAGGAAAAAACTCCAGACACTGAGCAGTTTGTCTCGTCTCTGAGCTCTCAGTATGGACGCAGTGTTCTCTACTGTGCTCGCGTTGAGGAGGCAGTCAGTAAATTGTACATGGCAATAAGTAAAACTTGGCTTTTTTTCTGTAGACATACTCTCATACGTCACCATTTAGTGACGTCAATGTTATATCATTCCACATGGCATTAGTGCAGGAGAACGTGACAGCTGAGAGGAGCTCCGCTCTACTGTTTCACTGTCTTACACACACACACATTCACCTTTTCTCTCTCTCTCTCTCTCTCTCTCTGTGCCTTAGATTTAAGGGTTGCTTGGAGCCATTACTTGCCACCGTATGACTACAAATACAACTATGTACATGAGTGGAAAAGCATTTTAATTACTTGAGGGTTTGTACTTTAATAACACATTAAAACTGTCTATTGCACTCATATGCTTAAAGTGTGTGCTCAAAAAAGACAAACTACAAACAAATATGTAATTTTTTAAAAATATTTAAGCACCGATTGTACTCAATTGTAGTTGATGAATTACTTAATAAAACTTGACATGGCCTGTGGTGTAACATGCTAACTCAATTTAAACCATTCAGCACAGGATTTTGCTATTCATTAATAATTATTATGGCTGATGATAATCACATTAATTGAGAGGTGATCTATATTATTCATAGGCTCTAAAATTACAATGCAGGACAATTTAAAATGTGATGGCTAAAAGGTGATAAAATGATGAACAGCTACAGCAAAAATGATGACCAATAACAGAGTCTGACCTCTAAGTATTCCCTTACACATTCACATCAATTTTAACATAATCTTAACTTTTTATGTGATTTTAAAGCAGAGTGTGTTATGCAGCTACCCAAAACCAGTTGTTCCACGCTTTCCATGTGGCAGTTGTTGTGCCTTAATTTGTTTCATCATCTGTGTTATTACAGTAAAACACAAAAGATTCAGTGTGTCCAGCAGCTGACGTTTTAAAAGTTCCAGTGAGATAGACACACATTAACAACAGTCCATCATGTTCATGTAATGGCAGAAGACTGTGTAATCATCACACAGTGTTCAGTCCTTAAACACACACAGACACATACACTTCATGCTGATGGATGGCTGCAAACAGTCCTGCTCAATCAAAAAAAAATAAAGACTGAACCACAACCAGAAGACTGCATTTATGTTCAAATACCAGCAACACATTAAGAGGAGAACATTTAAATGTATTAAACTTTACAACTGATATGTGGAAACAGCAACTTTGCCTGGGAAGTGCAGAATAACATTCAGATCAGTGTTCGCAACAAGGCTTTTATACCTGATGAAAAGATGCACTTGTGCGATTACTCCCTATTTTTAAATAGCTTATGTAAACTGATGTTTGTGTGAATCTCCATACACACTGTCACCTCACCATAACACATCAGCCGAAGCAAAACACAAATCCCTCTCATCAAGCCCAGTGACTTGTCAGGAATTGTCAGGCTTGCTGTTCTTTCATAAATACATAATATGGAGCGCCTACCGAATCTGCCACATCCACTGCAGGGGATTCCCGACCAGAGACATCTCCCACATTCTGGAATCTCATGCGCAAAAGTGTTCTATTCATTTTCTTTAACTGAGGGAAATTATTGTGAGCACACACCCCCTTTCACTGTCATCTATATTCAAACACACATATTTACAGGCAGTTCACATGTTGTCAGTTCATGTTGCAAATCATTCTGTGGGGCTCATTACAAACTGTCCTGTACTGTTGTCTACATTCCTGTTTATAGTTTTAATGATTTACCAAACGTTAATATCAAATCAATGTTCATAATGTGAATATGTGTAATGTCTGGTCATGATAAACCTACAAAGATAGTAGAGCAACTTTCAATAAGGTGTTTAAATTACTTTAAAATAAGGTTGAATATTCCATAATAAGCCATTAAACATTGGGTAGTTTGTGATGCAGGTTCTTCTGATTTTTACAGCATTTTAACCTTTTGAAAGAGGAACAAAACAAGACTATTCTTACTTAAACCCCATATTTACTCTGTAGGGTTCTTACTCTGGTAGGTTTTGTGAGGTCACTCATATCACAAAGCACCCAAATTAATTCACAGTGCCATTAAAATTATCTCACCAAGCCCATATCGCAAAATACCCCACAGGCATGACATCATGTCAAATGACAACTTCATAGCTGCCATATCAACAAAAGTCACTTCTTAAAGTGCTAATAGCAGCAACCAAAGTACATACAGAGATACTCTAATTTGGTAACTAGAAACAATCAAACATAAAAAAGTAGTTTAAACTTTTTTCCATTTTATCCAAATACATTCCTTATTTGTTCTATGTAATATGAAATATACGTCAACAATTGCCAACAACAATTATAAAACTGCGAATCTGAACAAGGTGAATCTTGCAACGCTTTGTTTATCCTGTCAGTTCAAGTTAATACTCTCTGTTTGCAGTAGCCTTTCTCAACCACTCTCAAAGGTCAGTGCTGTTCATGAGTTTACACACAAAATATTACCAATGTTTTCTCTAATTTGTGAGTGTGCGCAAACGTACACTTCTGACGTTGCTCTCACGCAAATTCAGTACGGAAAATTTTCAGAGAACAAGGCAGACCCCAACTTTCTGGAAAAAAGCAAAAGATTTCTTGAATTAAAGTCTAAGAAATGAGCAGTGGATGGTCCATCAGCATAAAGATTTTTTTTAACAGATTTGTGGCTCTTTTGTGTGAGAACTCTTATGCCAAATTAGTGGCGCTGATTCAAACTTTATGTGTGATGCATTTACTCACAATATAATTAGAACTGGATCATAGAACAGCGAGGGATTACATCCACAGTTCGTAGCAGAACATAAGAAGGAGGCCCTGCATTATTATTTTCTAGATATTGCAGTAGACTGTCTCATTAGACAGCCACAAAATAATAGAATTAATAATACATATTTTTATACTATATTTATTTGTTTTATTTGATGAAGAAATTGAGGAGTCTGGCCAATAGAATTAGGCTTTGCTCAGCATGAATGAAATTAGAAAGAATAAAGCATAAATATACTGTTACTACTACACCAAATACAAGCCTTAGCGGTTAGCGTATATGCATCGCCATATGTCTGAATCCTCACATTTTTCATTCCCCTCTTTTTCCATTTTCTGCTCTCTATTCTAACTATTCTACTGCTTGTACACAATTGTCAAAAAGACTATAATTATTTTAATAATAATAATTTAATACATTTTCAATCAAATGCAACCAAAAGCAGCCTTAATAATAGAGCTGCTGGGCAAGACAGTTGTGTCTTTAGCTACAGCAGGGAAACAGACAGCACAATTGCAGGTCTGTTCTATGGCAAATCAAGCAGTTATTTTAAATTAAGGCAATGGAAACTCTATGCTGTGTTGTTGACTGTATCTTCAATCACACAATCTTGGTTGGTTCATTTTATGAACCATAGAGTCAAAGTCCGAATGATTAACAGTCAAAGGTGTTAAAGGGATTATCCAATATCTGATCCAGTCAGAAAACACTACAACATAATTCAAGTTTGCTCAACCTGACATATAAATAGTCAATAGTCATTTCCTATAAAATAGTCGTTTCCTAAAAGAAGATAACATCAAATAACCTGTTAGTTAGTCTTTATTCTGCTTAATAAACAGTTACAAAAATATTAGGGCACTACTCTTGTTTTTGGACATCAAAAACCACATAGTGCCACAGTTTCTACCATGCTACCAATAATTTTACTTTCTCAGCGTCTCCACAACACATTTTCATAAAGGTACATTCCAGTGTGGTGCAAGGCAGGACAGGCAGACCACATCAGTGACCTCTCAGCCTGCAAATACACCACACAACAACATGATAATGACCTAACAGCTCTTTCAACAATAACACTGAACTTTATTTGTCCAAGCACAAAGCTACCACAAAATAAAACATATTTGCTCACCCAAACATGCATAACTTAAAATGTTTAAAACGAGAAAATAAAAAACAAGTCAAGCCAAGAAATAGCCTGTGCACCGCAGCTGAGAGACACACACTGATTTTGTCCCTGTTTAAGTTTCTGCAAACATTACACCGACTGTCTTTTAACATCCATAACATAATGCATGTTAAAATAATGTGTTAAATTTGCCTGTGCAATTGTTTAATTTGCTCGGCCCCACCTTCTTCTTGCCCTTTTTAACATGTATGTGAGTAACAATGTATTGAGAACTTAAAAAGTATCCCAGTATCTTTTATCTATCCTCAATGTATCCACTGTTTCATCCTAACAATGGAAAAAGCTCAGAGAAATTAACAATGTATTCTAAAAAAGCACTGCTAATGTATTAGCACTGTGTTTGCATCTGTGTACTTACTGGTGTTCAATGTTTAGTATTTGACTTGTATTTCTAGCTACCTGCTTTGGTGGTTGTCATAAGCACAATACGGAGCCATTTATCATCAGTATTTATCATCAGAAACAAACAGATCAGTACTTTTATAAATAAAAGAATCAATCTACTCATCACCAACCTTGAAAAAAAAAAACCCTTGGAGCAAATCCTTTTTGACAACTAAAGCTTATAATGCATTTCATCATTCTTGGCCTGCCTGCAACTGCTTGTATTGTTTGTTTCTTTTCTATATGGCTGTGACACCTGCATCTTTCACAATTCAGTTTAGGCTTCCTAAAGGTTCAGTACATCCTGATAGACCAGTACTTGCTGAATGAAAAACAATAGTCATTTAAATGATTCCTTTTCAAGAGTTTTCTTGACAATAATAACTACACTGACAAAGAGACTCCTAAAAAAACAGCCTCAACCAGACCTGATATCATTCTCTTTAAAGACCCAGTCTAGCTGGGAAACCCTTTTTTTCACAATTCTAATCCGGGTTCCAATAATGCTGCTAAACTCTAACATCATAGATGACTGTAATACAACTATGAGCACAGTCATTATTAAACTTATATACTTATAAACATATTGCATATATGCATTTTAAATAAAACTTGTGATGAAGTGTAACATAAAAGGAGAATGCCACTATTTGCTTCTCGGCCCCTACCCTCTCCATACTACAATCACTGCTCCGTGTGCCATGCTAAAAGCCATTGGGCTTTGTTTTGATTATCAACTGATTTAAAGATCCAAGCCACATAAACATTTCAAACAGTCTGGCTACCGCATACAGTGTTCCATCTTAAAAGCGCCATAATCCTGCCATGGGTTCTAAACACAGCTCAGCCTGTGACGAACATTGGGCTGAAAATGCAATGAGTCACAGGTGGCTTGAAGAGAGGACTGGAGCCGTTTCTCACTCCGCACAAGTGGAAAAGTCATGGGGCCACACGTGAGAGACACAGCATTGACCGGAACATCACAAAAGCAAAAAATATTCCCACATCAAAGCGAAATAATACATGATTGGAATTCTTGCACCACAATTAACAGCAGAATGAACTGCACAGGTAACAGGAAGAACACCTGGAACAACTCTAGATACTAATAATGACTGATACTAACCTCACACACTTTCGAGGTGTGTACAAGGAGGACAACAGATATAAAGAATATAAACCATACTAATAAACAAAACAAAGCCGGGTGAAAAATATTGGCACCGCCTTTTTCATTGAATATGCAGCTAGCAAATAGTATCGTTTCAGGCAGATGATGTCATAATTACTCAAAGCAGAATATTTACTACACCCTATGTGCACTGTTACAAATAAACAAGTTACCTAGTAACCTATAAATAAAATAAATGCATTTATAATTATTTTAAAATAACATTAATTATTATAAAACAAATATTTACTAGTATAGTTGGACAAATGAAATGCATTTCTCAGTCATCATGACTACAACGAAAAAGAAAAAATACAGAAAAAATATTTCTATTTAAAATAACAACTGTGCATCAACTAAAATAAAATTTACACATGCATAAATATATACAAATGAGACGCATCAACAACTTTTACAAGCCAATAAAATATTTGACATTTAATACATTTTAAAGGCCATTATTAAGTAAATCTTTTATAGCCTGAGGACACAATGTGAGCTGTGTATTGTTCTATGTATTCTAAAAACTCCCATTACTACACTGTAAATAAGTAACAATTTTAAATATAATGATCATCACATTTAAACTGTTAATTAGAATGTATATAGTTATGATGGGTCACTTATTTATAGACACTGATTATAAACAACAGACATTAACTGATTTTTGCCTCATTTTAAGCCAATGTCAGATCTAAAGTGAAGTGACACTTTCACTCGGTAAGAACAGGTGCTGAGCTTAATAAAGTCTGAAACTGGTCATATAAAAACCTCAGTTCATGAGCATGAGTGGAACAGGGCACTCATTCAGACCACACTCAAAATCACTTGAAACAGAGTGAATGGCCTTATGTGCAAGCATGTTGAGAAAGAATTTAACTCAATGTGAAAGTGTGAAATTAATTTCAGATTAATCCTGAATTACCATTTTTATAAATCACAGAAATATGGCCTTATTTGATTAAATAAGTCAGGATAACTAAACAAAAAACAGAAGTAGTGTGTTTGCTTAGCTGCACAGGTTTAATGACCTTGAATTCAGTTTTTAACACGACCCTTCACCCTCAGCCAGGACTGACTTTTTAGGCAATAAAACGTCAAACAGCTGCAAGCAACATATTCCACTAAACAAACTAATAATATTCACTTTTTTATATGTATGGGCTTATAGATTCAAAACTTTGTGTGTCATGGTAAACTACATTAAACTAAATAAGCAACTTTCTGACTTGTCATTATATTTAAACCGAGGAGCTAATAAGTTAAAAACTTTACTTTGCATAAAAGACAAAAAACCTGATGGCAAATTGTTAAAATGGTCCCTGAAACACTAGGACAAGCATTGCCTTACTTTAAAGAGTTTGTGAAAACACATAAATGATTAATAGTGATTAACGCTTTCTTTCACTCAGTATGAAGACAACATTTCTAACAGCATTATATAAGTATACTGTAAACCCGCTAATGTCTTCCTGGGTCAAAAATGAATGATTTCCTGTGATACTGACAATCCAAATTACTTTTATAAACAAAAATACTCATTAAATTTGTTTTTGCCACGTGTTTAAAACATTTGTTAGTTCTTGGTCTAAATAACAAAGCATGGAGACACATCCTTAAACTTAGATAACAAGGCCCAACTGTTTTGTTTATTTGAACTAAACAAAACATCCATGTATTTTTTTTTCAAATCTAATTTACTAAACAAACTAAAATGTTCTACAACAAATATATAAAATAAACCATCAAAGTGAATAAGTCATAAAATCCCTTAATCATTTTAAAATAGGTTGTGGTGGCCACAGGTGACTGACACAGTATTAGGACACAGCGTATATAAAATACTAATGCCATTAGACCCATGATGATACAGTCTGTGTGGATCTATGCTTTAGCTGAATAAAGAATATCACGAGTTTGGTAGTGGTGGTGTATTAATACTGTGAACGTGTTTTAGTGTTAGGAGTGTAATGTGTGTCATACTAATTTTATTGTGGTATTAACAGTGTGTATCATAAGTGTGATCCAGTGTGATGTCTGTATCCAGGTGTGAGTGTGTGTGTGTGTGACAGAGGATCAAAGTGTATACTGATGAACACACTCTACCTGTTCTCTGGATATACACGGCAAGGAAGGTCTGCGGGGCATCTTACAACTGCCATAATAGCTGCTTGATGTCTCTCCTAAAGAAACGCAGCTGGACCTTCTCCTTGGTCTAATCACGGGAACTTTCTCCTCTGCGTTGGGAATCCTGTTAGCGGTCTCTCTTGGTGGGTAATAATGATCAAAACAGAGCGCCAGGAGAGATCCGGAGACCCCCGCCATACACGCCAGCACCGGCCTGAGAGATGGAGACAAACAGCCGAGGCTGGTGATGGACAGCAGCCACACCAGGCTGGCGAACACCAGAATCAGGACACTGTGTTTGAGTTTGAGAGTGGGGATGAGAGTGAGCAGACCCACGCAGCCCAACACAAACAGCAACCTGCCCATCATCTGCATCTGGTGGTGCTCCTCTCCCCATTGCAAAAAGCGCAAGACCATCCAATCCCCCATGTAGCATGATGCTGGTAAGGACAAAAGCCAGCAGCTGCTGCTCTCCCTCTTTTTTCTCCTTAGGTAAAGGGTCAGAAAGAAATACGCACAGCCTATGCTGAATAAAGGACTGATGGACTGGGAGAAATTAAACAGAAAAGTCCGTAGCTTCGAAACGCCGTGTTCACTTTGAAAGCTCCAAGAAATGAAAAAGGAGAGCGCCAGAACTGCCAGCGCTCCCACGTAGAGAGCCGATCCACGGAACAGTTTGAAGTTGAGTATATCCCCATTGCAAAACCTACAGACGTTGAATAAAAAGCCCCTCGGATGGTCTTGTTTTAATGGAGTGACGCAGCTCTTCACATAGCCGTTCCTGAAGCTCTCCGCGCTGTTTGCACTGCCAACAACACCATCGTGCTGTCTGATTTTACTGTGCAAAACCTCTCCTTCCTCCCGCACAGCCATGTTGTCCTCCGTCAATGCTTCTTAAACTTTCATTCCTTACGAAATCAATCCTCCGCGCGTCAACGTTTCACTACATGACGGCAAACGCGCTCCATGGTCACTCAAACGTGCTCAGGCATTTTGGCCAGGAGGAAAAGAGGGTGAAATGTTGTTATTTTTTGAGCCGACTCGAGCTCTATGTCGCCGTCTAGGTGCGACAATTTGTAACAATGACTCGGGCGCGAGACGCAGGCACGCGCGCTTTGCAAACGGAGCCAAGACGCGCGCACCTTGAATTTATTTTGCGCTGCACCGCGATCGGTTTTACTAAACGTATTGCTTGTAGAAAGTTTTAACAAGGAAATCGAAAGAAGTACGTGCATATGCAAAAATTTACTCTAGGTCAGAAATATAACCTTACGAGAAACCACAGGAATGTGTGAGCATGGGATGACCCCTCATTTAAACATTTCAAACGACGCGTCTATGTACATTCATTGTCTTTGTGATATAATTATGATATTATACTAACATATGGAAAGACTGCAGAGGATATGAGGACTGGGTCATTAGTAACTCAAACAGCATCGATCCCGTTTCTGGCTTTCACGAAGCAACAGTCCCTCTTTAGGACGCACATGCACCACAAGAGGTCACTACTATGGACGCAATATGTAAAAGACCTTATGTAAAAGACGTCTTTTATCTATAACATAGGGTAATTTATAAACAAGGTAAAAAAGGTTTCAAGGCATTACTGCTTAATGTAGACAAATGACTGTGAACTGAATAAATATATAAAATATATATGTAAGATATGATCCTTTGTACCTTATCTTTTTCTCAGAGCTAAAAACAGTCATGAATGCCTCTCAGCTTCAGGCAGATAGAAACTGGGTTCTTTTAGTTCTTGTAAGGCTTTTATTTATAGTGTGATCAAAATAATGGTTTGTTTAATGGTTTCATTTTAAATTAAATAAGCAATTATGTGTCATTTAAGTATAAAGTTATTTTCGCGATATAGATGTTGCAGTCCTCTTGTATTGCTTATATTTACATCAATGCATTTGACGCTGTCATTGTCAAGTAATTAATAACAGAAATACAATTTCTAAAATCCATTCACTTTCTACATAAGCTGACACATTACAAAAACATATATTTTATATATTCTAAATCACATGCATTTTTGCAAATACATGTTAAGCCATTTTTATTTTAACCTCCTATAAATAATAATGATTACTGACTTATGCCAAACTGTATGTTAAACATGAAACAAGATTACGGTATATTTGTGTACGGCACTACTGAGATTTTTTCACTACTTGATTTTCGTAAACGTCCTGCTATAAATACACTAAAGAGAAAAATAAAACCTAAACGTTTGTTGAAAAAACTGCACACTGTACTCAAAACTGTACTCAAAACGACTTTTCGCGTGTTGTGTATTTTGTCCCTTCGGTCGTCCTGTAGTATTGATGTGGCCAAGTCGGTCCAGTTCCACGTCATTCGAAAGGATCTGAATCGCTGTAGGCACAGATGCGCATACAGAAGAAGAGAAAAGGCCAGAGATCTGTCACAAAGGTAACCGCAACATTAAAATATATTAACGAGAAACCTCTTTGTTGTTGTTTTGAGCCGCGTCGTTTACCGGTTGTCAGTTTTTTGTCATCGCAAAAGATTAGCGTGCTAGCGGCTACTGCTGCAGTGATGTCCACTACGGCGCAAGCCGTAACAGCCATATACCGTGTTATAGGTTAAATTTCAGTGTCTAATTACATAAAAGTTTATTACAACATCTGCTCAGTATATTGTACAAAAGTCAGTCCTCTGTCAGAATCAGGCTTTGGTACTGACTGCTAGTTCAATAAGTTCCAACGTGGACGTACAGCATAAGAGATGTAACTTCAGTCCTAAAATGTTTGTTAGTAAAATTTGTCATTTAAATCTTTCTGCTTCATGTGTTTTGTCCATCGTAATAAACGATACAAAAAGTGTGTCATCTCTGTTAGGTTACTATTTCAACATCAGATACATTTGCATGTAAATACTACAGTACATGAAGTTTAATTTAGTATTACGGTCTTCATTAGAATAGCATCTGATGTCATCACTATAGCATGGTAATTCTTCGTGCGTTTTTGTAAGCTTGTGAGTAGTTTTCATTGTCATATTACACTATCATATTACACTGTCATTGTCCAAGTTTCTTGTGCTGCAGTAACTGACTCGTAAGCTTTAATTCACTTAAACATGTTGCAATCTGTGTTTCATAGACCTCATAGACACTCTCTCAGAGTAAAGTCTGGTGAGGAAAGAAGCGCTGACATCATGACAGCCGCAGAGAATGTGTGTTACACCCTCATCAATGTCCCCAATGACTCTGAACCACCATCAGAAGTCAGCTTGAAAACTGATTTAGGTAATGTTTATGTATAGACATCTGTTAATACATGGGCTGCATATAATAAAAGACATGCATTAGTGTTGCAGTAACTGATCTGATTTTGTTTGGCTAAAACAGAAAAGGGGGAGATCAAGGCTAAGACAGAGGCTTTGAAGAAGGTTATCATCATGATTCTGAATGGCGAGAAGCTGCCAGGGCTGTTGATGACCATTATCCGATTCGTCTTGCCTCTTCAGGATCACACAATTAAGAAACTCCTCCTTGTTTTTTGGGAGATTGTTCCTAAAACAACTCCTGATGGCAAACTACTTCAGGAAATGATCCTGGTTTGTGATGCCTATAGAAAGGTAGGCATGACACCTGAATTTCTTGAATTACTTATTATGATTATTATGCGATTTAATCATTAGGTAGTATGAGTGTAAAATTCAGTACAGTTTACCATATTTGGCGATCATGTCACTTCCTGATATTTTGCATTTATAGGATCTTCAGCATCCCAATGAGTTCATCCGTGGCTCCACCCTGCGTTTCCTGTGCAAGCTGAAGGAGTCTGAGCTGCTGGAGCCCCTCATGCCAGCGATCCGTGCCTGTCTGGAGCACCGGCACAGCTACGTGCGTCGCAACGCGGTCCTGGCCATCTACACTATCTACAGGTCAGTTTTTGGACTTAAGCAGTCTGAAGCACAAGTGAGAACACCTAACGTCAAAGATGTTTTATTCCTCTTCAGAAACTTTGAGAATTTGATCCCAGATGCCCCAGAGCTGATTCATGATTTTCTAGTGAATGAGAAAGATGCAAGTTGCAAGAGAAATGCTTTTATGATGCTGATTCATGCTGATCAGGTACACATTCTGATTATTGACCTAATCTTGTAGAATTGCAGGGATCATGAGCCTCAACTGCACTTTTGATGTGTTTGTTCAGGATAGAGCTCTGGATTACCTGAGCACCTGTATTGATCAGGTGCATACATTTGGAGACATTCTGCAGCTTGTTATTGTGGAACTAATCTATAAGGTGAGACACATTATATTTTTAAGTTATGTAAACTCTGTAAACAGCAAATAAAGACTCCAGTGAGTGGCGCCCACTCTTTATCAGAAATGATCTTTGCCTGTTACTCATTTTGTGTGTTTTGGTTTTTTGAGGGTTTTGAAGACAGGTTATATCAATGAAACTGTTAAAATGTTAAATTGAATAAATGCGTAACACAATCAAAAAGGTGTGACTATCATATAAATACAGACATGCTGTTATTATTAATATGTTTATTCATTATATCACATTCAAAGCTCTTTCCCTTCATGGGGAATGCATAATTCTATCAGGTGGTTTTGAATAGATTATCATTGTGTTGTATTTGTATCCATGCTTTGTTAAGGTCTGCCATGCCAACCCTTCAGAGAGAGCTCGATTTATCCGGTGCATCTACAACCTGCTGCAGTCCTCCAGTCCTGCTGTTAAATATGAGGCAGCTGGCACTCTGGTTACTCTGTCCAGTGCTCCCACTGCCATCAAGGTAGAGCATCTGTCACCAGACTCATTCACACCCACTTTATCCTTTGACTGTTGTTAGATCTGCAGAATATATCCTGCCAAATATACAGACCCAGGATTTAGAATCCGTTCAGTAGTTCTCCCACTAGGTTTCACTAGATCTCATTCTTCCCATTCTCATTATTCAGAGTTTATCTGTTGTCGCTTAACTGTTGTGTGTTGACACATTGTAAAAAACAGTAATAGTCATAGAAATAGCTTTATAAATTATAGAAGTACATGCATGTGGATGAGAAATATGAAATACAACAGAGGTGTATGTCTGTACTTGAGTCAGAATTTCACCTCTCACAGATACTACACACTGATTGCTTTATAAGAAAGTCAGATCCTGAGATTTTGTAGTGGTAAGTGTAGTGTATGGGTTGTAACGTAATTTAAAACTGAACTGAAAACCTCAATAATCCACCAGTGGTACATACCATAGTATTTTCATTGAATACAGAACCCCGCCACCTGGTGCCTCGGCCCAAGTCTGGCCTATTGTTGAGGTTGATCTCACTTCACTTTCTCACAAATGATGATGTCATCATCAAATGATGGTGACTATGGTGAGCATTTACATAGCCATTGACAAAGTTTAACTAAATGCAAAGTATTAATGTAATAATTATTATTATAATTATTATTAATTACAGTATTCTGCAGGTATATTTTAAAAACAACTATAAATCTAAAGCAACACACGATTGCAGTGTGTACAGTATGGCATAGGCCAATGGCTGGTTATTAAACTGCTATGAAAAATGTAATTCAAAAACCAAAAGTAGCAAAATGCAGGGATAGTTTTTAATGTCTTTTTACAAATAGCTTCAAAATGATAAAATGGAACTGTGGCAGTGGAAATGACATTGTGATTTTCTGCTTTTTCAGGCTGCTGCTCAGTGCTACATTGATCTGATCATTAAAGAGAGCGACAACAACGTCAAGCTTATTGTTCTGGACCGGCTGATTGAGCTAAAGGAACATCCAACACATGAGCGGGTGCTGCAGGTACCATGAGTGCTTCACATCATTAGAAACCATATAATCCACAGAGATCCTACAGTGGTGAGCTTGATGCTATCTGTTATCTGTTTAAAGGATCTGGTGATGGATATTCTGAGGGTTTTGACCACTCCTGATCTTGAGGTCCGCAAGAAGACCCTACAGTTGGCTCTGGACCTGGTGTCATCTCGCAATGTGGAAGAGGTGTGTGCCACGCATTACATTTGATCTGCTGGGATTCACAAACCATGCATTCATATCTATGGGCTGATTAATAATTCCATTAAAAAGGTCTAAAGTCTGAACCGGTTTAAAACTCAATTGATCTTTTATCTTCACAGCTGGTTATAGTACTCAAGAAAGAAGTCATCAAAACGAACAATGTGACAGAGCATGAGGACACAGACAAGTACAGGCAGCTGTTAGTTCGAACCCTGCACTCGTGTAGCGTTCGCTTCCCTGACATGGCAGCCAATGTCATCCCTGTGGTAAGTTTACTCACTGCACACGCAGGACGTGTTTATTAGAGTTAAACATTCTGTTCCTTTGTGTATTAGGATGTCAAGGACATTGTCGAAGTTTAATGTGCAGAGACAACTATAAGTAACCAGTTTTTAATTTGACTTAAAACACTCTAGCCTTGTGGGCCTTCCATCATAGCTCTGTTTGTTTAAACGGCCCCAATAATGCAAAATTGTCTTAACAATGGTTAGCTTTCGGAGCAGGGCAAAGTGATTCAAATTCTGTTTGAAAACACTCATTAATTTAGCTTCTTTTAGTGACACTAGTAGCATAAATTCTACATTTCCAACCATCATAGATATTGCATTAATCAATCTGCTATTTGCTTTAATCCAATGCAATATTTTGATGCAAGCCTGGTGCATTCAGTCCGGACAGTTAGTTATCTCCTACCTCAGTGTTGTTATCTAGGTGGGTAAATTCATGCGTGTGGTTTGTATGTGGCCACAGCTGATGGAGTTTTTGAGTGACACTAACGAGGCCGCCGCAGCCGATGTGCTGGAGTTTGTGCGAGAGGCGATACAACGGTTTGACCATCTCAGACCTCTTATCATCGAGAAGATGCTGGAGGTCTTCCATGCCATCAAGACCGTCAAGTAAGAGATACAGCGGTTCCATAAATCCAGTCTCATAAATCACCTGCTGTATTAAAAATTAATAGGCCTTTTACGCTAGAGCTGTGTATAGTATTTATGTCTAGTGCCATATATCTTGTTTAGAGTAACATAAAAGAGATGTTAATTTATTAAAGTGATTTGAAACAAGACTTTTACGTTGCAGGATTTTTAGGGGGGCTCTGTGGATTCTGGGTGAATATTGCAGCACTAAAGAGGACATCCAGAGTGTGATGACAGAAGTGCGCAGGTCTTTGGGAGAGGTATGTAGTGCATGAGGTCACTTCATTATCATAATCAGATTCAGTAATAGAAATGTGAATGAGAAACATGGATTCATAATCTAAATGTCAAGACACATGTACATGTATGTACATGTAAAAATCTGGTATCTTTCAAAATATTAGATCTGTTTGTTGGGCCTTTGCAGTGTACTTGTAATCTATCTAACCTGCTTCTGTCTATTATCATACATTAATATTGACAAAATTAATACTTTATAGGGGTATTATATACATGTATTATTTTGTCTCATGTTTATACTATCAGTATAGTGTCTGTAACTTGTTTTGCACCAAAAACAGACAAATTTAAAATAAAATCTACATTTTCACGTTTGACCCTTCTTTGACCCTGAAAAAACAGTTGGCATGCATTTTACAATACCTAACTGACTCCTATTGACTGGTATAAACACTTGTTACCTGACGTTGTTACAACTATCCACTGCTGTCACTAAACCTAGTAGTGCTGTTAAAAATTAAATGACTTGAAATGTTTTGTTTGCATGTTTTGTTTCTTCATACTTAGATCCCCATTGTGGAGAACGAGTTGAAGAAGGAGGCTGGAGAGGTGAAGCAAGAGGAGGAGGTGACTACAGCTCCAGCTCCTAAGCTGGTGACAGAAATGGGCACCTACGTCACTCAGAGTGCTCTCAGCACCTCCAGACCATCCAAGAAAGAAGAGGACAGGTGATTATCTCCCCTACTGATGAATTATGGAAGTTGTTTTCCATATTACATCTAAAACACCTCTATGTTCTGCAGGCCTCCGCTAAGGGGTTTTCTGATGGATGGAGACTTCTATGTTGCAGCCTCTTTGGCCACCACCCTCACCAAAGTGGCTCTGCGCTACGTTGCCCTTGCTGAAGACAAGAAAAGGCAAAACGTAATTTAGTTTTTAAATCACTAATTTTGTAATGGTTAATAGACCGATATATAACTACCATTATAATATACCGATATAATATTCTATATAATATACATATATATATTGTTTGCAGTCGTTTGTGGCAGAAGCCATGTTGATCATGGCCACCATCCTTCATTTGGGCAAGTCATCTATACCCAAGAAGCCCATCACCGATGATGACGTGGACCGCATGTCATTGTGCCTTAAGGTCCTGTCCGAATGTTCACCCCTCATGAATGATATCTTTAACAAGGAGTGCCGCAGATCTCTCTCCCACATGCTCGCTGTCAGACTGGAGGAGGAGAAACTTTCTCAGAAGGTAAACTATTTCCATATTGTTACTTTCCTTGTGAGTAGCATCTACATTCGAAGGTGCAGAATGTCTTTATTTTGTGATTGTATTGTGGCACACTTCTCATGATTACTAGTTGCTTTTTTGATTGTTGCTTTAACAGAAAGAGTCTGAGAAGCGCAACGTGACGGTTCAGGCAGACGATCCGATCTCCTTCATGCAGCTTACTGCTAAGAATGAGACGACATCCAAAGAGGACCAGTTCCAGCTCAGCCTACTGGCTGCTATGGGAAACACTCAGAGGAAAGAGGCCTCAGACCCACTGGCTTCTAAACTCAACAAGGTCTGTAGAAGATTTTATCTAGTTAAGTGTCCTTGCCATGTTTTAATGATAGTGGCGTGTTGAGCAAATGTTCTTTGTAGTTCACGATCTTTTACCACTAGATGGCGTGCTGGTTCAACAGATGAAAATAAAAACACTAGCAGTCTCATCAGTCAGCAGTCTGTTCTATCTATCCTCAGCATTTCAAGTTAATATTTGTTACCCCCCAGTTAATGTTTTTGATCCTCCAGTGACTAGTTTTACTTTAAGGCATTTTCTCACAAACATATGTAAGGGATAGTCTAAGGGAGTCAGCCAGTCATTTTCCAATCTAAGGGAGTCAGCCTTGCAACAACCTGAAGAAATTTCTTTTGCAGTGATGACCAGCTGATTGTGAGTTATCTGATTATTACATCGAACTGCTTGCAGTTGGATACAAATGATTGATGTGACATTAAATCAGTTTTTGTATTGCATCAAACATTTAAGTCTGATGGTCCGATGTAACTTAATCCTTGAATGTGAGGGGGGTTAAAAATCAGTTCCCTGAATGGCACGATTGACCATTGATGTACTTATTCCAAAGGTACCTTTTAATAAGTTAGGTAGTTCTGCATAATTGGAGCTCATGGTTTCTCTGTTATTCCTTAGGTGACACAGTTAACCGGTTTCTCAGATCCAGTCTATGCAGAAGCATATGTGCATGTCAATCAGTATGACATCGTCCTGGACGTTCTGGTTGTTAATCAGACCAGCGACACTCTACAGAACTGCACCTTGGAGCTGGCAACACTCGGTACAAGTTGTTCCTTTCATCACTACAGTCTCTGTTTTCAGTGCATGTTTTACTGAACATGGTCTTCAACCCCTAGGTGATCTTAAATTGGTTGAGAAACCATCTCCTCTTACATTGGCTCCTCATGACTTTGCCAACATCAAAGCCAATGTGAAAGTGGCTTCCACAGAGAATGGCATCATATTTGGAAACATAGGTTTGTGGAATTGTGGAAGTCTTCTCACTTAAACCTGTACCTGCCTTGAATGTCTTCTATAGAATCCAAAAAATCTTTATTTTCTTAGTGTATGATGTATCGGGAGCAGCCAGTGACAGGAATTGTGTCGTACTCAGTGACATTCACATAGATATCATGGACTACATTCAGCCTGCCTCCTGTACAGATGCTGAGTTCCGACAGATGTGGGCTGAGTTTGAGTGGGAGAACAAGGCAAGTCTGGAGACTGGGAATTCTTGGAAAAAGCAGCTACATTTATCTCAATCTGTTTTTCGGAATGTCTGGAATTTGTTCTGTGTGTTTCGTTTCCACACAGGTTACTGTTAACACCAACATTACAGATCTGAATGATTATCTCCAACACATCCTTAAGTCTACCAACATGAAGTGCTTGACCCCTGAGAAGGTACATTATTTGGTTAAAGGGAACAAGTTAATGTCTTTATGTTCACATTGGTTTGCACAGAACAGTGACAAACATGAACATACCATATTGTGTTTTTCTTTGAACCAGGCTCTTTCCGGCATCTGTGGCTTTATGGCAGCAAACCTGTATGCCCGCTCTATATTTGGGGAGGATGCTCTTGCAAACGTCAGCATTGAAAAGCCCATCCACATGGGTCCCGATGCCCCAGTCAATGGTCACATTCGCATCCGTGCCAAAAGCCAGGTAACCCTTCCACTGACCCTCTAAGCAAAACCACTTTTTCAATTATTTTCTTGTACCTTGTAATTATAAAGCTTAAAGATGTTTACAGTAAACAGTGAATGCAGGGTTAAATGCTTCAGACAGGATCATTTGTTAGAACTAAATCATGTTTGTTGCAGTAATGGATGTTATTGTGGATGTAAAATGCATGTGGTGAAATTACACTAAATTAGATTTTTTTTTCCTGGTCATCACTGATATTAATAATTTATGTCATGCAAGTGACAGAAAATCAAATTTAATTTCAGTAGATTCTCTTTTGAATTATGTCCTCTATGTCCTCTATGAGTCAAGAATAATTTATTTTACAAGTTGTCCGTTCTTTGAAATCCTATTATAAAGTTTCCGATCATTACTGAATGATGTGTAAATGTCTGTGTTGTCAATAGGGAATGGCTTTGAGTCTGGGTGACAAGATCAACCTCTCGCAGAAGAAAATGGCCTTATAAAGGCTACTGTAGATGAAGAAGCAGGATACAACTTGAAAAGCAACATGGTTGTTCCTATCTCTGTATTGTTTCTGTCTCTCCAGACTGCAATGCTCAGTGGCCAAGACCTTAGCTCTTCAGTACTAATAATACATGTCTAAAGGGGATTATTTAGACTTTTTTACCAACAAGATTCTTCATAGCTGCTCTAAATGGGATTGGCTCTGTTAATCTGTCATTTGTTTCAATAAACATTGCACATCATAAACCAATGCCTTTTTATAATTATTATTGTCTTGGTTTATGTAGAGTATGAACGTAGCTTCTTTTTATGATTAGGGCCACTTGTAAATAGCAAGAACACTCCCTGCCCTCAAACCACAGTTGACACAACAAAGGATGTTTTCTCTTGTAGAAAATCTGTTGGAATTTTGAGAATTTTGTTATGGTCTCCTGCCTCTCAGATGACTTGAGATACATTTGTGGTCCATTATATCCAGACTCACATGGAATATTTGTCTACAGGAAGCTTTTGCTTACTTGAAGTGGCGACCAATCACAGAGTACAACATCCTTAGACCCCTCATAACACCTGTCCATTTATCCACCTATTTTGGATCATTTGTTAATCTTTTAAACTACCAATAAGAGTGTGGTACTCTTTAGTTTTTTATTAAAGAGTACTTATTAATTAATTGATAGAAATGTATCACTTTATGTTTAACTTCACATAATTCCACAGATTTTTGTCCTAAGGAATAGTGCATAAAATGTGAGTCAATAAGCTCAAGATCATAATTTTGCTATAATGATTTGAAGTATAATGCAGAGTATAATGATTTGGCCGCAACATTGAATCAATTTGTGGATGCATGTAGTCAGATGTATTAATGTCTTTTGCATGGCTACCAATTGTTGTCAAAATGCTGTGTAAGCAATTTTAAAATGAATAATACATGTACAGCGAATGGGATGGGTGTGAAAAGAGCTGATGTTACAATGTATGTCCTGCATTTAATACCATTAGGCTTTTATAACATGAATCATTACCCACATAAAATGTGTTAATGGAGTTTTATGGGTTCCACAAAGGTATATATAAACACTGTTATATATTGTTCTTGCCGTTACGATTATCACCCTTGGCTGCTTTGTTTCCGTTTATAAAGATGATTAGATAAACCATGCTGAAATAATACATAATGCACATGGAGTAATATGTCTTAAACACAATTAAGGTTCAACTCATACTGCACTAGTTTTTAGAATGCAGAACCCCCAATATACTTTTATTTTGTAAAACAAAATGAAAGAACAGTTGAATTACTACTACTACGAATTACTGTTATTTATCTCCTGAGGGAAACAACCTGTAATTTAGGCCAAAGCCCTCAAAATGAACCTTAATTATCCATCTTGTTGGAACACAACAGAGCTGGTCCTGGTATCTTTACATGACTACATGTAGCTGAGGGAGCACTTTTGCACTGGCGCTTGGATTTCTTAGTTCCTTAGTTGAACAATTCCAATGCATAGTTGAGCCTAGTTTAAAGTTAACATACCTTTGGCACCATATTTTAAGTTTGCCATCAAAAGCAGGGGTAAGTGTTATCCACCTATAAAAAGCGTGAAATAACTATAAGACTGAAGCATTTTTCTGTTATTGCAATTGAGTCAAAATGCCATGAAAGACAAAAGATCTTTACAGCATCTTCACAACATTAAAGCTTTCATTGCATACTTTGCAGGACATTTAAACATTGATTTATCAAGCATGAATCCTCACACGTACAAATTCCATTAGGACTACTTAAAAAAAATCACATCCACATGCTCTAGTTACTCAACTTCAGAAATGGGCATAAGTGAACATTACTGCTGGGGCACTTTAGATTGAGTTCATAGTGTACAGTAAATACTGTATATAATCTTGTTTCCCAGCAGTAATATCTGACTTATACAATTTGTGTTTTGTTAAAAGTTGTTTATGCAAAGTTTTTACCAGAATTTCACTGCAAAACATCCAATTTCTAAAACATTTATCCAGCAAAAAAGCAGATTGAACAGGTTGTTTTCATTCTGAGTGAATTTAAGATTTTTCCTTAAATTGAAAAGAAAAAGTCAACATATGTTGTGAAAAAGTCAAACAATACTAGTATTTATTTTTAAATTTTGCTGACCTGTTGAATGTGATATATTGGCACTACAAGGCAACTACATTATTATAATATTTAATAAATATAATAATTTTTAAAATAATTGTATTTTAATATTTATTAATGCACTGATTCTTATTAGATGAGCAATCATATTTTTCATATTAATGTACCAATTTTAATATATAGAATTAAGTGATTACTTATCTCCAAACAAACACTAGGTTGAAAATGATATATGTGGAAACGTCTTGGTAAAAAATTAAATTTATATATAGTCATTTAAATGTATAAAGAGTGTCTTAACTGCTTAGTAAATTATTCTGCTGTGATGGGTCAGACTGGGAATTAGTCACTGAGTGGTGAATCACAACATGACAAAGCAAAGCTATAAGATATGGTTTGTGTCAATCAGAACTTGGTGGTAAAAATGTGTGAATCATCACAGCAGCAGATTGGTCCACATCTGTGTCTCTCTGTCCATCATTTCTTTTCTGAATTGTATTTTAAGATATCAACAGTCAGAACTGTCCTCCTACCAAGTAAAATGTATTTCAAGCCCCAGCGGGATACATTTGAAATGTTTTATTATTGTACATTTATTTATTTGGATTGACTGCTTCATTCTAAACTTTGATCTCAGATGCACAACAACATTTTGGAAAACATAGGATTCAAAGTAAAACTGATTCATTTTGATTCACTGAATAAGGGCTTTTCAGAAGGTTCATAGATTCATCGTTTTTAGATGTTTTATGCAACATGTACAGCCATGGCCTGTTATCTTTTATCTTTATTCTCCAAAACTGTGGGAGGTGGAAACTCCTGTTACTTTCCTCCCAGTGGCTGCAGTCGGGCTTAGAGTCGAATCTTGGAGGTCTGGTTTACAAGTTAATTGAAATTCCTCAAATTCCTCTGGGACCAGATGAGTCAAAAGGAGTCTATTAATTCTTCTACCAAAACAACCAAAATAATAACATGTATCCAATTATTTTTTTGTTTAAGCCGCTCCCAAAAAGCCTATGCAAAACATAACAAGGGTATGCAAACCACATATCTTTTAACAGAGTCATTTCAAGTGACAGTGTTTACAAGTTTAATAACAGCTCTGTAGACATTGCACATGCACGTAGGTGGGGGCTGTCAGTATTTACATGTGGTTGATGAAATGATCATTTACAAGCAAAGGAGTGAAAAGGGCCTCACACATGTAGGTGCTATGTAATGGATTTTCCTCTTTCTAGATTTCCATAATGGGATCAAATACTGATTTCCCATGAGTATCTGAATTTGTTGGGTAGCTCTGTTGTCTCACAGCAAAAAAAGGTTCCTGGTTCAAGACCTTTCTATGTGTATTTTCCTCCTGTGTCAGTGTGTTTTTCCTTGTACTCCAGTTTTGCTTATTGAATTTACATTTATTCATTTAACAGATGCTTTTATCGAAAGCAGATATGAATACTAGTTTAAGTACTAGGACACAAGTGTAATTGCAAAACAATGATGTGTATGTTTTTGGATAAACAACCTACATTACAATGATCAGTGGCTGATACATAACACTAAGGTAGTTCAGTAACCACATAGACACATCCTTGCCACTATTCTGAATAGTGGTCGATAGATAGGTTTCTCATTGGCGGGTTCACAAACTGTTACAAGCCCCATTTTGGATATTTGGTTACACCCTTGAGGTAGATCAATAATACATTCACATGAGTCCCAAACATATTACCAACACACGCTGCCTAAAGCAGCAGCGCCCCCTGGCGTCACTAGTGTACACTCGATGAACTATCTTCCCCTCATCTTGTAGCACTCAGTGCCTGGTAGCGATTTAGGCGAGGGCGTATGGACAGCGCTGACTGCGTTTCCCCCAGACGGTGATCGTACTTTTCTCATCCTGTACGGATTGTCGTTCAGTTCACACCTCGATCAAACGCCATTTTACGGTTTGCCTCCGAATTTCTCCATCTGAAGGCCTGTCACGGAGTAAAGTGGCTCAGCGAGTGTGTGTTTAGACAGCGGCGAGAGAGCAGCAGTGTGTCCCCGATGGCTGGCTGGAAGGACGGCTCAGTGCAGGAGAAATATCGCCTGGTGGTCGTCGGAGGTGGTGGCGTCGGGAAATCAGCGTTAACCATCCAGTTCATCCAGGTGAGTGGACAGATGATGAAATGGTGTTTTTCGCCCTTTATAGAGCTGTAAGGGTGTTTAAGCGATATGGGTGGATCACGGGGACCCCATTGGCGGAAAAGGGGGTTCAGCAATCCGAGCGCGGCCTGCGTGACTTTAACTCTCAGTTTATAGTGAACAAACCTGCTTAAACGTAAATATTTCTGAAGCAGATCATTCATTTAGAAAGAGTCTAAAATCAATGTTGCGCAAATGTTGCCTGTAGTTGATAGGAAGCGTAAAGCACTTTTAGGGAACTGTTGCATGTTGAATTCGTATATAAAGTCAGAGAAACAAATCACATACACGAACGAAATACTTCATTTGTTTGTCTAGACATTACATGCAAAGTCGACGTATAAACATAAAAAAGACTATATGCGAGGTGCGCTTTTACGCAGTTGTGCAACAGCGTGAATAACAATACTAAGTTTATCTTCTTTTCTTTTGGATAGCAGACTGAGTTACTATCCAAAAAAATACCATGGTAACCACAATTTCCGCCAAGTACCATACAGTTACTACATATACTACAGTAGTACAGCTGTACTAGTTTATCACCGTAAAATCATTATGAATGCTTATGTCAACTGTGTAAGAAGCTTTCATACCCTTTCTGTCAGTTTGTTTAATTGTTTGATGACAGTGGGGGTAAAAACTCACATTTACAATAAATTAAACAGTTATTTTTATTTTGTAGTTACTGCTACAATGGAAAAAGATGGCAGATTTTTCCTGTTAGTTGAGAATTACAGTCTCCGTTGGGCTTGGTATATTTTATTTTGTTCTTGAGTATCAAATTGTTTACAAGACTTTCGTTTTGAAAGAACCACATAAATGAATCTTCATTTGTTTGATGCCACAAGATGCTGTCCATCTACGTACCTGAGGCCCGAATCTCTATCTCATATATTATGTCCTGAACTTCATTCAGCAAGGCATTTATAACTGCATTACATCATGATGGCTTAGTGATTAAGACAAGATCAGAAAACCTCACTTTTCTGATCTCAGGTCTAAAATCAAACAGTCTAAAAGACTGTTGAACTGTCATATCAAACAGCAAGTGTTTTTTTTTAACCAGAACTTCCCAAATACCAGTGACATTGAAATGCTTTTTCTGAGTAATGTACTTGATCAGCCTATGCCCTTGAGAGTTTTACTAATGCTTAACTATTGCTAGCAGTGCCACCCTTGAGCTTAATAATCAACATGTGTCGACATCAGGATCTGATACTTGCAAACAGGCTGATTAAAATCCCTTCAAATAGAAATGAATGATAAAAGGAGACAATTATCCATTAACCAAACACACTCTACAGACATCAGATGATTGTAAGTACTCTTCTGAAACAGACTCTATAAAGGATATAAAATGATACAGTTGATTTGTAATGGTGCTTAATGTGTAAAAACGAGAGTTGTCCAAAAAAACCTTGGAGTCCATAAAAAAAACTCTTCCGGTTTGAATGTTTCTAGAAGTTTTTGCCATTGAGTAAGCAGCCCAGCTGTTTTCAGACTGCAGGCTTTTCCATTCAGATGCGTTACAGTGGCAGGTTTTAACTGAGTCATGTTGGGTTAATGACCAGGGAGAAGCCGGAATTCAGGCTCTGAAAGAGGAAGTCCCTCCACTCCTGCACAGTCTCCAAGGACCTCCTGAATGTCTATGGGAAACTGTGATGACTCTTGACTCACAGTTCTTCACAGCAGAATGTTAGACACATGCTTGACATTCTTCATTAGTTATGCTGTCAGGAACTTTCAGTCAGTTACTTTCAGAGTTTGGTGGGAGATACTGTTGATGTTTATGCTGCAAGTGATCCCTTGACTTTTTGGCCTGCGATGTGTTTGTAACACAAGGCTAAATGGTGGCACAGTGAGTTTACTACAAAAACAGACTGGTTGATCTCAAACTGGAGTCATGACATGGGCCGCGGGCAGCGCCAGCCAGGCATGTGACTCAGACCAGAACAGATTACGCTTACGTCATTGTGATGCAATTCAAGCCTTAGGAAGGCATAGCATTGAGCATGGCCTTTGAGTGTTATACACACATTACTTATTGTAGAAGCAGTTTCAGTTTTCCTTTTAAATATCGGTTCCTATTAATGTATTTACATCTGAGAACATGTGAAATAAATGTATTTTGACTTGTTGTTGTCACAAAGTATCAGTGCTTTAAGTATAAACATCTACAAGAAGGTCATAACAAGGACTGCTCCTTTTGTTGTAGATGGCAGTAAGTTCATTGAGATGAAAACTCAGCCCATTCTCGTGAGCTTCTTGAGTAACAGCTCTTCCTCATTAGCGCAGAGCGTGAAAATAAAATCGTTGTGAGACTTACTGACCTTTTTATGTCTTCGGACAGTCTCTGAGAGTACACTAAGCATAGTGTGCGGTTAAAGCCACGATCACATGTTTGCTAATATTAGCTCTTATCACTAGCTCTCTCATTTCTGAGAGAACAGACTCCCTCCAGCACAGTTTCTTTGCGTCTGCACCGTGGTCATGTAAAAGAGCGGTTTTACTTCATGCAGGGCGTATAGTACACTGAGCAAAAACAGGCACGCTAATACCTAAGATCTCATGATTACTAGGAACTCATGAGCTTGTGGACTGTTTTGATTACTAATATGTGAGATCATTTAGGTGAAAGGCTGTATGAAGCAGTAATTAAATAAATACAGATCTATCAGGGTAGGACCTCCTGAGAGATGATGTGGTTGTATTGGAGGTTTCTGTGTTAATATCCATATGTGGTTTGGAGGACACATTTATCCTCACAAATCAGCTTCATGTCTTCACTTGTTCATTTATATAGTCTCTGCTCTAATAATATTGCAAATATTGTTGGCTTACTGGTTAAAGACTTCTAATCAGAAGGTCAACAGTTCGATTTGCAAATGCCTGCTGGAAAAACCTGTCCTTGAGCAAAGCACCTTGTGCTCAATGGCTTACTGGGCGGCACAGTTCTGCCCACTGCTTCAGGTGTGTGTTCATGGTTTGTAGTGTGTGCTCACTACTCAAGTTTGTGCAGTACCTGTTAAACGCAGAGCGTCAATTCTGAGTATGGGTCAACATGCTTGATTTGCATGTCACTTCCCCATGTCTCAAAATAACTGACAAAAAACAGTTTAAAATACTTTGATTATAATGTGCTACACTACAAGAACATATTTTATTAAAGTATTTTATATCCAATAGGCTATTATAGATTTTTTCTGTGAATTAAGCAAACCACAGCAGTAAGTGTGACGGACTGTTGGTAAGAGGTTGTTGTTGAAAATGACTACTGAAGCAGGTAAGGTGAGTATATGGTTGTTTTTGTCCTCCTGTGAGATCACCTGTTGATTTCTCACACTGCTGGGTGATGTGTACTGATAAACATGGTGCTTTTTTCAAACATTCTGGAACTTGTAGCTTCTCTGGTTGTTCATAAATTTGAATCCTCCTCTTTTTCTGGGAGGATTTTAAATTTCACATTACAATCACAGTTCAAGGGTTGATATTAAGTTTTTCAAGTGCTTGAACATCTAAGCAATGATTTGTGTTGACGTGCTTTGTTCAAAGCTAGAACATTTGTTTTGTTGAACATTTGTTTACTTTGCTTTATTTTTAAGTGTTTGTTTTTTATAAGAATGATACAGTAAGGAGAGACATTTTCAGGAGAGAGAGAGAGAATTAAATTAAGCCACGTTGCAAGCTGACCTTAACCCACAGGATCCCCACAGCCCAACATGTCAGGAGTATATGCACTATCTACTGTGCCACAGCTTAAAACAACTATATATGTAGATTTTTTGTAACCCTGTCATAGTAATTCAAGTATTAACCTTGTAACATTATAGTGCTAATTTAATTGTTGATTTTAACAAGTTATTTTAAAAACAATAACCAAAGAAACATTTTGAAACAGTGATGCTGTGTAGTTGAATTATTGCAATGATGACAGAGGCTGTCCCTCATACATCCAATGTGCTCAACTGTATCATGGGTGGAGTTTCACTTTTAGTGGGGGCTGGGATGTTGGCATGAGCAGCCGGAAAAAAAGTAGTAGTGAAAACCAGATAAAAACAAGATGTGAGCTGATTGTCATGACAACTGTGAAGCTTCAGATGGCTTTGATGCGGCGCGTAAGGCACATGTCTAGAACAGTCGACTTTGGTAGTGAAATACTGAAGTGTCAGTGTGTTGTGTTTTGAGATAACTTATTGATTTTTATTTAGTTCTCAGCTGCTGTACATCATTTTACTCAATAATGATGAATAGAAACAGCTTTAAACCAAGTTCAGTTATAATTTTAATTATGCTTATATAAATGCAATTAGTTATTTTTATTGCTATTTTTTCTGCTTCTAGGTTAGCTAAAGGTTAAATACAATTAGTGCTGCAGCTATGTCTAAGCTATATTTTAAGGCGCACTTATTCTCTAATCAGTATTGTTGCCAAAATAATGAAAATAAAATTTAAAAGCATTTAATAGCACAAAGCCTTATATGGAGGGAAAATCTGAACATCTGAAATGTGATACATATTTGCGTTGTGTGTATGTGTGTATATATGTGTGTGTGAGTGTGTGTATGTATATATATATATAGAGAGAGAGAGAGAAAGAGAGAGAGAGAGAGAGAGAGAGAGAGAGACATATGGCATATGGTCAGGTAAAGACAGAGCCCTCACAACAATCACCACAATGTGTTGAGCGGATGACCCACGTTAATGAGTGCTGGAATCCAGAGAAACAAACGTCACAGGTCAAAATTAGCTCAGTGTTGGTTGAAGAGCCTGGGGCCATTAAACAGTTACCCTCTTAACATTTCTGCATTCCAGTGGGCTTGGTAACACACACCTTCTACGTACTAAAGGCAGTATCTAAACAGACCAGAGCCAGAAACCGATACATGGCGACTTTGCTTAATTTGAATCAAGAGAAAGAGGATCTCTGCCCACATGCCTCACCATGATCCTCCTACCGGGTTCCTTAAAGTAATCTATTGATGCAAAGCAGTGCATTAGGCAGATGCTGGGAGCATAAACATCTTAGGGGGTTACGCTCCTTTCCAGCTGTAGCTTATCCACTGCTGTGCTGACTTATCCAGTTCTTTAATAAAAGACACCGACAGGCCAATTCATCTCAGTGTCTCAGGAGGTTACGCCTCATCATCGGAAATGGAGCACACAGTGTACCTCATTTACTTAGCTGTCTATTGTAGGTTACACACGCCCGACTCATCTAATAATACTCCTGTCTGATGTTTTCAGTTTTTATTTAAAAGAAGTCACTCTTTAGATTCGCTTTGCTGTTGAAAACACAGCTTTGCCCTGGTTTGGGTAACACTTTGGAGAAGTGGTGAGTTTTGAGTGTGCATGTGTGTGTGCTTAAAGGAGAGAAGAGCATGTGGAGGGTGTCTTCACAGGAGGGGGAGGGTACGTAGGCTGTGTGTCTGTGTTTGTCTGATGTTTGTTGAGTGGCGCCCACACACGTCTCTTGCTTGCGTACTGCCTTTTTCGTTAACTTCTGTGGCTTTTATGCGCCTCGCTTTCTTCTGAGGTATCCTGTTTACTTGTGCTAACTGCTGGATGAAAATCTATCGCCTGAATCTTAGCTTGCACCTTTTTTACTTTAAACCGTGCAAAGAAAAAAAATTATACTTTTACATTTCTGTATGAGAAAGCATTTTCATTATGCAATGAGCATCAAATATGTTGCAAAATGATATTTGTGACTTCTCAGAAAACCATAAACGTTGTTGCTATGTATTAGTTTCTGTTCTTCTAAAAGGTTTTTAAAAGTTTATACTAACTGTTAAAGAGGATGAACAGACATCTGTCCTGTCAGCCTGCACAGAAGGACTGACTGCTGAGCCTTTTTATAAATCAGATATGACGTCTTTGAGATCTGCTTACAGATGTTTCCGACATCCAAAAACATCAGAATTTGTATCTGTTTAATGTGTTTACTTTCAGGGTTAATATCTGCTGTAGTAACTGAGTCTGTCTTCTAATGAACTGGATGAAAAATTATTTGGCTGGGTGGGTAACAATGCAAGTCTTTATTGCAGCAGAAAGTGTGAAACAGTAACACACAGGAGAGATGTTATGAAAGTGCTGACCTGATATCACACTGCCAGACAATTGCAGTTGCTCAACTGTCTGTCTCTCTCTCTCTTTTATTCTTCTATTGTGCTGTGTAGCAAAGTTTAAGCCTTTTGGCCTTGCTTGCCCTGATGATTTTCCACACAGGCACGTGCCACAGGGTCAGTGGCTTTATAGTGGCCTTTGATGAAGTTACAGTTCAGCTGCTCTTTGAGTCACTGAGCTCATGGCGCCTTCCCCCGGAAGCCTGGCCAGTGAGTCAGCCCCCCCCCTCACATTCCTCATGTGCCCTCAGTATGAATGCATGCATACCCCTCCCTTTCCCCCAGCTGTAGCCCTGCACCATCCACCTTTTCCCCCAGCTGTAGCCCTGCATCCTCCACCCACTCCAACAGCTGTAGTTTTTTTTTGTTTTAAATAATAAATTGGGTTTTACAACAGTATGCTTGCTTATGGAAAGTGTGTTACTTGAAACATATTTTAAAATTAAATTGCATGAAACAAATTGCATGTTGCTAAACCATCTTTTGGTGAACCCCATGTTCTTGATGTAGAAAAGTGTTTCTTCACAAAAGTGTTTTTACTGGTTCTACCAAACTGCTACTGTAATCTAATGCAGTGCTGTATACATAGGCAAATAGGCAGCATTTGCAGGGCTGAAGTAGGCAAGGATTGAGGGTTTTAAAAATCTAAGTTCAGTTATTCTAATAATCCTGTTTAATAGAAAC
This sequence comes from Yasuhikotakia modesta, assembly GCA_036877545.1. Taxonomy (NCBI): domain Eukaryota; kingdom Metazoa; phylum Chordata; class Actinopteri; order Cypriniformes; family Botiidae; genus Yasuhikotakia; species Yasuhikotakia modesta. The sequence goes on from JBAJNP010000011.1 coordinate 96,942, forward strand.
AATTATTTCGCTGTACTCAGCATTTTACTGGAGGAAATCCTCTTAGTGTGTGACCTTTGCTGAAGCTTATGGTCCAGTCTTTAAAGTGCTTGGACTGCACAGTTGTCAGAGAATGGGACAGGTTCAGTTTAGACGGCTGAGTTGAATTCATTAGTGTTGCAGCTGCTGCAGGGCTGTTAGACAGAAAGCAGGGGTCCGAAAGCTCCTCAACAGGTGATAGATGTGTCTCTCTTTGCCTGCTTCACCCCAAGGACAGGAGAACATCTGCTGCACTAGAAGCACTTGGACTCAGAGCACACGTCAAGAGGGTTGATAAACGTTTTGCATTGATAAAATGTTTGACCTGAAACATTTAATTATTATTATGTAAAACCAGATCCTACATTGCCTCTGATGCATTAAACGCACTCACATCCACAAGCAACCACAACATTCTTATGGAATTATGATAAATATACATCCTCTATCAGAATAATGTGATGTTTGTTAAAGAAAGCAGAAGTGTTTCATTCATGCGTATTGGCCACCCTGGGTGTAAAATGGTGTCTGGATATGAATTGTACAGCTCTTCCCTCACTTTCTCAAACAGAAGAGGTTGTGAGGACAGCGGGTGCGAGTGCCATTGGCTCATATTTATTAGAAGCAGTCTGCTGCTTTAATGGCATTTCTGTTCTCTGTGCGCTGGGAGATTGCTGGCCTAAAACGGTAATGGTGCTGTATTTCTGTCAGCCCGCCAAGCAAAGATCTCACTCTGTTAGTCTTTCTGGAACAACGCACAAGCCTTCCTTTAACTTCTAAAATATTATAATATTACGTAGCCAGAAAGTTTTGTGAGGGTTCTTCAGAAAATTCCTCATTTGTCTCTGGAAAGCAGCCGTGCCAGTGGAATTCTAACCATGTGGATGGTTAACGTCAAGCAGAAGATCAGCAACCATAAAAGAAGGCTGTTTGATTAGACAGGGGCCGAGGGGCTGCTTCTACTGCTGTAGTGATGGTCATTTGTGGCAGGGTCGAGTCGTTTCACATTCCAAGTATTGAATGACTGTAGTATGCTAACACATGACCTCATCCAACTGTGTCGTACATTGTGGAGTTTGAAGTAGTGCTGTTATTAGTATACCAATACTATATTATTGAGATTAAATTTAAGTTTAATTAGTAGCGATACTTTAGGGAAGATACCATTTTAAAAAATGTTCGACAACCAGCCAACGCTCCCTGCATTAATTTTTTATTGTAAATAAAATGTAAATAAAAGGATGTTACATTTTATGTGTTTGGCTAAGGCTGGGCGATAAAACGGTATCAATATTTATCGACGGTATACAATTGTAGTTAACAGTATAAAAAATCTTCGGTATAGCACATATTTTCATTAAATTTCGTTCTGAAGAGTAAATGTTTGGAAACGGTATATTTTACTGAAGACCGCATAGGGGAATTTATCACACAAAACCGGACTGATGCCCTGGTCTCATGGGTCTGAATGAAAGCAACCAAGTCTGCATCACCACTGGACCCATAATTACCACTTAATACATGCACATATTGTGTTTCTTTACACGTACTATTTTAAGACAAAGAAGAAACTTTTGTTTACAAGTTTTTGACTGCTAAAACTAATATAATTTGCCTTAATAATGTGGATAAATAAAAAAATAGTTAAAAATAACAATCAATATAAACTATTATATTGTGATAAACTTTTTGGTCATATCGCCCAGCCCTATGTTCGGCCACCTATTCATAAATGATTTTTCTTTTGTTTGCCTCACTTGTATTTTGACTTGAGTAACCACATAGCAACAGATTAAAAAACACTTAGGCAACTGTAATAATCACATTCCAATGACCATTATGCAACCATTATGACCAAGTTTTCTTTGGAAAATGTAAAGCTCTGTTTTGTTTAGTACAGTATTCCTATGAGGGCTAAAGGAGAACTGAACACCACCATAGCATCATCTTCTTTAAGACTCAAGAATTGCAAAGTTTCTAAAGGCATAATATGGAAACAGATAGATCTATGAGCTCATGCCTAGGCTAGGTTTACTCCATTAGTTGAGTCACAGGTTATAAGTGATACATGATGTTGAATATTTCATTTTGACCCTGATTTGTTGGTTTTCATGGTTTTGAAAGGACCAGTTGGCATGTTAAGCCTAACAGCACCAACAGAAATGTCCCTCACTTTAGTTTATTGTGCAACAAAAAAAAAGCTAATTCTGTTCTTCTAGCATTCATGGCCTGTTGCCATCTGAAACAAAAACTTTAATTCCCCTTTGCAACAAAGTTAGTGGAGGCCACAGTGGCAGCCTAGCAACATTGGTGGTTAAGCTCTAAGCTCTGGACTGCTCTTTAGTGAGCGGTTAGGCTGATAGTGTTGTATGACCTGCTAGAGAACAATTTATGCTTTAGTTCCACTTTGCTGTGCTGCAAAGTGTGCAGGTGACAAGGAAGTATGTTTTATTTTTCAGAAACCAGTTCCTCAAACTGCAAAAAAATACAGGGCACTACGTCAAACGGTCAGCTGTCTAATAAACCTGGTGGCGTGAAATGAGCTCTTTGAGTGTGTTGGGTGGGGAGTTTGCTGGTCAAGTGTCTTTATAGGGCCACCTGGCGAGTTCAAAAGAAGCGGTCAGACCACGCTGATCTTTTGCAGAGCGATTGAAGCCCTAATGCCACTGAAACTCTTGGGAGGGATTGACCAACTATCTCATTCTCTCTTTCTGCTCTTTTTAACTCTGTGGGGATCCTTTCCTTGTTGTGCAAGCATGTCAACATGCTCTTTGGGGAAACCATTGAACTAGTTCAGGTGAATGAAGTTCCATGCATCTGCATCTATGAATAAAATAATTCACAGGTGTCATCACTGTCAATACACAACTCACAGATTCTCTGTTATCTCTTTTGGCAGAACTGTTTGATTTTTAATGTTTGCATTTAATAAGGATGGGTCATGTGGTCATATTTTATGTAACTTAATTAGCATGTTGACAGTATGCTTTGTTTTAGATGATAGACATTTTTTGTGGTAAAACTGTCTAAAGAGTTGCAAAATTAGCTCATTGTTTCATGCATAGTTTCATATGCATAGGATTCCCCTTCACTTTTGTTATGTTGCAGCCTGATACTACATTAATTTCAATTATTATTTTTCTCATTAATCTACATTTTCTCATTGTAATCTACCCCTTGAATTTATCTCAATTCCTCTCATTTCTCTTGATCATTACTAAGATGTTTCTACACCCTGATTGGAGTACACCTATGTAAAATTAAATTGACTGGACATGATTTGAAAGTCACACACATCTTTATAAAAGGTCTTACAGCTGATTATGCATGTCAGAGCAAAAACCAAGCCATGAGGTCAAAGGAACTGTCTGCAGAGCTCAGATAGGACTGTTACAAGGCACAGATAAGGGAAAAGCTATGAAAAAATTCTGCTGCACTGAAGGTTCCCAAGAGCACAGCAGCTCCCATAATGTTTAAATGGAGGAAGGCACAATCAGGACAGAGCAATTGGGGGAGAAGAGCTTTAGTAACAGAGGTGACCAAGAACCAGACGGTCTATCTGACTGAGCTTCAGAGATCCTGTGGGAAAATTTCCACGAAAGAATGAAAGAAAATTTACTAATCTAGGTGTTCAGGATCTAAATTCGTATGCTAATATGAAATTATTACATTTCCAAAATGTTGTGTAATTTTGGGCTGCTGAGTGCAGATTAAAGAGAAAAATGAATAATTGTAACAATTGTAGTATCAAGCTGCCACATTTAAACAAGTGAATGTGGTCTGAATTATTTTTGAATGCGCTGTACATAAAAGATCCCTGAGAAACCAGTGGTCTTGTAAAGACTTTCTTAAAATTGTTTTGTCACGTAATTTCTCATGAAACTGTAGGTTTAATAGTTCACGGTTTATAACACAACACCTGCAGTCACCATCCCTCAACCATGGATGGAGCTTCACATGCCAAACCAGGGGTTCCAAATCAGATGCTGGAACCACTGCTGGGAATGATCAGTGATCCCCAGCTTGAATCCTTAATTGCATGTGGACTAAAGAGAGTCATGTGTCTTCCTATTGGTGGTGTAGCATTCTGCCTCCAGCTGCTGTTCATGTGATGTGGTTCTCTGAAGCACATGATGTCAACAGGAAGTTTGCCTTGTCCCTCAGGTTTTGGATGCTGTCCAGCCCAATTGATTAGTTATAGAGGACAACAGTGAGATATTGTAAATGGTGAAAATTTATTTCATTGCAGTCTGTTCTGTGAATGATGTCTGTACAAGCACTTTAACTATGCCTTATGATGCAGTACATCATTATTCACAACCTATGCCAGAAACATTGTGATCCCCCACTCTTTAAAAAAATCACTCCCTATACGCACCCTGTTCTTGTTCATATTGTTATTATCAAATTACCTTTTTGGCTGTTGCATGAGCTCATGGGAAAAGAGGGCGTTTCCCCAGGAAATGGAGACCCTTTTGTGTGCTGAGGTTGGCTTAGTCAATCTGTGCTGAACTTGCGGGAAATAGGGGCCCATGTGGAAGCCATAGTCGCTTGGTTTGGAAACCAGCTCAACGCTGTCCATCTGCTTTATGTTAACCTTCCTATCACGGCTATTTGTGCTTGATTACTGACAGCTGCTGAAGGCAATGCCGTCAGCTAGCCAGCACGGAGGTCAGCATTGTGAAGACCTCTGAATGTCGAGAGGTCACTGTTGTTAAAGTTAAATAAGAAGATTGTTGGTTACAGTTGCCCGGCCTGATTGATATGCTTGGCTAGAGTACAAGAGAGTGTAACAAACAAGGCCTGAGGGTCAATCGCTTCAGGCAATCATTGAAGACTAGTAGCTGCAGTTTGTCATGTGTCCCTGACCTTCCTGTCTTTGCCATCCAATTTTTCATTATTATTATCTACAAGACAACAGATCTTCCTGCAGAAAGTAATTTCAGTCTGTAAGCTGGCACTTGTGTATAGCTGCACTATGGTAAATTCATTCCAAGATGAGTATGTCTCTCTCTCAACACTGTTGCACATCAAAATGAAAAACCAATTGGCATAGTTTTTTTTTTATTTCATTTTAACCTTCCCAGAAGTAGCTCCTTCTCATGGGAGTGAGTTTCCTACATGTACTGTTGGGAAATGAGCTACAGTGAATGGTAAACAAGATGGAAATTCTGCATGGTTGTGTTATTCAGATGTTGAACAAAACAACGTGAGACCGTGTTTGCTGTTCCCAGTGCTGTTGCTCTAAGACTAAGAACAAACACCAGAATAGTTCCACTAGAACGACTAGTAGAACACAAATAAATGAGTGTGCACACTTGCCTTGCTTGCAAAATGTGGCCTATTTATATTTACATTCGAGTAAAATTACATATATATGTGTGTGTGTGTGTGTGTGTGTGTGTATGAATGTGTGTGTGACTGAAAGGTCGCTGCCTAATGAATAGATAGATTTTGCAAGCTATGCTAGTGAGAAGGATATACCTTCTGCTTTGCCTGCATGCCTCATTTTTCTTTACTCCCTAAATATTCTAGGGACACCAGGCTATATATGCAGACATTTTGGATGGATGAATGTAAGAAATAAAAAGTGGGTGCTACCGTTTAAAGCCTGGCACAGTGCCCTCAGAGTGTATGTGATTCGGCTGTGTAATGAATTCCTAGCTTTAATTTAAACCGCAGATCTCAGATCAGCATTGAACCTGACTGAGCCATGCACCTGTCACAGATACACACTCTCGTGCTCCACAAACTCTTGTATTCGCATAGTAAGAACCAGATACGCCTCTGATGGATTTTCTTTTTATTTAACCCATTTAGCCACGTCAGCATTGACCTCAGCTTTAATGTAGCATTAGGCAAGGATGTAGGTTTGTGGTTTATCTACTAAAATTGCCCCTGTTGGCATTTCTAGGAGCATATTCATTTTTAACATATTAAGTCTGTATTTTTTAGATAAACAAATCATCCTATTTTTAAACCTGTATATTTTTCATTTGTTTTGAGGAAATACAACAAAAATGTTAGCAGAATGATCTCACATCAGAGGATATTCGTAGAGGTTGGAATAAAATTAGAAGGACTGATTTAAATAATGACAGTTTCAGTTTGGAACAGAATGAACTGTCCCTTAATAGTAATAAGGGCTGTATTAGAAAAATAGGTTTTGATCTGCATCAGCATAATTTTCCATTGTATCTGAAACTGCTGATCCTTCTAAATATGGAAGGACTGGATCCCTGCCAGTTTATGTTCAGTGTGTATGGTAGGCGATTAATATCTAAAAATGTGTCAGACAGAACAGACTGTAGATGTGTCTTTGGTTAGGAAGTGGGTAAATAGTGAAGCAGGAGTGAAATTTGGTGCACGCCCCCACATATATCTGTGCATTTTTTTTGTTGTTGCTGGAAACTGTCACTGATATGCATTTTCTTTTTAATCTAAGAATACAAAGACATCAGTCTGTTCTACTCAGACTGCTGTTCTTCTTGGCTCTGACCTATTGTGTTCTGTTGGAAACAAGCGCTTACTGTTTAAGGATATGAATTCACTGGTAGATGGAGGACACATGAATGGATGGTGGATAGGTGGGTGTTGAGAAGCAGAAAGACAGAGAACTGTGGAAAGGAGTGTCCTTGTGTGTGGTGGGTGTAGTGGGAATTTTTCTTTTGTGACATCATCACCCAGTAGACTGTACTTTGCTGGCTGCTGGCCCTGTGGGTGGAGTTTCCTTCCTTCAGGCCAAAGTGGAGTGTAATGTTGGAGGTGCCCTGATGGTTTCGGCTCACTGGGGTGGGCCTTTTCCTGTCCCAGAATGCTTTACGTCAGGTGGCTCGTATCACCCATTATGGCAGCCGAGAGTTTCCACAGCTGGAAACTTTGGATAGCACTTTTTAATTGGTATACCTTGGCACAGAGAGCGTTTATGGAGCATTCATGGACTTTGGAACGCAAATAAAAAGGCTGAATGAAATGACCAATGACTACAGTGTTTATTTGAGAGATCATCTTCACTGGAATAATTACAGAGTAGCTATGTGTTAGACATGACAACAACAGCTCTGCTGAATTGAATAGTTTATATAGTAGACTTCTTGTTTATAAGTCAAAGAGCTGCATTTATGTACCAGGGTCATTGTTTCTGAGAACATAGCTGGGCATTTTAGCTAAACCACATTGTTTCACATTATTCAGTATTAATAGTTATTGATAAATTTTGATAAATGTTATAAAGAAACACCAGCAGAAAAATGAACCCAATGTAAATAGAGCTGCAAGCAATTATTCACGTTTTAACTGTATTACTGTCAAATGCTAAATGTCACTAAATGTCAAATGATAGTAAATGGATGTATCGTAATCACACAGATATGAACAGTTACATTTTCTATGTAGGTCTATTTAACAGTTGGCTTTTAAGAAAAAAACTAAATAACTAAAGTCAATAGCAGTGAGTAATTCTAATTGTAACATTTGACACATCCACTGTTTACATTCACTTTAGATTTCAGACAATGTTTATGTAAACATTGTATGTTTTTGATACATTCTTGTGTGTATTGACAGTTTACGCAGAATGTTATCTAAAGGGGAACTTAGTTCTGTTCTCGCGCTGCATGTGTGTGTGCTGTGTGTGTGCGTTGAGTGAGCAGGGAGAAAAATCAAGTAATAGTTGTCTTTAAAATTATGATTTAAGGATTTTTGATCCAGGGACTGCACATGCTTGAGTTGTTCGTCCAACCAAACTGTGTCTGTTATGCTGTTTTCATTTATATGCATTTAAGTGAAACTATTGAGTGTTATGTAAAGCTGTAGTGTCAATGAATATGATACAGTTTTATCACCCACCCCTACATACTGCGTGAGACTGAAAATCATGGTTTTTGTGGAGTGTGATGGTATTTGTGTGAGGGAAAAGAGGGGCCAAAGCAGATGGACCTCCCATGGTTTGAGTTAGCCGTTAGTTCTGGTCATCTCTGATGAAGGTCAGCTGAGACGTGCTGTCACACAGAGCAGAGGTTGGACAGGTGGGCATTGAGTCAGAAATATGTACAGGTGGGCACTGTTAAGCATCTACCCGCAACTATTGTGTGACTTTGAAAATCAGACTTTAACCACAGACTGTCTTATCATGCCTCTCAACCAAAGCAGACAGTCAGTGTGTTTGTGTGGGTTTATTTAGTTACACGTTAAGATTAAATTGGATAAATGTCCCTTTGGGGGCATGCAAAGAAAACATGATTCAGAAGGTCTAGATGTCAAGTAGGAGTGTAGCAATATTCCAAACTGAGTCAAAAAACATGATACACCCACATGATATTCAGTGTGAGATGTTGCATACATTTTTGTATGCAAACGACACCATGTTCTAATTTGCATATTCATTAGTTTCATTCAGTTTTTGTCTGTCTAGTTTCATTAGTTAATGGTTGTTTCACTTCTCTTTTGCTCTTGTGTTTACATAATGTTTTTTAGCACAGCCATAAAGCTGTTCTCATTCACATTTTTCTGTAGGTATGAAATATAGTAACTGGACAGAAACTAATATGCTGCTATTTTAAAATCTTATTAAAAAAATTGAAATAAACATTTTAAACATAAATTAAAGACAGCAGCTGTGCAGTGATTTATAATATGTTTATATGCAAAACAATCATTAGAGAGAAAGTCACCCTTATGTTGCTCCCACAAAGTGCATCTCTGTCTGAATTTAAAGTTATGTGTAGTACAGTCTGCTGAAAGAAGCTAAAGTTTTTCTCAAAAGTCACTAGATACTTTTTTTTTGAACAAAGGTTGCTAGGGTGGTCTGAAAAGTCGACAAAGTCACCAAGTTGTCCGAGTCACCAGGCAACTCTAGTTGAAACAAAACAATCAGTCACATTTAAAATCAATGAAGCACGTTGCACTGGAGTGATGAGCTCTTGTTCATAATACAGCATTTTCTTAAGAATAACAAATAAAACCCTTATCACCACCTTACAGCACATTTGTCACATGTATATATTCATACTGTATACATGCAGTATCACCTGCCTTACACTGTCTACAGGCTGTACCTCAGAAGATGAATGTTCTAGAAATAGGGTTCTCTTTATCAGGACTTCATCTGTTGACATTGTCAGTGCATTTTCACTTTCAACTTTAAAAAGGAATTTCCCTTCATTTTACCTTAAAAAGGAATTTCCCTGTGCACTAAATTTACTGTCTTCAAGTTAAAAGTAAATCTAGTTTCACTGTGTTTAGCATGACTGGTGCCATGCCATAAAACGAACTGTAATATGAATCAAACAGTAGCATAATTAATAGAATAAAAAAAGTGCATAAATGTATTAATAAAGATTACTGAGACAAACATTATTGTAACAGACAACAACAGCTTTAGCTACTACAAGAAATAGTTTTGTGAGCTTTAAACTACAATGACCTGTAACAATGTAATGAACACATTTATGTGAGCATTGTGGGGTAAGATATAGTAATTTTTTTTTTTTATGAAATCATTGTCTATTTAAAGTTTTCACTAAAACAGTTTTTGTATTGAAGTGTGTGTGGGGTACTGCTGTGATCAGAGACTATGAAGGTTTGGGAGGTGTTGCTCTGCAGGAAAAGAGCAACTCCCACAATGCCTCATGCATGTTGATTGATGTTTTCATGTTTCTAAACTTTTGTTCTCACTTACCTAAATCTGAAGTGTCACTTTTACACTAACTCAATCGCAGCACCATCACTCAAGCACACTCATTCTGAGCCCTTGTTTGTGTTTCTCAGACTTTCAAGTCTGTTACTGACATGCAAACGTGTCACACGAATTAACGGTCTGTCTGTTTTTGCCTGTCTCGCCTCATCCTGCCTGTATCCCCACTGAGACGAGTGAGTGATGAAGTCGACTGCATATGCAGCACTGCTGATGAATTATTGAACAGTGGAAAGTGGACGTGATGGAGTCTTGCACATGCTGCATACAGAGGAGCCACTGTGTGAAAGAATCACTGAGAAAAGAGAGCGAGTTATGGCTTCTTTGTCAGTCACAAACGCCAACATACATGACACAATCATTCAGTTTCAACAGTTTCTCATGTAAAGCAAATAGTTTACTTGTTAAAATATCTCTCTTAAGTGTTATTGGCTTTCTTTCGTGTAAACATTCTGTAAGTTAAATTATTATCATTAAAGAAGAAAAGCTTTTAAAAATTAAAATGAACACTCAAACAATTAAGTTACTGAGTATTTGTCTGTTCTATGTTTGCACAGTTTTGTAAGTTGTTGTTTAGGTAGGAGATAAAGCAAAGTGGATGGACCCAATCACCACAACACCATAACACTCTTGCAGCCAATCAGCAATATGTGCCGGCTTTTAGTCATTGTCTGTGTTGCATCTGCTTATTATTTTGTGGGTGGGGCAATGAATGTAATGTTTGCAACATTTCTCAGAAATCACTTACTGCACCTCTTTAGCTGCTGTAGACATTTTGTTGCATAATACAAATCAGCCAAGACAGCAGTCAACACAAAAAATACCCTGTAAATACAAGATACGTATAGTCTTATTTTGCTTCTAAAATAGTTATCTTTTTCAAGAAGCTTTACATGTATTTAGTGGAAAACAAAAGGAACTTCTTCAAAGTTAAAACCATACTCGCCTTTTTTGAGGTAAATGATTAAAGCAAAAAGCAGAACAAAGCAAAACCCGACTCTCATTTTGAAATCCTTCTTGTTTCATTGCTAAAAACAGATGGTTGCAGCAACATCATGTACAGTAACTTACAATAGAAACTACTACTTCAGTATTGTTGTGTGTGTTTGATCATGTGTTCAGTTGACACAGAAACAAACCTTAACATAACGCTCAGCTGTCATCACTTAAACAGCCTCCTGGGAAGAGAAGCATACAAAACATGGGAAAAATGTCAAAAATGCATCCCTGGGACTCCTCCTTCCCCCACAAACTGATACTGTGTTTAGATTAGCAATGGAAACTTGTAGCCTGTGGAGAGGAAAAAAGTTCAAAACATTGGGCCAAAATGTTAGTGTTTGCGGTTAATTACCGTAATTACCAACCACAAACGGAGAGTCGCTCAGATACACTGTTGACATGAACTCGGTCTGTGCACTATATACACAAGGGCTGACCTCTTTGATTTTATGTCTGTTGGACCCTTATTTAGCACAGCTTTCAAAACAAATGCTACTCTTTACGTGTGTAGTTCCCCTAGTCAAATTTAAGGTCAATGATGTTTGGCATTAAAAACAGGAGAGATGTAGAGTGTGTCCAATGCCTAGTCAGTCACTGACTAGTAAGGTGTTGTTTTGTGTATTATATGTAAAGCTGCTTTGAAGCATTGCAGTGGTGTAAAAAGGACAATATAAAAAAATTAATTGAAAAAATGACCATGTTTGCACTTTGTAAGGGGACTGGTTTCAAACTTTATGTGATGTCTTATGGTCTAAAAGCAATTCAAATGATCTGTAGATAATCAAGGTAATCTGAAATGAAGGCATTTTAGTGGACAGGATGCCTACAAAGCATTGCATATAATTCCATTCACACGTCTTTATGCCCTTATATGTGCTGCCTGGGAAGGGAGCATTTTTCAGCTTCAGGACACAGCCCACAGAAAAATTTCTCACTGTTTCATAATTTATGTATTGACCTTGTGATTTTTCTTTTGTTTAGTCATACTTTGTCACTGACTATGACCCCACGATTGAAGACTCCTACACAAAGCAGTGTGTGATAGATGAGAGGCCAGCGCGGCTGGACAGTAAGTGACACTGACGGATGGAGAAGCTGTCTGTCAGACAGAATCACACAGGATTTAGGGGAACTGCAAACTTCTCACTGGCCACTAACATCAAGCACGTAATGATTTGACAAAACACCAGAGAGGTCAGCTGATAAATACATTATTATTCTGCACGTTATGTATGCAGTACATTCATCTCAGTTCTGTATGCACTGATAAGTGCCATTCAGCTAAAATTCAGCTAAAATTAAAATGTGTGTAGCATAGAAGTCATATGGATTTACAATGACATGTGTTTGAAATAATATGATAGTTCCTTTACCATCATCTAGAAAAACATGCAGAAAAAATATGTAGTACTTAGGAAATATCAGCATAGATTTCCAGACACTCACTGTAATAATCAAGTAAGAAAAGTGAGTCCAGCAACAGACAGTATGGACCACACAGATATCTGATCTCATCATCGAGTCAGTCTGGGTGGAACATGAAGAGATGGAAAAACTGAGACAGCCGAAATCCATAAGAACTGTGGAAACATCTTTAAGACGCTTGAAATGACCTGATCTAAAGATTTACCTTGATATTTCCTGCAGACACTGAAATAAGAAAAATGAAACAAGCTCTAACATTTTTTTAAAACACAGTACTGTAACTAAGATAATGTATACACAGTTTCTATTAAACCAACATAAGGGTTGTGTTTTTTGAGTGCTTAGCTGTGTGTGCAGTCTGTAGGTGACTAACTTGGCCTGTGTTTGTTAGTCCTAGATACAGCAGGACAGGAAGAGTTTGGAGCCATGAGAGAACAATACATGAGGACAGGGGAGGGCTTCCTTCTTGTATTTTCTGTCACAGACCGGGGAAGGTGAGCCACGTTTCACTCATGCTTTCTCTTAACTTTCACCTTTTCTTCCCCTTTCCCCCACATTAGCTCTCTCAGTTTCACTTTCATCCTGTTTTTGTCTTCTTCATTTTTAAATATCTCTCTTGTCTCTGTTCATCTTTTCTGTAACTGTCTCCTTTGTATATTTAGAGGTGTGCTGTTTTTACTACAGTGTTGTGTTTGTGACATGCATAGCCTTATGCAAATGAAACGATTTTACTGACATACGTGGTGTGTACAGTTGAGAAATGTGTTGGGTGTGTGTGTGGTATGTTCAGACATTTAGTGTTTGTGCAGCGTTGAGTCCTTCCCAATTCGTGTTGATGCTGTAAACAGTCTTTCCTTCCTTCGTTTACATTACCCTGCTCAGTGTTGATGGCACAGGCCTGTCTGAACAGACTCTCACAGTGTCTCTGGAGTCTTTGACAGGCATTTCCTCCTCCAGCGTGACATTTAAACTGCTCCGCTCTCTTCAAACTGTTAGCGTAAGAATCAACAGAGACCCCATAACAATGTCCCTCCCAGCTCACACATGCTGTTCTACATATGATGGCTTGTAGTTGCTTGTAGCTCATTATCGAGTTTATAGCAACAGCATGAGAACTGAGTGACCTCCTGTCATTATATGTGCTGTAATGCAGTTCTGTGGCCTGAGACAGGGAGATGTTGCTGCTTGTCATTGTTTGCGTTTAAGGTGAGGAGAAACTCTTTTTTTGGGTGTAGGTGTTTGCTTGTTTTTAATACTTGTTTTTAATACTTGTGAGCAGGGCCGTCGGCTAGGAATTTTAACTAAGGGGGTCTGCTAATGTTTTTGTGTCGCCTTATAATTAAGGCTGGCGAAGATAGAGCCCAGCTATAAAAAATGTAGCTGTGGGCCCTGTGAATTATAATGATGAAGCTTCCTTCTGACGAGGGACAGAATTATAACAAATATAGTAAAACCTTCTAAAATTGACTCCAGGAAATACTCCTCACAGAAAATGTTTCAGAAATGTCAAATAAAATGCTTTTCTGTGAAGACAGTGTTAGAATATTGTGTGTTATAGTTACAGGGTCTTATTTAAAAACAATAGTTTGCCCTACACGTATTTACATGTTTTGTTAATAAGCATGTGTTGTTTCTTTAGCTTTGAAGAGATCTACAAGTTCCAAAGGCAGATTTTGAGAGTGAAGGACCGGGATGAGTTTCCCATGATACTAGTGGGTAACAAAGCCGATCTTGAGCAACAGAGACAAGTAAGTGGCACAAATCACTTCAAGTGCTTTTGCTTCAGACAGCTGTACTACATGAGTAATAGAGAAAGCATTTAAATAATTCCTTCCCTGAACTACAATCACTGCAGAACTTTCCACCCATTGTATATATGTGTATACTTTCCATCTATACAGATCTATTGCAAATGACACGTTGACATCTATGCAGTACAGAGAGCATAATGTCACTTGTGAAATTTGAAATCTGAAAATCAATAAAGATTGAGCTGAAAAGCTTGTGTGTGTGTGTGTGTGTGTGTGTGTGTGTGTGTGTGTGTGAGAGAGAGAAAGAGAAGGGAGGGACAGAGCTGGTAATAACAGATTATGGTGATACTGAGCATTTTACTTTAATGATACACTTAGATTGTGTTACAGTGCCACCTAGTGGATTTACAAACAGTGGGGTTCATGCAAATGAACTAGTCCTCACAATCAAAAATGAGGACTAGTTCATTTGCATGCGGTTCTTGTTTCCTTACTTTTCACCATTGTAAAAGGTGGTTTATAATAAGATGTTGATTTAATAAATATCACTCTATTCATTTCAGTACTCTATTCAAATCAATCAATTCATTTAATCGGTATTTTTAGGTGACTCAAGAGGAGGGCCAGCAGCTAGCCCGACAACTCAAAGTGACATACATGGAGGCCTCTGCAAAGATCCGTATGAATGTAGACCAGGCTTTCCACGAGCTGGTTAGAGTCATAAGGTAGGGTCGTTTTTTCAGTGCTGTGGTATCACCAGACGATGGCAGTGTACACACAGCTATAACACTTAGCCTGACTGTAGTGATCTGCAGCGCTAGTGCAGTAGTAGTCTGTGGAATAATACCTTATGCAATGAAATTGAAATTTGTGTAAGTGCAACTAAATATTTATAAAAGAATTTGAAAAAGCTATTTTTTATTTTTATAAATTAAATAAAAAGATGTTTATTATTAGGATTGCTAATAATTATAATTAGATCAAAACATTTATATAGAGAGTATCACATCTGTTTATTTATTATTCTGGAAAGTTCAGTGTGTTAAATCATTTTCTACACTTTGTACTGCATAACTATTATGCAGGTATGCTATTCTCTGATTAATAACACATTTGCCGCTTTAGTCAGAACACATTTACATTTTACATTTACATTAAAACAGAAATACCGTAGACATAAATTTGCCATGTGAAAATGTATGACATGTGAAGCCAGTACAGGCAGGTATTCATTTAAAAGACTTTTGATGTTTTGTTTAATTGTCACATCACATCTTGATTTCTCAGGAAGTTCCAGGAACAGGAGTGCCCCCCCTCGCCAGAGCCCACGCGCAAAGAGAAGGATAAGAGTGGCTGCCACTGTGTAATTGTCTAATTGACCTAATCACTGCTGCCACTCACCCAGCTGCTGTCACCAGTCCCCGCCCCCACCCTGCCTTCTGACATCACATCCTGTGTGGATGAACTTGCTGCCTTTCTACATGTGCATGTCTTCAAAACAGCAGTCTCCCTCATAGCCTTATCAGGGGCATTTTAGGCCTCTAGGACTTCACTACTAGAAGAACCAAACTGACAAAATCTTGATCAACTCACCATTCTATCTTCAGCTAGAGTACTGACATCAGTGTGACTTATATTGTGAATAGAATATGGTAATTGTGCCCCAACACTAAACATTGCTTCTTATAAATTGGCTATATAAACACACGCAATCCTTTTTTATATTTTAAAGGAATTATTTTTTTGCCTTGTGAACTTTTGCCGAGTTCAAAAGACCATCATTGGGATTTCTGATGAGTAACGCTTTTAGTCACAGATCTCATGAGATCTTGTGTGAGGTGTTCCGAAGCTTTGTGTGTGTGTGTCGTGCCATATTTGTTTTTACTTTCATATGCTAAGCAGCAACTGTACATAAGTGAAGATCTGTATCAGTTGAGACTGCCTTTATAATGACGTGTGAGGTTGATGAGCTTGTTTAGACATGCATTAAAACAGCGTACTCGCATATATGTACATAGATAGCCTCTAACGTTACGCAAACACTTCCCTTTGTCAGCTGTGAAATCGGTTTCCTAATTTTTATTTTGGCCAAGATGCCAAGATTTTTCATCGGCCTGTTGATGTTTATTGTAAGGCTTCTTGGCATGTATGGATTTGATTTTTGTTCTGTGATTCAGATTGTGAATTGTATTATAAGTGTAGCCAGATGTTCATGCCTTCTTAACTCTCAGCTCAGATTTCAACAGACTATCTTCAGACTCAGGTTGCTGCATTCACACTGTTTTTACATCATTGTTACACTTGCTTGCTTGGTAATAGTGCACAATAGGTCCTCTGTTCTGTGCTAGGTACCCCACTAAAATAGAAGATATACAGAAGTAGTCTCTGAAGTATTTTTTTTTCTGGCCTTATATTTCAATTCACTTAAACACTGATTTTGTTTTGTATTGGTTTTAAAATGTATGTAAATGACCGTAACAGCGCAAGAAAACGGTTGCTAGGGGACAGAGGAACAGCTGACATCATTGCCATCCTTAAAGTTTTTTTTACCCTATATGTGATCAGAGAAAAATGTATCATTTGGGGTCATTTTCTCCTGCATTTTAATATCATCTGACGGAAGTACGCAAGACAGTGTGTCACCAGAAATCCACATTCCCTCATGAGTGCTCTGTTTTAATACAGTTTGACTGCAGTGAGAGGCTGATTCCTCCATTCACACACAGATCTGGTATTTTGTTATAAATCATGTGACTTAATACTCCAATCGTTCATGTCACATTTTATGTTTTGTCTTCCTTCTTCAGTGTGCATTTCTGTATGAGGGATACAAATAAACTACTTTAGTTTTGTGTTTATCATCATGTAATATAAGATAAAAGATGGAAGTGATCTTTTGAATGGACATGATTAAATGTTTTTACTATATACTTTTATACATTATTTTCTTATCAGACTAGTTAATGAGTATTTTTATATGTTTGTAAGTGAACAAAATGCTCTCGCGGCACAACTATGTGTATATGTAAAGAGGAGTATTTAATTATCTTGGTTTGTTTTTAACTTGAAAAGGCCAATGTATGTTGAATTGTGGTCAAGGACCTTTTCTGCTTCACAGTCTTCTTAATCTTTTAAACCACCTCTTCAAACCCTTCCAAATACCCACCACATATCCCACAATGCAAAGCATCTCCACCAATGAAAGCATGTCTAGTGATTCAAACAGATGCCTTTTGGTGAAGACAAAGGTCAAGGTACATATTCCGTAACTGAAGCCTTGTCCTTAATACCTGTCAACTGCAAACTGATCAAGGAAAAGCTTTGCCAATGCCGATTGGGTTTATGCTATTTAGCGTAAGTCAAGGTTTAGCTAGTAAGAACAGAAGCACAGAAGAACAAAATGGGACAAGTGCATCACTTTCCCTTTTCATAATAGAATCTGTGTGCATCTAATCTATACTGTGTTTGTCACATATTTCCCACCCCTGTATAGCCTCTTGTGCTGTAATAAAACTATGATTAATCTGTGATACATTATTTTGCTTTTCCTTACTGAGGAAACTTGATGGAATATCCCAATGTATGTGTAAATTATGGTTCTTTGATTAGACATTAATTCCCCATGTCACTGTATTATTGGAGGATGATACTAGTTAGCATGTCAAGCCATGGCATAAACTTGTTTTAATTGTTAGCAAATTTGCTGTGTATTTCAGGTACAATTTGAAACAAGTGCATAAGGAGGAAGGTGCCATGTTGTCTTAATATAGACTCTATAATTAGAAGATCTGGAAATACTCTTGTACACTTATGTGCTGACAGGAATATAATTAAAGTGTCAGGCAATCAAGTCAACATATGTTAAGGACAGTTACACAGAGTTGTTGCTATATGGGTCAGTTTTATATGAGCTGTTTAGTAGCAGTTGTAAATCTAAATAGCTTCATTCTGCTTACACTCACTCAGTATGGTTTTCTTAATTGTAGAGCCCCCCTTTAAATTTTAATTTATTATGATTATATACAATTTTTAGTTTATAGTTTTTAATTAAAAGAAAACGGATCTGCTGTTGCATTTAATGGAATTATAAAGAAGTTTCTACTATCAATATTTTAAAAGGACTTTTCTGACAAAACCAAGCACAAAACATACATTGACAACGTCCATATAACCTTCACTGAGTCTGGTGTAAAACAACTTGGCTGGACTAAGCAAATTCAAGACCTGAACCCCACTGAGCACCTATGGGGTGAATTTGAATGCAGACTGTGAGTCAGACCTCATCTGCTGACCTCACTGATGCTTTTGAGTCTAAAAGGAGCAAATCCCTGTAGCCATGTTCCAATCTAGCTAAAACATATTCCAAAAAACGGCTTTTAAAAGTTTTTGTTTATGTTTCCGAATTTCTCAGAACATTTATTTATTGTATTTATTGTAATGTTATCGTAATGTCGTCAGAGGAAGAAAATTGAAGAATTGAATTATTAAACCTTTTTGATTCTGCAAGCTGTTTTGGAAAACCCACTAAATTGGAAGAAAACATTGTATAAAGTCTACAGAGAGGCCTTGAATCACATCAAATCATAAAATGAATAATGCATTAAAGGCCATTGTGGTTTAACCACTTTAAGATGGGCATCGGGTTTTATAACTCTGTACAGAGCTTGTGACATAATGCATGGGTAAATATTAATCACCCTTGAAAGTAGACATTCCTTTCTTTGTAACTTGTTTATCTTTTTCTACAGCACACACAATGTGTGGGTGAGCACTCTGTGTACCTCAGTTTCACCCTGGGCACAAACACATTCACAAGAACAAGTGGAATGGAATAATCACAACACCTGCTGACAATTTAGACTGATTAGGGGAGAGAACAAAAGTCTGGTGGTACTTTGTTCTTTAGAACATTGATAGTGGTCTCTGGATTTGTTTGGATCTTATAGGGCTCCTGCCAAGATCCTGGCCTAAAATGGATATTACTGGAATGACTGAGTATTTGTTCAGATTTTGTCTCCCAAGCTGGTCCATACAATGTGGTGTTCAAATGCACAGTGTGTTTACCACTGATGAGAGATGCTTATTTTCAATTTTGCTTTCAAACACCACATGCCTGCCTGACACTCCAAGCCTTATGACAACCAAGTCAGATTCATTTATTTTCTCAAACTGCTAAAATTAGGAACTGAAAGTGTGTCTTTGATCAAAATAACAAAGTCAGCATCCTGTTGCTCATCCTGTTGCTAAATTGAGTTCTTAAACAAAATGGTTTGCTTTTGGATAAATGAACAACATTAAAGAGCTTGAAAGGGTGAAAGCCAACCCATTTTTAAAGCCAACAGTTGATATAAGATGAACTGTTAGGTGAAATAACACCACTTAAATTACTGCCGTAATTTGCTAAATCATTAGAACAACCAAAGATCTGATCACTTTAACAATTTTACCAGTTGTCTGGTCAAATTATTGGCTCTTTGGAAAAGGACCAATATGCTAATATAATCCAGTTGCAATAAATGTTTCTGTAATTTCATTTTTACCACCCTCTTTTAGTTGTATTTTATCTAAATGGCACTTGTCAGTTGTTGTTTGGGTTAACATTATCTGTAACTATTCCCTAAAGTGAATTTAAGCTACTGAATTTGGCCACAGAATCAGTTCCTTTGTTTGCTGAGTGACAGTTGGACTCTCCAGACCTCCTGCCTCTTTTCCCCAGAAGTGTTTTTCTCAGACCATCCGGGCTGTGGTTTGGTCAAGGAATATAGATCTAATGCGAGGCCCTCAGTGCAAAATCCTATTTCTTAATTTAACTCCTTACTCATAGATTTTATTTTGCATATTGGCACATGCTAGTGTTATATGCAGCCTAAATATTGATGGAGAATATCTTGCATCCTTTTAAACATATCAAACAGGTACTTTTCACATGGTAGTAATTACTATTATACACAGTTATACACAGAACACGCAGTTTTTATTTATATATTTATTAAATTTATAATAAAATATAAGGAAATAAAATGTTTTTTAAAGATGTTTATTTATATTTATGTATGTATTGTTTATTGTTTAATTTCTACGTCCTAGTCTAGAACAGAAAGAAGTCATTTGGCAGTATTTACAGTATTTAAAACATTAGGATCGTTGTAACACTGCCATTGAAAAGCGTGCAAGAAATATAAGAAATCTAAACGTGTGCGCGCATGATAAATTTAACTTAAGAAGCATTTCCCCTCTCCCAGCTAGTGGTTCAGTCCACCTATATTAAAGCCCTCAACCAAACCATTCACTTAGCCCCGCAGTTCCCTGTAGAAAGCGTCTGATAACGTTTACTGAGAACGGAGGATTTAACGCAAGAAACCAACAACGCTGCACGGCTTCCCGTCGCTGTAATATATGAGCGTTTGTTTGTCCGCGAATGGTCATGGATGGACTGAGCAACAATAAGAGCATGTCTTACAGTCGATGGAGTTATGACAGGTAACCGTGATTTTGTAAACAATTATTTTGTAAGAATTATCTTGATAATGATCGATTATTACAACAGAAAATGGCAAACGCTCGCGCCGCCGTCACGCTGCCTTAAACGACTGAAGTTGTGCGCGAAGTCGTTTATAAAGTTGGTTTGAGTAACAGCAATAAACGCTGTTATCATCTTATTTTAGCTAAATAAATAGCATTTGCTCTTCATAACACAACCTCTAAACGTTTCTTGTATCCTAATGGAGAATTGATTTCGTTTAACCCTACGCTTAACGTTAACGTCACGATATCCGGTTGTTATGTGACGGAATCAACAGTGTTTAAGAGAGACAGACGTCACGACGCTTCTATTTAAACACGTGTTTTTTAAAGTGCATCTCTGGTGTATTTATTAGCTTGGCTTCAGCATCCTCTCATCTCTGCTGTCAGCATCCCTATTCCCTACAGGCATCATCATATCTGCCTCAGTGCCTTTGCTTACAAACCAGTGGATAATGCTGGAGTTCACGCTGTCTGCAGTAGGTAACATATTTAATGATTCAGTTAAAACCCTGGATGTAATTGGTATTCTAAGGCTCCCACTCTTCCCTGAAAAGACTATGGATCTTCTGGTCTTAGGCTTCATGTTATTTCTCTATGGGCCAAGCTACAACAAACAGAAATACCATCTGAAGCCCCTCTTGGTTATTCTCTGTCTCTCTCCTCTAAGACCTTTGGCTAGTTTGCTGTTGGCAGATGTATGTGGGTGATAGGGCATGAAGGTAAATGGAGAAAGTGTTTGAGTGTGAGAACAGCTGGTGCCTCTCTTCCAAACAAAGAGAATACTATCCATCACTGAGCAGTGGCTCTGATGAATGACTAAAAGAGACAATACCACCAGCTCTGACAGCACATCAGCCCGGAGAACATCAGATCATACAGTAGTTGTATCAGTATGATACACAGAATGCGGAGCTGTGATGGAGATCACCGCAGAGTATTTCATTCGACTGATTCTAATCCCTTAAAACTGACAATGTAGTAAGAAATCTTACTGTGTTTTCAGGTCACAATGTTTTCCTTTTAAATGTAAATCACCCTGTACCTACAGTTAGATCAGTTTCGGAAGGATGCCCTCCGCTGGGTTTGGATTTAATGGAACTGGCACTGGTTAAAGATTTATACAGTACGTTCGTGCAGGCATTGCAATTGACAGCAATTGAAAGCTGCTCTCAGACGGTCTAATCAACAATCCTGTGTCCCCATTAGTGCGGCTGAAAATTCAGATCAGGAGCTAAGGTGTTTGCTGCAGATAGTTCCAGCACAGATGCACTCCAATCAGTGTAAAACCTTTTTATATTTCTGGCTGTCGGCTTTAACTGTCCAAAAAATTGTCAAGTGACCCCATTATACGTCTGATAAGGTACCTTACAA
This sequence comes from Yasuhikotakia modesta, assembly GCA_036877545.1. Lineage (NCBI taxonomy): Eukaryota > Metazoa > Chordata > Actinopteri > Cypriniformes > Botiidae > Yasuhikotakia > Yasuhikotakia modesta. Next base: position 118,725 of record JBAJNP010000011.1, read on the forward strand.
AAATCATACCTGTTCCCAAAATGCAAAGGAGCACAAATCGGTAGGAGATTTGCACATTTGCCGTTATTCAAAGCAGTTCGTGAACTGAATTCCAAAACATGTTGAATAGCTCAGTGTATTACACAAAACGTCTGCTGTGTTCTTCTGTTGGATATAAGTGGGGCCATTGTACAACTTTTGTTCAAAGCACTGCCCTCACTGAGGGAGATGCTTGATTTATGGGATTAATTCTGTATTTTTGTCCAGAGTGGTGCAGACCAGAATGATTTGAGGTTGCTGGGGGAAAGAGGTCTCCAGTGGATGACATTTCAATTTTCTCACCAGATGAACTGTTAGGATGGAGGTTGTGACTCAGTGGCGTAGCCTTACAGGCATTTAATCATCAGACGGCCTCTGCTGATGACACTGATTTTTAGTGGTATCTGCTGAGGTAATAAGCACATTCAAAGAATGTCTGTCGTTGCTGATTGATGCTGATTTGTAAGGCTGGCACATCTCCCAACTACAGAGTAGAAAATGCATTCATTATAAAACAAGACTCATCACTTGATCAAGTTTGCAATTAATTAAATCAAATTAATGAGAAGGTGTCTGTGTCAGTCAGCGGTTAGGCTCAGCAGACAGGCTTGTCAGCAGAGCAATTTAAGTACATAAGAGTATCCGCCTCCTATCGACCTGATGGAGCTTACAGAACTAAGTGTGGTAAAGCAGAAGTAAGGGAACAGATTTATGACTTATGTTGACTTGTGTTGATTCTGCTAACACTTCTGCATCACTGATCTTCTGCACAACACATGGTGTGTGTGTGTGTGTTTTGTTCTTCAGGTTCAGACCCTGGTGCTGTGACCCCTGACATAGACCTACTGAATTATTTGGCACCTGTTTCTGTGGTAACCGTGTGGCTGAAGCTAAGCGAAGCTTGCATTGCTGGTAGAATATGAAATATGCTGTTTGAAGATACATGGTGTGTTATTGTTTATGGAGCTGGCATATGCCTTGGCTCTTATGCTGAAAACAGGTTTAGAATTGTTCAAGTAAACTTGTGACACAGCTGTTGGTATTGATCTGAGGTGAGCACTTGACTGTCTGGGTCAATAGGAATCGCTGATTCATAACAATTCATTGAGTTTTGTTTTTATTAATGCTTCGATGTTGATTATTTATAAAGAAAAGCTAAAGGGCAAAAAATGTTTTGTTTTGTAGTTGGAATGCCCTTTGTTGCAGTATCTGTATATCTGTAATTGTTTGGATAATTAAGATCTTTTAAATCAAGCCTTTTAACAATATATCTAATCTACATCACCAGTTTCACTTTTAGCTACATTACAACATTTCTCACTGTTACTAGGGGAACATTCATTAGCAAAACGTTAACACTGTATTTTTATCACCATCTCATTTCTTTACTGTAAGGTTTGAGAATACAGTAAGTCTAAAGGAAGACTGAGAAGCGCAAAACAGAGACTGCTGTGCTGTTCTAATTAATCTTCTCAGAGATAAGGAGTTTATCCAGGGAAATGCAATCAGAGGCTGGAATATGTTAAAACAGAATATGTTAAGGCAGGAGAGAGAGCTAAAGTATATTTCCAGTGCCCCAACACATAAAATATGCGTGTTTTCTTCCTCCATTCCTCTTCAAAATCAGTTTCAATTATCTGAATGCTTCGGAAATGCCACTTAATTATAAATACTGTGGGCTTGATTTAATTATGGCTAGTTGCTCATCCACACAATCGTTTCAAGACAGAAAAATAATGGATGATAATTAAGACAAAAAAGGTTAAGAAGAAGTTGAGTAGCGGTAATTGTTTTTGTTCAGCTCACCTCAGAATTGGAAAGCCATGATTCATTTTTAGTGACGACAGAAAGTTAATAGTGTGGGAGTTAATGGTATAAACCCAGCAGGGGAGGAGTTTTGTAAAATAGCCAGGTTAGATTTTGATGTTGAATTTTCTTTATTACTGTCTTCTCTTAATTTGAGACATTTAACAGTATCATTACACTGCTTATGCAAACTGATGTCCAGTTTTAAACATGAAGCTATATTTAATTCAGCACTAATATATCCATTAATCTTGCTTGTTTTTGCAGCATTTGCTTGGCAACATATAGGAATCAGTTGTGTGCTTGTAACATACAGAGTAGAAAGTAAACACTGACATTTGGGACACTGCTGGGTGCAGTGGTGCCCATCACAACCGTTTTGCTCAATCGTTTGCATCAAACATTTACGGTATACCACTGGCAGTAAACAGCATGACAACTTACTGTGTTTTGGGACACAGACAATAAAAGCACACAAGGACATTGCTTGGTAACAGTAAACAGCTTACATTATGGTTATTAACTAAATATTTCTTGATTTGTTTTTTGCATTACTTTTCCCTTTTTGTAGAAAAGGGGAAGAGTGACAGGAAGTAACAAAATAACAGGACTAGTAAAATATGCATAAAACCACTTCCTATAAACCAGGTAAAATCTCAGGAACTAATTTCCTTTTGTGGCTTATTGTTTTATGTTCTTCCTTGTTTTAGCTGAGTTTGGTTATTTTTTTTAAGAACTTAATTTCACAATAGATATAAAAGTACAAATGCAGTAGAGTACCATAACAGATAATATATTGAATACTGTGAACACTTTTCTTTTTGTTTCTGGGACTTAATTTAACTCGAGGTTATAATTTTACTCTAGAACCAGGATGAAATCTGAGTAAAACAAGAGGTGCTTTTAAATAGCTTTGATTGTCCAACAATATTTGTCCTTTGCTTTAAGTTAGTGGAGTCATTATGCCACAGAAGAAAAGACCAGATAGAAAGTAAACAAGGGTGGAAAAAAACAGGAACAGTGACTGTACATTTTATGCAGAAATAAGTGTTTATTTGCCCTGTCATTTATCTTTTTAAGTTCACTGTTATTTATCTGTCTAAGATGTTATGATATTATTGATTATTTAGGAGCTCGCTGTCAGCTCTTTTCTGCCAGCAGAAATTTCACTATTCTTTCAAATCTAATATGTTTTAATCCTCGTTACAGCAAAAAACGGCCTTGGTTCTTTTGCCTATGAAACAGTAAACTATATAAACAAATATATAGTATAGAGCTATATATTTGTGATTTTCAAGAAAACAGAAACAAGGAGATCAATATTTTACCCCTCACCATCTTTACATAAAGGAATGTCAGCCCTCATGAAATGTGTGGTGCTGGAACACAAACTGCCTTACCCAGATATGCATTTCAAAGACTGCTCCTATACAAGTGAAGTGTTGTCTGTTAATAGAAAGTAATTTAAACTGTATTGGTTAATGGTGGTTAATGGGTTCTGGTTTCAATTTGAACAAAGTTAGTTGGGTGAGCACAGTGGCGACATGCAGTGTGTGAAATGTCAGATTCTGGGGGTGAATCAGGCCACATGCAGTACAGTGTTGATACAGAGATTGTGACAACAAGACAATCACCTGGCGTGCTCCCACATTCCAGAGATTGGCAGTGTTCTACTAGCCTCTAGCAATACAGCAGCTCTCTCTCGCTCTCTCTTTCTCTCTCTCTCTCTCTCTCTCTCTCACTCTGTCTCTCGCAGTGATTTGCTTAAGAAGTGTGAAAACTTTGCATTTCTCTGTCTGCACATGATAAACTTCTGAAAGATGTTTTGACAGATTGCTTGTATTTCTGCAATTACAACAACAATCTCATTGCAACAAACATCGTCTGCATCCAGTGAAATTTAACCATACTTTAGACCACTGCCATCATCACTCTTGCTTGTTGTGTGCGCGCCTCCACGTGCACTCTTTGTAATCTGGGACAGATACGCATGAGATAATAATAAAAAAGCAGGTGAATGTCTTTAATATTATCGCAAATTAGAAATGGTTGGACAGTTTCAATTCACACGATAACGTTTAGTATTAATAAACAGGACACGTGTTTTCTTAATTTCTCCAGAACCGATAGCAGACATTATCGATGTGCGGTATGACTACGGTCCTTCATGATTTAGCACCGGTGCTAGTTTAATGCTGGGTTTCGGTACCCATTTGGCATACTCTAAAATGCTGAGGGCCTCAAAGATAGCACACGTGGTTTACAAGCATCGAAATACTGAAGTTTACCATTGACAACCTTGGTAATATCAGAAGGTGATATTTAAAGTCACTAGGGAGAATGCTCTAAACTTTCTAATCACACATTTGAGAAAACCCAATAAAAATAGTAAGACCTTTGCTTAATTAGTTTCTTATTTGCTGTTCACTGAAATGCTGGTGAGTCACCGTCACCCTTTGGATATTAGATTTAAAGAAGAATTTCTAGTGATCAAGATTTCTTATTTAATTTTAAAGCATAATGCTTTGAATTTTCAAATTAGCTGTCTTGTTGTTTATTGCTTCAGAGCTGCATGCCACTTTTTGATCAGTTGGTACATTTCAGTTTGTTCTTGATGACGCATCACCCTCAGACACTGAAGGGTCATCAGTGAGGCTGTGTAATCCATGGCATGAGAAAACATCTGTGTTTTGCTTCATGTTCTTGTACAGCCTGTGGTTTGACGTCATTCAGAGTGACTGTTTGTTTGTCTCGTTTGTCATGTGACACAATGGTCCTCAATCAACAGTACATATCATTGTATAGAGATGTTATTAATCACATGCATAAAGATTTAAACACTTCAACATCACACTTTAGTGAACAGATGTCTTTATGCAGATTTGAAGTTATTCTTTATACATTCTTGTACATCCATGAAGTCAATCTGCTGTTGACATGGTTAAAAAACAATGGAAATGCCACATGCACAAAAACTAGAACTATATGTTTTATATACTATATCGTCATATAGCATTTAATCATTTTGATTATTAAAAATGTTTGTGTCCTATATATAATTATAATATGTGGTAACGGTTTTATAAAGTTAGCAAGGTGCTCAAAGCTGTGCCATATTGTAAATACAGTTATATCTGTGACAATATTTCCAATGAAAATACAAGCACAGACAGGTAATACTTATGATAAATTCTAATAAAAAAGACTTCATAACCACAAGATCAAATTAGCATCATACAACGTGAACTGAACAGAGTGAACTTTACGAAACTAGAATTTATATGGAAGGACTTAATAAAGATGTAATGGACAAGTGAGACATGGCTGGATATGTTATGGGTCATTCTTCATTTTCTACATCAAGGCAGGTTTACATTATAGGTAAAAGCAAATCAGAATGTAGATTTATATATTTCCTTACTCTTTGTCCTAGTTCTTCTCATACTTCTTATCACATTACTTTTGCTTTAGAATTAATTGCTTTGTGATCCTCATTTGTAAATTTCTTTGAATAAAGTTGTCTTAAAAGATAATGATCCTGGAAGTGCTTTTATGATAAATATATGCTGTCACACTTTAAACACGGTTGTATCTGGTAGCTTATTTATGAAAGCTGACTTTGAGGCAGGTGCTAGTTTTAGTGTTGATCTGGGGACAGATCTGGTACAATAGCCTGACGCTGCATCTATTCAGTTTAATAATTTCAAGGCGACACATGTTGTAGTGCTAGTGATTCACGTCTGCTGTAGAAAAAATATTCTTGATGTGGAAAAATGCTTTTTTCAAAATGCGGTTATCATGATTTGCTTCTGGTACCAGTTCCCTTTATTCACATTTGTCATTTATCATTATTACCAAATGATGATTCGGATGATTAATCACTATCAAAAGATAAAAGCAGATTTCGGTCCGTTTATCAAGAACATTGCTGAGCAAAAATCTGCTTGTTTAAGAGTAACTTCAAAGAAAATTCATGAACCCAAAGCAGAAAAAAAATGATACAAAATGCCAAAGAGGTCCAACCTTGAAAACTGTTTACAGTATAAATTACAATCTCATTTATGGCAGAAGAATTACTCTTCCAAGAACTGTTACCTTTTTGTTCTGGTGCTCTGAAATGATTTGTTGCTTGACAAATCAATTGTGTTCAGTCATATTTGAAAAGGTTGATTTCGGCTCTCAGTCAGGTGCCAGCTGGCAGTCAGAAGCAATTGGCTGCCAGAAGTCTCAAGAATTGTGGAGGAACAAATGAACAAATGAAAGGCCAATGATTGTGTTTTAAACTGCTGGCTCCCTCTATCTGTCTGTGTGTTTTTTGGCTTGATGCTGCCTTAGGTATAAAATAAATCAACACCTTTGTTTGCCAATGAAAACAGGAACGTCATCTTTTTTCCGTAATACTTTTTAGATTTGGTAACATTTTACAATAAGGTCATACTTAACTTTAATTGATGCTTTAACTAACAGTATTTCTTTTTCATTTATTAATTTTAACTTAATAGTTTGATGTCCACATTAATCTTAGTTCATGTTAAATTTAACAAATGAAAAAAGCAAAAATGTTGAAAAATATAAATGCTTGTTGTTAGTTCATGTTAGCTAATGAATTTACTAACGCTAACAACCTAATGCAGCAAACCTTGTTGTAAAGTGTTATTTACAATATATTCTTTTACATGTATTCTTATACTGTATATGTTATTACATCTAAATGCATAAATTAAACAATTTTCAATACCATAATAACTATGCCAAGCCAATTGTACATGCATTTGCATGCAAAAGTCTTCATATTATATATAATATTGTTGTGATGAATAATACAAATTGCAAAACATAAAGTAAATGACAAATGTGTGATTTTGCTTAACCATATATTTTATCCACCGTGTTAGCAATAATCATTACAGGGTGGGTGGCCAGCCTGCTGTTACAGTGTTATTTTGTTTTCTCTGACGTATAAATGACAGAGACAGGAAGACTGGACTTGGCCAATTCCTTATTCTTGAGAAAATTCTTTAACTGTAATCTTTGATGCAATAGCATTAAATTACACTGTAATTTCAGTCTTTTCTGATTTTAATAAAAATGCTGCTTTATCAGGTGGTTTTCTAAGATAGAAAGGCAGGACTAGCCTCAGTGTTTGATTTTCATTTTGTTCATTTTTGCTTATTCTACACTCTTGAAAATAAGCATTGTTATTAAATAAGCTCAATCTGTGAGCCAAATTAGAGATGAAAAAATGTATTTAAAAGTTAATCAAATGTGCTGTACCTCTAAAATAGACCCCTGTTTGTTTACCAACTGACTACCTGGGTGACAAGACCAGTGCCACAACTTCTTAGTTAGATTTATATTTGTCCAGTCAATAAAAGCCCATCATTTGCCCATCAAGAGGAGCAAAACTTGTTTATCCATCCCACAGACACCACTGGCAACATTAATTCACTGTGTATGCTGTGGCAAGCTCTTTGAAGCGAGGTCTTGCTTAAATTGCTTTCAGTCACCAATATTCTCCAATGGAGCCATTCATGTTCTGCGTCATCTTCCATTCATCACAATTTAGTCTGAACCACACTCCAGTAAATACAGCAGCCCAAGCAATTGATGACTATAGATAATCAGCGCCTGCGGGATTCTGCGCCCCCTCAAGTGTGCTGATGTTTGAGCACTTCCTGTAAGTGGGAAGTGACATCTCGGAAGCTTCAACAAGCAGCTGTAATTATGACATTGTCAAGAACTGTGGTGGTTGTTTGTCAGTGTCTTTGGAGTAAAGGTTATCTTCTTCCTTCTGATGGTCATCTTTCTCTCATTATCTTGCGCCTCCTTCAATCTGTCCCTGTGAACATATTATAATGTATTTCTATGCAAGAGAACAACGATGTGGAATATTAAATTGCGCAGACTATTTTGCCTCTAAAATCGCACAAAGAGAACATGTCTCCTCTGTTTGTTTGGCAAAGAACAAAACGCTTTTGACATTTGGGATCTTAGTAAGCGCATAGCGCCGGGGCGTAGCTTGACGGTACATGAAGGGTCGGTCTAATTAAATGCTAAAGCTCTTGTTTCAAAGGTCAATTTTCCTGGCCAATGTGCTTCTCTAGAAACTGATTAAATGTCTTTTGTCAGCAAAACCTCCACAGTAACACCCCCTTTAGTGGACAGTGTCTCTGCTTTTCAGCTCTTGACAGGCAGCATGAAATGAGTGGTGTAGGTGGAAATGCTATTACATCAGACTGATCTGATGATGAATCAGAAAGGTCTGAAGCAGTTGCCAACTGTAACGATTTAAAAGAAATGCATTCTTAGGTCTCACCAGCACCGGCCCACGTGAGGAATCCATGTGGCTTGTTGCTATGGTGAACAATCATTGTGGAAATAAGAGTTGACAGGAGGATGCACTGCTGTGGCCAATACGGCTGCTTGGGTAATAACTGGAATCCAGTTATTTAGTACAGTGTGTGAGAGAGCAGATTGTGGTTCAGACCAGTGACAGAAATTAACCGTAATGCCTTATATTAACTTTAATACAGGTCAGATGATCTAAAGCAGTTTTTTATTAAAATATTGTTTTTGCATTTGTTTTGGATTTGTTACATACAATGTAGGCCAATATTTAACCCCTTAACAATCCAGGCATTTTATTTTACTTTATTGTGCTACTGTAAAAACATTTTTATCAAATGCATACAAACTAAAATAATTAAAAAATTCCAATTTCAATTCCAATTGGATTAACTTAATGTTGTTGTTGTTGGAACAGGCACTAATACAGTATGCCAATAACCCACTAGAAAGCGCTAATGTTGTACATCATTGTTATCAGAGATACAGTGTATTTCATGTGTATTGTTTAGTGTGTCTGTTTTTTAATAAAAAAACTGAATGCAAATGTCTTTATTTATATTCACAATATTTTCTGTTTAATTTTGTATATGATATAATGACACCCATTGAAAGCACTGTGAGACAATGTTGCCTGATTGCAGCATGTTTTTCATGGTCTTTTCTGTTCTGCATTAAAAGAGGCTGCTCACCCCTGCTGGAAGCTCCAGCCCTCAGAGACCTTATTTAGAGACACATGCTAAACTGAAAGATTATGCTAAACAGCAAATTTACCTTCAGAGGATTGCAGAATAGTTTAGCAACAAAGAAACAGACCGTGTGTCTTTCAGAAAAGAAGCTGATGGCAATGTTTGATGTACATTCTGTACTAACTGCTCAGAAAGCAGCTTATAGAGTAGCACACATCTCCATGAATATAAATGAAGGAGATACACAGGTGCTGTATGGCGTGAGAAGGGCTTCCTGTCTGCATATGTGCCAAGGCATAGAGGAGTGATTAGTGCATACTGATAGAGTTAAGCTGTTGATGGTATGCAATTGGGTCAGTAGGCCTGCTGATGAAATAAAGTGACACCATCTCCTCAAACCATCATTCTCTGTCTGTTGAGATGTTTGATATTAAGTAAACAAATCAGTGGTTTGTGTCCTGTGTGGCAGTGCAGAGGGGGTATTTTAATTCTTAATTCATTTCCATGTTGTTGTTGTTGACACAGTATTTAATGTTGTTTTATATTGTTGTAATAGACAGACTGTTCATCTGTATCTGGGGTGTCAAGATGGAAGAACGAGGGTCAGATGTTTTTGCAAGTGTGCCACACTGTGGAGGAATAGAAAAATGTTTTTTCAAAAAAACGTCTTTGTCTTGTAAGTCCAGTGCACCATCTTGTGGATCAACAACATAAACGTCTTAGCCTGGTTATTTGTAGAGTGTTTTAGCCATTAACCATCTTTCCACGGTGTTTTCATGTAAATATGCGCAGGCGCTCATTTGGAGAATTGATGGTCTAATATCTAGTTAGTTACTGGATGCCCAGAACTTCCACATGTAAAAAGAAATTATATGTAAAACCAGTTTACTTTTTCAATAAGACATAAAATTAAAAATATTAGTTTTACATTTCAGTGTCAAATGTTGTCAGAATGGCGCACTATAATATAATGTTTATTTTGTTAGAAAGCATTAAGGAGCAGACAATTCACAGGATTAATGTTACATATTGTGCCACTAGATGTCAGCGTGCAGCCATTCTTTAAACACCACAAACTGTGGCTTGTTCCACTGATGAATACCAACTGAATGCTTTGCAAAAATCATCTATTTATTTATCAACAATTTATTTAATTTATAGGGCAACAGTGTGTAGATAATAATGTTGATATATGCATATCAGTAATAGTGATCAGCAAACTGATGGTGTTTTTGTATTTCTCTGTAATCTGTCTGCTGTTGCCTCTCTGCAGTGATGTGATAAGACATCTCCTTTCATAGCTCATCTCACCCTGTGAATACAGTTACAATAGCAAAGAGCCGATGGCTGCGTGATGTGCTCGATTACAGAACTGTGGCATTGACACTGTGTAGCATTTTTTACTATGTCTTATTTTCTTGCAGTAATTAGTCACTTGTTGCCATGGTTGTGAGCTACACTGTCGCACTGCTAGTGTCAGATGAGGCAGCTAAACGTAGCAAAGACGTCATCTCATTAGTACCAGTTGGCAAGAGTGTAACACAAATGTGCGCGCACGCACACACACACACACACACACACACACACACACAGATTGTTTGTTTATTTCATTATATTAGTGAGCATGTCAGGCTTCTATTGTTTTCATACTAGGCTAATGATGTCTTCTGTCATTGTCTAATTATAGTCTTGGCCCTAAGTAATCTACAGCTAAAAATGTATGTGGTCACATGTCCCTTCAGTTTTAATATTTGCAGCAGCTAGTATTTGTGTTTTAAACATACTACTTGTAGTGCAGTGGAGATGGCCTGTAACACAGTTTGTTCTCCACTATGGGGTGCTAGAAATATTTTAAAATAGCCTTTTGTGGCGATATACACAGGATATAAGTATGCCATTTACACAAAGATGACAAATGTATTTAAAATGAGTGTGGGTTTCTGTATCAGTAAAGTGGGGACGACACGGTCAAGATCAGAGCTGCTATAAGTCTTTTTAGATACAAAATATGTGTTGGATATTTAATGTCTAATGACATTTATCTACTATACTTGATCATTGAAAAGAAATATGTGATTAGAAAATAGTGCAGGAAAGGAAATATCTACCTACAACAGACTAAAAGGACCATCACACTTAATATTTTAGTTAGGAAGTCTGTTTTACTGAATCATTAGTGTTACATATGTGACCAATTTTGTATTTGAGCTTATGAATGTTTATTTGGGATAACTGAATCCATATTACATCACAAGTTCTTTTTGTTCTTCATCTTCGACTTTGTTTGATGCAATGACATTACCTTGACAACCATGCCCCATAGATGTTACCATGGTAACTAAAATTAGCTGCACCTTGGATTGGCTCTTCTTTGTACTTGCCAACTCAAAAAATATTAGGTACAGCAATGTAAAGAAAGGAAAGAAAATCACGTTTACAATGATACTAAACTGAAGGTGAGAATATATAAGTAAATATAGTACATATTTACTTATAGTATATATAACAATAGATTATTGGTGACAAGTGCATTTTCATAAAGTGATATCTCCTTATTAAATTGTCTTTGTTTTTTTTCCTTATATGAAGGGGATTGGTTGTCAATTCCTAAAAGACATAGTCTACAATCATCGTTGAGGTTTTTTTTAGGTCAATAATTGTCACTGCACTAGATCAGAAAGACCCTTTGTGAGGTTTAAGAAACACTTTCTTAAGATGTTAAGTAGTCAGAAATACTAAAGGCTCATAGTATTTGTGTGTTACACTAACAATGAAAAATGAAAGAAACCTGTATTTTTGCTGCTGTATAGTAGACATGGTATATTCAGGCTCAGAGCTTTTTTGTTGCAGGTATGCATGGTGCAATGAATAATGTGTCACTCTGCAAACACATGGTGCAGCAACTCTGGATTATGACAAATGCCTTTAAATACAGCTGCAGGTCTATCAGGACAAGCCTTGTATACAGGACACAGTTCTCATTCAGACTAATACTGTATATTGCCATACTGTATGTGTATATTAAATTGTTTTATATATGAGAGTTTTGTAGGGACTGGATCTAGTTTGTTTATTCAGTCATAGCTGCAGTTGTCAGACTGACAGATGGGATCTCTCAGGTCTGCTGCACCAGCGGGTCGAGCTTGCTGACATTTTCAACCTCGCATCATTTTCAATGCATGCACATATTTCAGCACAATGCCATAGAGGAAGCGGAGGTTTGCGGACTGCCAGTGAGGGTGTAATGTTTAAAAGTGTGGAGAGGAGTGTTGCACTGGGACACAAGAATCACCTTGTGCCCTCCGGTTTACGCACCTGTTTTTTACATGACTGTCGCAGCTGCTGTGTTTTGTGTCGCAGCTATGATGAAATGACAGTGAACTTTAAAATGCTGTTAGGAGAGACGAAAGCCAAGTTATTTTACTGCGTTGCTTGACTGGTTGGTGTTTGTTCAGCTTTTAGAAACAGGATGGCTGGTGTGATGAATTTTAACCTAACAATGTTTCAAATCAAACAAAACAAATATTGGCAAACTGTAAGAGTAAAGCAATAAGATCATATACTGTATGTGTCTATATTCATAAATATTATGTAAGCTGTGTTTTTAGATCTGGGGCAAGTGCTAGTGCACCGTCATTACGCCTGAGGTTCCAACCATCCATGTGTGTCTGTTCCACTCGCCTGAACCTCTGCACTAAAGAGTGGGTGTTTGTAAATGTTCATGTTACTTGCCTGGTAGGACTCAGGCACTGTTCCAGTTTGGCATATGTCCATTTCAATGGGCTGCACGTTGCCCATTACCTGAAATCTTCTTGACCTTCATAAAGGCGCAGTTAGCTCGCTGCTAATGGCATCACTGACCCAACATTCAATGTGTTGTGCCCCTAGGGAACTGTGCAATGTGGTCATAAAAAGAGATCAGACAAAAAGAGCAAGCATGTGGTAATAGATGTTAGAATTCTCTTAAAGGGACAGTTCACCACAAAATGACATCATTTACTTGCTTTATGTTTTTCTGAAGCTGTATGGTTTTCTGTTATTGAGCAATTTTACTTTACTAATGTCTTTACCTTACCCCAATTTACAATTTATAAAGATTTATGAATTGAGCTGTCCCAGGAAATGTCAGTTTGGCTTTTTTTTACTTCAATGTGTTAAAAAGTACAAAAAGTAACTGCAACTGCAATTTTGTGTTTCAAACAGTGATGGCAGTAAAGAGGCAAACATTGTGGATTTGCATCTTTAAATGGAGTAGGAGTATCCATGGTAATCATGTCAAACATGCTTAAGAACAAAATGTTTTTTGTTTATTATCATGAAATTGGAGTGTTTTTGTCTTTTCATTATTGAACATTTATGCACTATTTAATTTGACATTCTTGTCAAACTAGTACATGATTCATTTTTGTGTACAATTTAAATGTCTAATATAGACACATTGTGTTAGGTTTGATGTAAATGTTGTCGGATTCCATTTGTTCTTGCATGAGGTGCAAATTAAACATGAGAAGAGTAACGTATGGGTTTTGACTGACATATTGATGAGTAAATTATGCCAGAAGTGTCCTTTTTGAATGAACCAGGCTTTTAAATGCTGTAGCACATTGTCACTGTTCATACTTCCCTCAGGACCATCTCTGGCATAATAGCCATGTAATAGCACACTCTAGAGCTGAAACACGTTTCTAATCTGAGCATATTAACCTGAAGCTCTGTTCCACTAAATGAATTGAAAGAGGGAGCAGGTGATTTGGGATAAAGCTTTGGCCTCATTATGTGAGCTAATGTGAAGACCGGTGGCTTGTGTCATCAATGCATTGATCTGCATCTTATATAGATCAAAGTTCAGTTGCTTTTATTGTCTGAATATTAAATATAGCAACTCATTGGCTCTTAAGTACTGGAAAAACAAGCTACAGATCTGAGAAGAGTGTATATATAATTTTTTTTTGATGAATCAGTTCTGCATTTTATAAAGTAGCCTATTAATTTGAATGCAAATTTCTGCTTTCTGTTTTTTTGCATGTCACTGAATAGAACACATAAAGCAGTCAACATATATAACATGTATATTATATTTCTATTATAACATATTATATAATAATCACGTTGATTGTTTATAAATGAATCAGACACATAACTGAATCTACAGTGAATGGTGTGTTTTGTGTACATTTAATGATACTGAAAAAATTACCATGTTTTATGGATCACACATTAAACAGTTTAATTTAGAGAGAAGTAATTTAATTTTTGTTTAAAGATATTTACATATGTTTCAGTTTTTATTTAATGTAGTTTATTGTAATCTATATAGTGTTAAGTTATGTTCTGAGTTTTTGTTCAATTTTAGGGTAGTAAGTGATGTAATTGCTCAAAATTAGTAGTACGGTACATAGTAAATAAATAAAAATTAAATTGAACACTTTAAGAACACTACAGGAACCTCTGATTAATAGAACATGTATTAAGTATATACATGTTTACACAATTTCAAAACTAATACAAAATACAATTGGACACATTCTGTCTCATGTCAAAGAGCTCCTTACACCTCTAATGACTTAACAAGAAACATCTCGCTCTCTTTCACAAGTAATCTGTGAAGAAGGTCTAAATGTCACTCTGTAGTTGGGCCTGTGCAGGCACGAGTTGTTATTTCCATCACAGGGAATCGATGCAGAGCATCAGCCAACATTTCTCTCCATGCTCCCGTACTTCCTCTTTCCTCCCTTTTACTCTCTTTCTCTCTCTTCCTCACCACATGAAGATTTACTCCTCCGTTCTGAATAAAGGCTTCTCTGTTTGCATGGATCCTCCTCTACGAACTGCCCAGCTGCCTGTCTGGGATTTCCAGTCACTGCTAATGCAATCTCAATGAGATGTCAGTAAATATTTATTCTCACAAATGTGGCCATAACAAAAGGTCTGTATCACATTGGGAACCTCTGCTGTCTGGCTGGTTTTAAATGAAGAGGTCAGATCATGTCAGATCGTAACTGATGCGCATGACTGATTATAAATCACTCGTCCTTCTGTGATCCAGTTTCTGCTTAAATCACTGAGTTATTGACATAAATTGAGGAGACAAAAGGCTTTGAAGGGCACAGTGGAGGTTCAGTTTATTTTTCAGCCTTGGTTTCATCTGATTTAATGTAATTTTGGGACCTTGCATCCCTGAGCTCATTAACAATCGCAGTCTTGAAGGGACTGGAACATGAATTGATGAATTAAAATGGAAAATCTTTGGATGGGTTATGGATGGTGAGCTGACAGAGGCAGGAATATATAATGCAATCAAAGGGAGGCTGTGTCGTCAAAGGGAGGCTGTGTCGTCAGCTGCTTGGTGTGAAAGTCACTTCACCAGCACTCATGATGATGGAGAGTAAGAAAGACACACTCTTCATCTTGCCCTATACCTTCTGTCCTTCTTTACAGTAACCATCTTATCTTAAAATAAGACTCAAGTTATCAATCATTGTTTTATTAGCAGATCCAGAATTTGAAAAAATTCCATTTTCTTTGGGTTTAGCTTGTTACTGGATAATCACAAATTCTGATGCGCATGTTGCTATCAATCTAACAATAACAGTGCCATCTGATACTCCATCAGCACAATAAGCTTACAGAAACACACACACCGATACACACTTACTCGCTTGTCTCAAAATAACAGTGTCATTTGATCGGAATAGTAAAGGAGCGCTTACACACTTCACACACACACACTTGCTCACACAGGGTGGTGTAGATTTTATGTTCATTCATCAGAAGTCGTTGGCATCTCGTGTCCTGCATGGCTGATGGAGTCTTTGCATTATTAACAAAGCTCTTCATACTCTGGCTCTGCAGCTGCCCACACGCTGGTCTTGGCAATGCTAGCCAGTGCCACGCTACACAGAGACCCCCTGTCACAGCTCTACTTAGCACTGAAGCTCCACAGTGCATAACATCAGTGAAAACAGCCAATATCTGCTTAGCATTTCTAGCGTTGATCAGGCTTTATTGGCTGCTTTTGGGAACCAGCCAGTCTGGTTACCCATGTATCCACATGGGTTAGCACAGCGTGATAGTCAGATACTTAATTTTGAACACAGTGGATGTTAGTTTTGCTAACGGTTCTGCCCAGCCAATAAGCTTGGTTTAGTGTGACTTCAAACGGGTTGCAGCACCATCAAATATTTACCAGCCATGCTGCTCTCCACCTGCTCTCCTTCTGCTGAAGCGTAGCGGATAGTGTACGTTCCTGCAATGTCCCGCCACGTCCGCTGTTTTTAACTGCTGCTAGGACGAATGTTGACCTCTGTCCCCCTGCAGGAGAGGTGCATCACTACCTGCCATACCTGCCAACAGCTTTGGTCAGGGAGCAGGACGTGATGGTATCAGTTTCTGGTTTGTGCAGCAGGTGAAAGCAGGTCAGATGTTGCCGTGATCTTGGCCTTCAGTTCAAGTCATTTATACATAATGTCTAAGTGTTTTTCCTTTTGTCTGAAAGGACAGGCCTTATTGATAGTGATATAGTGTGTGTTTCTCACTCTCATTCACTCACTTACAACAGTAAATAGGATGGTGCAGTGCTACCTTTAACAAAAAGCATTCATTTACTTTACATTAATCATGGTTTGGGTATTAGGTTGTGATAATGTTATTTTTGTATTGCTCAAAAACTCAAAAGGTTTTTTACTTTGTGATTGCACTATTTTTTACATCATTCCATTTTTTTTGCATTGTTTATCAAATGTTTTTTCAATCTGTGTCTTAAACAGTTTAAAGATTGCATATTCATTCCAAGCACTGTGATTGAATTCATACAGCTAAGCATAGTGGCAACTAATCATTATGTTTTCATTTTGATGCTCCAAACGGCAATGCAGGCCATGTTTGAATTCTTTGTTTAAATGATCAAAATGCTTTGAGGAGCTTTTTGCCTGTCAATCATTTTGAGCTTTAAAAGGGCAGCTCATATTGTATATGGAGACAGGAAGCTGTGAGTGTTAGATTGTCAGTTGTTAGTTGTAACATCATCATTCCCACTAATACATGGTCAGTGTAAATCTGTTGAGGTTTGTTGCTGTTTATGTTATTTTTCTTACATGTGACAGTTACATTAATATGCTGCTGGTCTCTTGCTGTTTTCCTGATTACAGCTGTCTACAGATTCTCTCTGTGCTGTTTGGATGGCAATATTTTGGGTGTGTTTAGTTCAGTGGACATTCTGTGGACAGAATCTCTTACAGAAACCTTAATGTTGGTTCCTTCCTAAATTTCCTTTGGTTCATTTTTTTATGTTCTGACATAAACAGCATCAACAATAGATGACACACACACACATACACAGACACAAATTCTGTGATCGCTAAGAGCATTTTATGGTCATGGAAGAGTGTGTGACTGAGCCATGCTCTAAATCAACATGACTGAGTGTGACACTAAGAAAGATGAGTCGGTCCAGAGGAGAGATGAGGAAGCTGATACACAGTTAAACAGAAAATGCTTCAGGCTGCTGAGGAAATTACAGAGAAGCTTAACACAAATACAGAAGGACAGATCATTTAGAACCAGGAAGGACATTTTTTCACCTTGATTTAAGCAGCATTATGCTTGTTTAAAACACAGTGGAGTATTGTTTGGCTTCACAGCGGTGGTCTTGAATTATGAATATGATCTTGATGTTAATGTTTTATTGTTTTCACAATGCACATGATGATTTCATTTGCCTCTGTGGGGGATAATGAAGGTGGGCGTAAGATAATTTTGATATTAAAATATGTATATGAAGTCAGCTCATCATTTAGCTGACTGAAGTATCAAGGGGGCCAAACAAAAACAGGGAAAGCCAATCAACAAAGACAAAATGGTGTGCTGAGTTTGGATTCAGAATGTTAAATCAAAGACAATTACAACTGAGCTGCTCTGTCCCATGTTAATGAGTCCAGTGCTCAATGAAGGGATGAATAAATCATGGCTCAAACACGTTTTAGGCTCTTGCTTTTCAGAGCCTTGTGTATGTATTGATGGACCAGCATTGAGCATCGCAACAAACATCAAAGCAGCAAGACAAAAGGGATTCACTCTTATATGTTGTCCTCTTCTTGGGGCTGTAAGGTTATAATGACGGTGGTTTGACAGAGCAAGAGAGAAGGGGAGAGAGAGGGAGAGAAGAAGAGAGAGAGAAAAAGGGAGGGAGGCAGAGAGGCAGTCAGTTTGTATGAGGTACAGTTGAAAGACAGCAAGACCCACAGAGCTGTGCGTAAGGCTGAGCAAACCACAGACGATGATGAGAGACAAACAGTGACGGCAAAAAAAAAGAACAACTGAGGCAACTGTGAGAACAAGGCTGAGGATCAAGCGAACGGAAAACCGCATGTGTGGGAACTGCAGCCAAACCGAGGTCCGGCTCACAATGTCTGAGTGAAAAACATCCGTTGCGGACTGCATGCAGAAGGTTGTGTGAATGGAAGAGACACAGGGTTTCTAGATAGCAAAGGGAGACGTGTATGTGTGCGCAGGGGATGGTTTGGCTGCATGGACTCGTTGGCATCATTTCTGCTGTCCTACTGCGCTACCTCTACCCTCCCCCCTGCGCTCTGAACTCGCTCAACACACAGATATGAGCTCCAAACACTCATCTGACTGGATCCCCTACAGGTACATGCATTCATTTCTCATGTAACATGGAGCTTATCAGGAGAGTATGTGTGCTTGGTTGGACAGAATGATGAATGGCTTGTTGATAGAGTTGAAAAGGTGGCAAAGGTGAACCTTTTGCCCTTATCTATTGTGGTTTTTTAAGCTGGTAATGATGTCTGTTTAGAGCTCAGAGCTCCAAAGTTTCATTTGGTCTTCAAATCTATTCGTGTAATGCAGCGTCATAAATTTGCACATATATTGGCAATGAGAATGTCAGCATGTCAGTTCTGTTTTTTATTGTATTCAAGTTTAGATTTCTTAGTCACACTCCTGAAAGAATTAAAACTCCTGCAATTTAGTTTATTTTTATAATAATAAATATTTTCTTAATGTTTCAGGAGGTCCCTGCTCACAAGTCATGTGCCGACTAGCAATTGCTATTGTAGTGCTAATGGTTAATGCTAGTTAGCGCTTGTTTGGTCTAACATGGGCTGTTCTGGTTAACCAGCATTGTCTTTAACCTAGGAATTCGTAGCTGACTAAGGTAGTTAAGGACAATATATATATACAGAGAGAGAAGAGATATTTTTCATATATAAATCAGATGTTAAATTAGGAAGCTAACGTTTTTAAAAGAAATATTTGATTCTTAATATAGTACAAAGCTATACAGTTGATATGAATAACAGAGCAGAAAATTGGCTTTTGGAAGAAATTAATGAGAAATGTTTGTGGTTGAAATCTGACTGACAAATTTAAGCAGTTTGTGACCAAGTTTATCATTTAAGATCATTCTTTGTGGAACCTTATTGCCATGGCTGCACTGCCTCCTCTGCTCTCTCATTGGCTCTCGGTTGCTATAAGTTACAAGCCCACTTGCCTCTAGTCATTGAAAGACTACATAAGGGAGCACTTGCCTTCTGGTGCAGAAAGCTTAAGGTAATGCTGGACCTACCCAGGAGGTTCTGAGACTCTCTCTGTGGAGTGTGTTTTGTTTGTGAGGATCTGCCCTCTCCCCGGTTTCCTGTATGTGAGGTCTGTGATTGTGACTGTGAATGGGTTTTAGAAACGTACAAGCTATGCAGCCGTTGTAGGAACAAAAGGAAACAGAATCAAAGGTTGTCATTCTGAGAGATGCATATGAGTCATTTGTTTTATCTGAACCTGTAGAAAATGGAAAACACAGATAAAATTTACCCTTTTCTCACAGCAATACACTGCATACAGCACAGCAATGAAACTGAAAAAAGAGATATTTGAGACTTAAGGCTTCTGAGGGAAAGACTCTGATTTCATATTTGAGTTATATGAAATATAGCGAGTTAAATAATTTACAAATGACGTTGTCTGTTTTATTTTATATTCTGTTTATTTATTTTATCTTTATTTATTTTCTTATAGAGATGTTTGGATAGTCTCTTTATTAACTTCTATTGAGTAACACTGCACTTCTGAATGACAACCTCTGGAAAATAAATGTTTGCCACTGTCTGTCTTGAGTTTGTTGATAGACATTTACTTCAACTTGTGATGATAGATCCTTTTAATAATTGTTCATAAAATGACTAAGAATGAGACTAGAACAATGAGCCCTAGTACAACGTGAGTGAGTGATCACAGAGTGTCAAAAAAACCCTGCAATTTGTTCTAGACATGCCTGTGGATGACAATAATGAGGGCTGAATTCCTGCTTATATGCATTTTAAACAATGTGTTTTGTTCAAAGAAGAAAAACAGGTCAACAATTAGACAACCTGTGATTAAATGTTATGCTTACAGGCAGAATAATCATACAACATGATCTGGATCTGAGCATTTCTGATAACGGCTCGGGTTGTTGTGTTGGCTATCTAGTGCCTGTGGTGATGGGCCACAGTGAACCCATCTCAGGCAGCAAATGTGTCTGTCTCTGTCTGATGGTCTTTCATGTCTGGCTTCCTGGTGTGATGAGCATCTCCTCCCCTGCAGATGCGGCCTGTTATGAAAAATGTATGGAGCTGAGAGATCATGCTGGCAGGGCAGAGGTGGCCTCAGCTGGACCTTCTGCATCTCAAGCACTAATTCTTTAAATCTCAGCCAGTTTTTTAATAGACAATCTGCTCTGGGAGACCACAAGCGCTACACACACAATTATATACCGCTCACTAGAGGTTAACAACATTATCATCAACACTTGTGGAAAAACCAGTATCATCGTTTTTCATTGAAACACTTGCAGGTTAGCGTCCACAAACATACAGAAAGAACATGTGATGTTAGTATTTTAACCAGAGCTATATAGCCTTACCTTAGTATTTACGTGATACTGCAGGATACGTCAAAGTATACCATGGTGTTTCAGTCTTGGTTCTGTTCCAAAACACATGGCACCATAACACATGTAAATTGGACTGTATCTTTACCACCCATTTAAACCTGTAACTAGCAAATTCTTGTGGCTCTCACTGGTCTGGAGCAGACAAAAAATTACACACAGAAACACTTTTTTCTTACACACACCACTAAAAGAAGTCAGATTGTTTTATAGTTAGATATATTTAGCTCTACTGTAGCTTCAAGCTGGTTATGGGCTCACTGAACCTAAGCCACCATAGCCAACTAAACACCACCCTTTTATTATAACATATTATAAGATAAAATGTTAATTAACATGGTATTGAGTTCCAGTTGCATTCAACAGAAAAGAATGATGAAAGATAAGTTTTAATACATGAAAAGAAAAGGGCAATCTAATTGCACAAAGATTTTATTGATCTTTTCCTCCATCGAAAATGTCCTTCTATACACTAAATGTTACCAATTCAGAGCAGTTTTACAGAGCCCTCCTGTTCTCTTTACAGAGTTCCTCTGTGTTCTTGTAAAGACAACCTACCCGTAAATTACAGCAAAAAGTTTTGTTTTTCTTAAAATAGGAAAATCAAAACTATAATTATAATAATAGTGACATCATAATTTATTACAGCCATAAAGAAATAGAATAGGATAAAATGTTGCATTCACAGGACTTACATCATGTCACGTGTAAATGCTTTAATGAGTTGTTGTTGTTGTTAAGAACACATTGCTTTATACTCATTCAGCCTTTAACAGTTACTTCACCCAAACATTTACACCCTCATGCCATTCAAAATCACAGAGGTGATATTTAGCAGTTTATTGGTCATTCTGCTCTTCTATATACAATGGAAAAATGTTTTTTTGCACTTCAAATTCTCTAACACCAAATGACACCTGTGTGTGAAAACGGGTTGAAATGTAGGTTAAAATCATGAGACGCAGGAGAACTTTGATTGCATATACGTGGTTTGTGTTACAGTACTAGACACTTAGGGATTGTGTTAATGCTACCATAGAGATGTGTTGTGTTTAAATTCAAGAGCTTAAAATAAATTTTACAGCTATTGTAATTTTTAGTTAATAACAGAAGTGTCATTTTGATCTTAGTAGTGTGGGTTTCTGATAAACAGCGTCATCTCTTTTTAGGTGTGACATTGATGATTTAGACAAACAGTTATACAGTACGCATGCTTGTGCACACACACACACACAATAACACAGAGTGAATTGTCAGCAGTGAAGCTTGACGGTAAAAAATTATAACACTCATTTCAGGCAGCTGTCAGAACATATCAATTTATCTCCCACCCCTAATTTAATGAGATTGTTGACCCACATTATAACAGCTCTGTTTATGTCATTATCTGCCAATCTGATGGGAACCGACACCCTTGACTGCTAACACACTGAACGATGTGCATGTGAACGTGTGTTTAAGCTACAGAAGGGGTAAATTAATGTGTACCAAAGAGTTTGATATTTTCTATATCCTTAGATTTGAGTATGTGTAAGAGCACGGGATAGGTGTTGCGTTTGTGAATCAGTGTACGTGTCTGAGTGAGCATGTATTTTCGTGCCTGTGAGCCATGTGTGATAAAAATAGGTGTCAGTGTCTGTGGAGAATGAGATTTCTCAGGTTTAAATAAGAAAGGAGAGAGTTTGAGTTCTGTGCAGCTGGGTAAAAGAATCATCTTTTACTGAGAGGCTGTATCAGTTTAACAACGTTGACAAAGATAAGTTTGGATTAATATGAGTTTCTTTGATCTTAGCTGGTTAGGACTGGTTAGGTCCGCCCTGATCTACCTAATGGACCAGCTAAATCATGCTATTTTCTTGCTAGTTAGTCTAAATAGGTGCTGGTTCTGTAAACCTTTCTGGCATGGAAGTACATGTAAAATGTTCAGAGACACTGCAAACTGTTTGACCAATTGGAAGAATTTTAGGTGCTGTCTACCTATCAGTCATTTTGTGTCTGTCAGAAGTTAGATTTGCTAACATGTCTTTGGATGGTGGGATTTAGAAAGAGGGTGCAGTCTTATTCAGTGCTGCTACACTGAATATTCAACCACAACAGTGTAATGTTAGCTCTGTACCTCCTCTATGCTTGTCATGTCGCAGTTCTTGCATAGATTCTTATTTCAGAGACAAAAACTGAAATTCAATGCTGACATGTGGAGAACAATAATATAAAGTGTGCAAAAAACATTTAACCTTTCTAATGTGAAGATTATACTAGAAGGACAAAGTACAGACTAGTAAGGTGACAAATAGTTGTTGACAAATAATTGATGTCATTTAGATGGCAAGTTGCTGAGACTCAAATGTTTTGCAGGGACCACAGTTTGAGTACAATATTTAGAAACAAGGCACACTCATTAACTGTCCCTCCCCTGGCCTTTTAAAGTTCCAAAACATTAATGAACAAAACATTTCATTTAAAGTTTTAATAGCTTTCCCACTTTCATTTTTCTCACCCCTTCTCTGAAGGGTTTGAAGGACCTGACTGCACACCCTTCTATACTGTATACTAATATGCTATTATGCTTTACAGATTACAGACCCTTTTCTACACCACCCCTGATCTCTCACACTTCTGCTCTCCCACATGACATATTACATCCACAGAGGAAGCTCTCCATTGCCATTTAATTACCACAGCTTTTAGCTCACCATTAGCAGGCGGCTCAAATGTATAAGGGGGTCTGCAGTGAATGTGTCATAGCTGATTAAAGGGAAGGAGAGCAGAGACGGACAAAGAACAAGCGCCCCCCCCAAACCATCTACCTCATAGGACCTGAAAGAGGACAGTGAGTCACAAGCATGATTAACACAGCAGCAGTGTCTCTCTCCTTTGAAAATTCTGTGGTATTTCTGCACATATGCTGGGCTTCAGGGCCAGTGAGTAGAAGATCTAATTATGTGCTAGTACTGGATTCACTGCAGACATCAGGGAATATTATTTGACAGATTCTTGATTGTTATTTTGCTGAGAGATATTTATGTGTGTTGTATTTCCAGCTCTTTGAATGAAATCTCTGCTGTATGAAGATCAGTTTGTTGAATATTCATGTCATGAATAAAGAATGACAGAGCATTGTTTTGGGAACACACATCTTTGTGTAAATCATTGTGTGAGTTGTACGTTGAGTGATGTATTGTGTTCTCTTGACACCGATGTATCTTTGAATATACAAAGTGACCTCTAGTAAGACAACAGCAGTTTGTTTTGTTTGCCTTTTGCATCATATCTCTGGTGGTGCTTTTCTTCTGTAGGATTTTGATGGACAATCTTTTCCCCCCCATTAATCTTGTTTTTGTCCTTCTACAGCACCCTGGATGATGAGGGCAGTAATCTGAGGCAACAGAAGCTGGACAGACAGGTGAGATGCCTTCTGACTGAAATGCTGAACAGAATACAGAAGATTAAATAAGAAAAACAATGAGCAGATCATGTGAAAGAAACTCTGCATCAGATGCGGTTTTCTAAACACTAGAATTCACAAGAGTTCCCATTATTCCTTGCTTTGCTTTGTTACTTTGATAGGATTTATCAAAACATAAAGCCAACATTTTTTCAGTAAGCAAGATTTGTTTCTCTGTGGTCTTCGTTATCCTTGTGGTTTGCATTGGCCAATTGGATAATCCCTTGTTATTAAACACAGGGGACTTTAACAAGAGCGGATGAGTTGCTTGGAAGCGTTCATGTTTTTGGACAGCCCATGTTAGTTATTCATAATTTTATGAAAATATCTAAAGAACTAAAAAGAAACTAAAGCATTTTAGGAGCTTTTTATACAGACTTGTATATAAAAAAATAAATCTCAGAGTTTTAATTCTGAGCACTGCATATATCTTTTAAAACACTTTCTCTCAGCTCCAAACCTTAAAAAATGACTTCAGTTTTGAGATTTAGTTAATAATTGAACAACATTAGAAACTTAACTTCACTGAAACACTTCTTTTAACAAGCAAGAGACACATTTTATATGGACAAAACAGCTTGAAGTATTATAAGTACAAGAAGGACAGAGATGGGACAGATTTAGGATAACGTTTGAAGAGTCTGCTCAACGCTCTTTCTCTGCTGTCCAAAATGACTAGAGATACAGATTTTAATGAGCTGCACAAAAACAGAACCAGACATAAGGCTGTTTCTTTGCATCTGCAGTTTTTAGGAGATCTGCCTGAGGGTGCTTTGCATCTGCTGGTCTGCTGCTGTGCTGTAAACACCAGTGATTATTGCAGCTGGATAGAGAGACAAGCATCATTTGCTCCATATCTCAAATCAAGCCAGTAGATTTGCCCACAGCACTCTGGTGCTCTTTAATGAACCTCCTACTCTCTTTAGAAGACCTCAAGACCAAATTACCATGTTTATTGCCTGTCTGCTTTGCATAATATCTTTGAAGGAGCCGAGGATAAAATTATCGAGTATCCCCTCAGTCAACCTGTTTGTTCTCTTTTTGGCCTCTCGAGTGTTTGGCCAATGAATTTTAGAACACAGTGCAAACACGTACAGTGCAAATTTCAAAACTGTGTCAATGACTCTGAAAATGTTACGGCTTATTTAGCAATGCTGTCAGGCTTTGAGAACAGAGGACGTGAGCACAGTCAGTGCATGTGTTTAGGCAGTGTGTTCACAGATAAACCATTTTTTAAGAACATCAATATGGAAATACACAAACACATGTTTTCCCAGGCAACACGGTGTCTGCAATGTAACAAGCTTTAAATAGAACCCCCTAGAGAGGTGCAGTCATGTAGGAATTTGGAGCATTTTTAAAATATTAAGAATTTATTGTCTTTTCTGTCAAGATTACAAATAACAAAATTACAAATAACAAAATTACAACCTTAACACAAAGAATGGATGTTTGTCAATTTCCCTTCGTGTGATGATATGATGGTATGAAAAAGGGCTTTAGTCATATCTTTAATTTTATGATGACAACAATTTTTATAAGAAGAAATGGATTTTTTTTTTGCTTGTTTTGTTTTTGGTGATATTATATAAACTGTAAGATTCCACCATTCAAAGTCTGTCTTCTTTCAATGTTTAATGGACTCCAGCACTGGGTTCTCCCCAGAACTCTTGGCTTTATGTAACGTCGGGTTAAAGTAGGTTGTGTGGGGAAACCCGTGCTGGGTTTAACATGCAGTGGTGTGTAAAGAGCAGTCTTGTTGTAGTCTGGTTTTAGCTCAGGAACACTAAAAGTTGTATAAGGGAACAGATGCTGTTCTCCACTTCTTTTTTTGGCTCCTGGGATGTTGAAGCTCAAAGGTATCCAGGTTCAAACATGCAATGTGGTGCATTACACTTCAAATATAAATTTGAAAACATAACCTAGTTTATAGTCGTTTTGTATGTCAAAGGAAGCCTTGATAGACTGATTGAGGTAAGTTTAATGTCATCAAAAATTCCCAAGAGAAAATGATGGAGATTAAACGTCTTCCTACAGCAAACAAGCTTCTTTTCTTTTCTAGTGTCAGATCCATGCATGGAAGCAATACCATATAAATAGAAGCCATAGTATTTATTGTTATACAGTATTGTATATACTTTTAAGTGTCCCACTGTAAAATGTTTGGGTTTGCGATATTTAATTTTTTGCATTCTTAAGATGCAATGAAAAATAAATAAATACCCATCTTGCTGAATTAAATTGTGGCTATAGTACAACAACAGTGCTGTGTGCGAAAAGCCCATTTTATAATACAATGCTTGCTGTAATTTTGGGGGACTTTTTATTTTACTCTTGTTCACGTATGATGTGATTGTATTGAAGGGTTTTTGCTGGGCAAAATGAGAATTTTTACACCGTTTTGAATTACAACCACTAGTGGCAGTTTTCTAAAATACATTGTATGCCAGTTTGTGCTCACATTACATTCTTTTATTTAGTTATTTACACAGTTCTGTTCTATTTAATCTTTATTTAATCTTTAGAAAAATAAGAAATTGTGAAAATGAAAGTTGTATAACATTTAAGTCATTAATTATGTGGCGTTCACATTAGGCTTCTGTAAACATCAATTGATGCATTTGTTATTCCTGCCACAGTTATTAAATGTGCAATTTGTTTTTGTTTTTTTGATCATGGTAATGTATTGCATAAAGTATCATACAACAAGCAATTCCAGTAATTCATCTGGTTAGACATATTGCAGTGTGTGGGAATAAATAATAACATGCAGTGTGCTGAAGATGAATGTGTGTGGCTGTAAATGTGTCTGTGTTTGTAGCGAGCTCTACTGGAACAGAAGCAGAAGAAGAAACGGCAGGAGCCTCTGATGGTGCAGTCAAATCTGGATGGGCGATCCCGAGTGCGCAGGACCCGGCAGTCGGAGGAGCAGGCTCCCCTCGTGGAGAGCTACATCAGCGGCAACAGCAGCACCATCTACCATGGTACAAAATACACTTTATAGCTGCAAAGCCAGGTTGTCCCTTCATAAGCCTCCTGCATCTGGCTTTTATAAAATGCCATGTTATGTGCTGTAATATATAACCACAATAGCAGTTGAGTGCTGTTGTGCTAAATATCAGCATAGCTGCCAATTAGCATAATGTTAAATATCATGACTAAGGGAATGTCACTTCGCCAAGAGAACAACAACTAACTCTTGCATACAGTTCCAAACAGCAATCTCTGAAATAAAGCCCAATCAAACTTGAGTTTACTTTTTTTCTCAAGAGCATGAGGTGTTATTCCAAGCTGCCGTATGCTGACATGCCAGTATGGACGTGAGCTGCTCAAACAGAGTGGCTGACAAAAGCTGCTGATTGAAAATGAAAATGCATGTTTGCTGATTGTTCAGTAAACAATACTGCCATTCTTCACATTGCCAGCAGTACTGGCTTGAGTTACTCAAATGATCTCTGTCCCAGACTGCTCGCTGTTAGATAAACCCTTCCTGCAGATCACTGCAGACCTTAGTCATCTATATTAAAACGCTGGCCACTGTCAAGGGTCCATATTGTGAGCTGTGAAGCCCCTGCTTAACTTTGGATGACCCATGTGCAAACATTGTTCTGGGCGATGCACGTCACGTTATCATGCCGTACATCTGTCTGGCATTTGGGTGGATCTCTACATAATAAAACTGTGTATTGTGGAGAAGATAGTGGAACAACATGAGCAATAAAAAGTTGTGTTTGTGTTGTAGATCCACATCACGTGTTAAATCACAGTTTGATCCCTAGCTCCATGTACCATGAGCTCACAGTAAAACCTTCTTTGTTAGTGTATTCTACTTTCGTTTTCTTCCTCCATTCTTGACAAGGATATTTGCTTTAGTGCCCATCTGCTTGCACAGTAAAATGTTTTTGTGGGTGTTCAAACTAATTCCTCTTTGTGAGTCTCTGAATGATTGTTCAGGGTTTGGTTCGTTCTGAGTTTTATCAACAGCATCTGTGACATTTTGACTCTTTTAAGTGTTTCTATAGACACATTATAGGGAAATTCAGGCACATCCATCATCCCGGTTCACCTTAACATGTGAGATTAACTCGGCTGTCATTACTTTACAATTTACATCTTAAAATGACCTGATCTTCCCTGACTTTTGCTGAAAGTAAAGTGGTTACACTAAGATATTTTTAAATTCCTAAGGAGCGCAAGAATTTTCTGCATGCAAGAGTGGTTGCATGCAAGAAATAACCATGCAACCACATGGTTTAAAAAAGTATAATAAAAACTGTGAAGTTATAAATCTGTTGAATGTCATTGTCTGTATATAAGTATATTATGCTTTTCTATGGTAGGAACAGTCTATGCCACAGATGTTGTTGAGTGATCTTAACTTAATTGAACTCAGAACATTTGTTTAATATGAAATGCATACACCTTAATAAAGAAATGAATAATAAACTAATTTAATTATTTGTTTCTAACCATGTGACACTAGTACTAACACTTTTCAGATTTCTCTCAAGGCTGAACTGTTGATGAAAGAGGAGTGTCTGTTGACACTAGTAGCTGCACTCACTATTATGAATAATTCATGGTGTTTTTCTCAGTGTCTCAACAATGAGGGAATACCTTTGGCTCTAATCCACCCTGAGCTTCAGTGAGAAATAAACCTGTATTAATTGTCCTTTATTTTGCGCCTGTTCTTTCAACCTCTCTGCACCTTGCGTTTGTCAGTCTCTCAGTGTTATTTAAAAATGAATTCTAATTTCTTTCTATCCCTAAACTATTGATCACTTTTCCTTTATTCTATCTGACAGGCTCTGAGAGCCTTTAATCTCACTAGTGTCAATCAGTATTTTACACATTAATACATTGTTCCAAAACACTTACATAGTTGTTTCTTCTGTGGAACAAAAAAGGAGAGTTTTCATACTTTAATTTAACAATTGTTTTTATTGTTTTACATCTGTCAGACTCTAAAAAGCAAAATAAAATGTTATGACTACTGTACTGTATTCTGAAGCTTTGTGTAAGAGAGAAGTGTTCAAATAGGTTAAAATTTTACCCAGCATTCACTAGTAATCTTCTCAAAAGAGCTACAGATTTGAGATTCTGAGCATTAAAACAGTTAAACTCCAGCACCTGTTCTGATTGATTTGATCTGATTCATACTTACGTTCAAAAAGAAGAAAGTATCTGTGATAATAAGTTAATGATATGGCCTGTTTTGTTTTTACACAAGCTGCTGTACGGCTCAAAAGGCCTATAAAAACTAATTTTACTTTTATTTGCCATTTTTTTGAGGAACCATTATAAATTATAAATTAAAGGGCAGGTTGAAAATTGTTAAAAATTCTGTTTTGTGCTCCACATCAAAAAGCAGCAGCATTGGGTTTGAAATGAGTAAATGATGACAGAAGTATATTTTTGGGGTAAACTACTCCTTTAACAAAACCAGACTGTTAGAAGCAATGAATTGTGCTTCAAAGCTTTGATTTCACAGTCGCTCTGACAGCTGCTGTCTCACACTCTTTTAATATTGCATCCAGTGGTGGATTTAGGCTGTGGGAGGTTCGTTTTGTGCTTGCAGCCATTTTATGTGTGAACAGAATTTTCTCTGCTTAAAACATGTGACCCTACTCTGAGCATGTCTTTGCTAACTTTCTTTCGTCTCCTCATTCATTTTAACCCTCTTCCTTATTGTCCTCTTTTTTCCTTAATCTGTTTTCCGTGTTCCTGTTCTTCGTTGGCTCGCCCTGCACCTCCTCATTTAGTACAAGAAGCGGAACAAGAAGAAGTTAAAGCTGTAGCGGAGGTTCAGGCTCCTCGCTCGGCTAAAAAAACCAAGCAGTCTACCTCCACTCCTCAGACTGGCAGCGCCAAGAAGGAGAAAAAGGGCAAGCACAAAGGTCAGCTGAGCAGCCTGTTAACAGTCAGGCCCAGCATGTGCACAAACATCTGTGTTTATGTGTGTGTGTGTGTTTGCATGACTGTGCCATCCAGTTTATGATTCTGTTTGTGTTATGGTCAGCACTGCCCGTATTTACAGGATTTACAGGACATTCCTGTAGCTCAATTCGAAAAGCATTGTGTTGCAACCAGGATTGTGCTGCAACCAGGGAACACATACTGATAAATTGTACACCTTAAATGTACTTTAAGTTGCTTTGGATAAAACTGTCTGTAGATGTCTGTAGAATGTAAATATTCACGCCTGTCATAATGCTTTGACAGGCTGGAAATATTTTAAATCAGTGCAGTTGTAGCTTCAGCTTAGATTTGTTTGCTTTTGTGTGTATGTATTTATTTTGTATTTCAGATGGACTGTGAGTGTTGTGAATGTCACAGTTGTATATTATGACTTTTGTCAGCTCACATGTACAAGGACACAAAGCAGTCAGCTTTTTAATTGAAAGTGCAGCTAAATTTATATTTAGTTGCTTCATGTTAAAGACCCCATTTTAACTGGCCATCTCTATGCATATTCCTAAATGCAAAAGTTTTCGGTGTTTCTTTCCCAGGAAGATATAATACAAGGAGAAGAAAATGAGAATGTCCATAGATGCCAAGTCTACTTATTTCTGATAGTAGTAAATTATAGTACAGGCTTTGACAAAAACAGGTCACTGGCTAGTGTACAAAAATTGACAGACCCTTAAGACAGTCCTTACTGTGTAAACTTACTGTGTAAATAGGTAAAAAAAACTGCATCCAAGGGAGATTTGTTTTTCTCTTTATATACATTTATAGTTGTAATTTTATGCAAGACATTGTCAGCAAGCCAGCGCAAAGAGCTAATTTGATTCCTAATTTGAAAAATAAATTCATAAGAGAAGCCATTATGAAATTATGAAAGCTCATCATTACAGACAAACATCACAAACTGCAATTTGCCGTCTCTCGTGCGGTGTATTTGTTTAAGCTACTGCAGCTCTACACAGTGTCTTTGCTGTGTCTTCTTGTTCTCCATACTGTGTTTTTGTATTTCTCTTTCCCTGCTGAACTCCTCTGCCTGTGATCTATGAGCGTGTTGAGGATTTTCAAGGCCTTCTCCACCACTGCCAGCGTGGTGCACAGCGTTAATGAACACGCCCCTGGAGAGAGGCTGAAACGATGTACCACTGCTGATCCTTTCTCAGAGAACACACAAAAAGCCTCTAATACCGCTTGTATACCACTGCTGTCTTCCTGCCAAGAGTGCTGAGATGACCTAATGTAGTCCTCATCTGCTGAAGGCATGAATTGGAGAACTATTGCCTTTCTGTGATTGCAATGACCTGGTTATTAGACCCTGAACACGCCCTCAATCAATCAACCACGACGCGATGCTTTTAGTGTCAAGAATAGGTTATTTACTTACGTTGTGATTTGCAAAAGGTGAATTTAATGACAGTTGACTATTTACTAGCCTGCAGTACAATAAAAGAAACTGAAATAGTTTAATAGCAGTTTTTTATGAGAAGGTGTTTCTGCATAAGAGGGCAGGATCACAGTCTGCATTTTAAGGTGTTTAGTGGGGTTTATATCTGAGTTTTATGCAGGCTTGTTATTCAACTCGGTAAATAATTTCTTTATGGAGTCAGCTTTTGTGCACGGGGCATTATTATGCTTGAACTGTTGCCACAAAGTTGGAAACCCAAATATCTAGAATGTTATTGTGTGGTGCAGCATAAAGATTTACTGAAATAACTGGAATAGCCTAATGATGCGTCCACACAGTTTTAGATATATGATGTGGATTTCTTATTGGCTTTCATAATGCAATTATTAAAAGAAATAAAATAGAATGTGTTTAAATGTGCGTTTGTAATCACACTTACGCTTAAACAAGTGTGATACAAGTTGATGCAACTTAATACACAACCTGTGAATCTAGAACCTAGAACCATAAAGGTGTCAAAGGAGAATTTCACTTATTTCTCATTCAACACTTAATAAGTGCAACATGCAAGTACAAACACGGCTACTGATCTTTGTGTATGGCATTACAGCAGTAGACAGCAGTTTTGTCTACTGGTTTGTGAGTTGGACTTGTAATCAGTAGGTTGCCAGTTCGATTTAAGCGCTGACAAGTAGCAACTGAGATGCCCTTGTTTAAAGCACTTAACTCCTTTGTAATACGTCACTTTCATTTTCGTATTACAGTTATATTGTGTCCTGAATGATAAACAACTGTCTATTCAGACTAAAACACATTTAGATATGCAGGCATTTGCTGCTTGTATAAAAACTATACTTTTCAGTATTTCTTTATCTCTTACTCATGTGTATCAGTGAGTAACACTGAAACAAAGGTTATGGTACAGGTTTTCACATGGCATATTGATCTAACACAGATCTGTGACTCACAGATGATTGTTTAAAACCAATATTCTGTTCTTAGAACTAAAGCTTGGAAAGAGTAAATGGATACAAACAGCTTGTTCACTGGTGTTGCTTCCATCCACACCTGTTCTCAATAGATCAATATTCTCTGTTTCATGTGATTTCTTCTTCTGGCTTTTTGCAGTTCTCTGATGGTTACTCACCTTGTTAAGGCCACTCAGTGAAGCAGCTCCATGAGAGGTCACTTTAACTGCAATGACAATCATAGTCTAAATGCAATACTGATTATTGTGCAATCACCAGTAATGTCTCTCGCCCATCTATTCAGAACTAATTCTCTTACATTGTTCAGTAGAGGAGGATTGCTGGGGAAGTGATGGTGCTATGTGTCTCTGTACCTATAATGTCTTGATTGGGCTTTTGGATGGATGGATGAATAAATGGACAGAATAACAAATGGGTGAAAGGATAAAATGAATACATCAGACAGATGGCTGGATGGATAGAATGATGGATGGATAGATGGACAGATGGATGAGAGCTGGCCAGTTGTTAAGCATGCTGCACTGAGACACACAGGACAGGATGTTCTTTCCTAGTGATGGTGACTAATTGGATGAAATACGAAACCCAGGCTGACATAAGAGCATCTATAAATAGATGATTAGCAAATTCTTGAAAACCCAGGAGACTTAGAAGCATCAGTACAAGAAGAGTTCACCAAGAAGGACATACACTGCATTAAAACTACACTATATGTTATAACAGGGTTCAAAAGCTGTTACGCTAACCAGAACAAAATGCAATGCAGTATATACAGTCCAAATAACGTCATGCATAATATTCATGCATAAAGATTTGAATGTCTGTCTCCATTTTTTTACCATGTTCTCTCAGAGCACAATTATTTTATACCACCAAAGTGGATCCAGATGGTTGATAAAGTGAGTTAATGGTGTTAATGTGTTGTGGTGCTACCACAGGAGTTGATGGGCCCGCTGCCTTCCAGGATGAGGGTCAGGAGCTGGGCAACCAGATTCAGATCCTGACAGTGGGCCACTCACCTGCCCAGGAGAGCGAGGCAGAGGGCCAGGGGGAGGCAGTGGGCTGCACACAGTCACAGGGCAAACAGGACCTTCGGGTCACCATGCTGAAGAAAGGTACAGCAGTGACAGTCCTCAGACTCAAACAAGAGTGGAGAGAGAGACAGATGGAGATCCCATGATCCAGATGATTAAGTCCTGCAGATTCTATCAACCATTCCTTAATATTACTGATCACCTAACAAGAAATAACCTCATGTTTCTGTTATATCATCTGGCAACTAACACTATGAGATCTTGTTGTAGCATATATATTAAATATCTGCCTCTCTCTCTAATTTCTTATTGGATCAGATCATGTCTTAAAAGTCTTGCTTGTTAGAGAATCTCTGGTATGTGTCCATCTGAACTGTGGACAGTGATTTTACCCTGTTCAACTCTTTGCTAATTTGTCAGACAGACTGAGAGTGGAGAGCTTTCTTTAAACCAAGTGTATTCAGTTTGTTGATTCTGCTGAATTTTCGTACCATATGCTCTTTTGGCATCAGAGTGCAAGTATTCACAGTGTTGTTTGCACTGCATAAGGCCTTATGTTTGCTTTATGCCTGCTTCTGCTCTGCCCTCATGTTCAGCTGTCAACACGCTTCTAATCAGCGTCTCAATCTGCTCTCTTGCTCAAAGGAATCTCTAGTAGCATGAACTTTGATGAGGAGGAGGATGAAGATGATTTGGTCAGCTCAAGCTCATCTCAGCTTAACAGCAACACACGACCCGGATCTGCCACCAGCAAAAAGTCCAGCAAGGTAGATGCCAGTCTGTGGTTTCTCTACTGATTTGGAAGCTGTGGTTAATTTTCACATGCTGTCAGCCCTCCTTCTCCTTATTTACACATTTTCAAGCATCTTGATTAATCCTGTGGGTGCACACTTTCCATTTACACTTGTTCACATAAACAGATTTAATCTGAAGTGCTATTCCTGTGCTACATGCACATATAACTATTGACTTCTGTGATAAATATAATATCTTTTGTTTTTTAAAAAAATGGTGTGACTAAAAACAAGAAACAGGATGCAGATAAAATTGCTCAAATAAGTTCTGTATGCTGACATAGTTCTGGCCATAACAACCAGAAAGATTTACAGAAAAATGTTTCGAAACACCTGCTGAGGTTACCATGGTTACCATTATTGGCCTTTTGAAAGAAAAGAAAAGCCCTCTAAAAAGTTTGTATAATGCACTTTAAATATATCAAAACTGCTATTTATTTTCCAAATCATCTGAATAAAAGAAGGTGAAAAGCTACTGTGCTGCTCGGAATACATAATGTAGTGATTTACTGTTTTTTACTTCACTAAACCAAACGCTGTATAATATGTTTTGCACTGTGTCTATAACACAGTACTCAATGGTTGTTTCCTTAACTAGCTGTTTATGTGGGGCTGCTAAAGGCCTTAGTGAACTGTTTTGGGTATCTTAACTTGACAGTTGAATGTTTCTGGGGCTGTTAGCTCACATTGTAAAGGCAGTGAACAGCAGTGTTATACCTTCTGTGCTGACACAAGCAGACTGTGTATCGTCATGTTACAATGTATTTCCTTGTGTCTACTTAGGCACAAAGCCTGCAATGCTGGAAACGGAGGGTCACAGTCCTGTTGTTTCCTATGGCAACAGTGAAATGATTGCTTTCTTAAAATAACTTGATGGAAACCATGCCTTTTTTTAAAGCCCCATGCTCCAGCCTGCATCTTCTGGTGATCTTTGCACAGTGCTTTGTTCTCATTTATTATAGTTATTTAATAAATAACTTTAACTTTTTAATACAATTTTCTAGATTTTTTCTTTTCATTAGGTCTTGTATACATGCATACTTAGAAGAGAAGTTGGACTTTCCAGATAGAAGGTTGTTGACATTAATTTTCAAGCAGGGACTGACTGTACAGTATTGGTTTTACTGTATTATACTGTATTTGTCATATTGCAGGAAAAATATTTAGGGTAACTGCAAAAAGATTAAAGAAAAATAAAAAAAATGGTGATTTGTTTAAGGCAACTAAAGAATTTTCTCTTATACATATATAAACATGTAACTTACAATCCTTACAGTTATAATAAGTAAATGATTTGTTGTTTGAGTTGCTTTATTTTTCAAGTAAACTGAAACTGTAAAGACTTCATTTGCCTTTTATTTATTTGGTTGTGTAGTTGCTCATGTGCGTCTCCTGGGCATAAACCCTGCTAACGTCACAGGGTTGCACTTCTAATCCCAGCTGCTTACAATTACGACTGCACGGATGCATTACTTATTTATTATTTATTTATAGCTGAAGCTCATTTGGCCTGGACCCATCTGCACAGTTCAGAACAGAACATCTATTTTTAGAATAATGTGCACATTCCTTTTGATATGTAAATTTGAGATTGACCGGGAACTATCTGCTTAACCAATGAAACAGGAGGCAACGTCAGCTTCCACCCCATTGGCCAACGAGCCATCCATCGACGTGGATGACCTGGAGGAGTTTACTCTCAGACCCGCCCCTCAAGGAGTGACTGTAAAGTGTAGGATCACACGGGACAAGAAGGGCATGGACAGGGGCATGTATCCCACCTACTACCTTCATCTGGAGAGAGAGGATGGGAAGAAGGTCAGACAGACCCATTACTCCCTGTTTTTCAACAGAATTGTGGCTTATTTGAAATTCATTATTATTGTGGTCCAGCAATCAAGGCCAATCAGTGACACTCAATTTCTCCAATCTGCTGAAGAGCTTCAAATGATTGGTTTAATGAAAGGGGACAAATTTAACCCACAGGCAGATTTAACCAAATGTCATTTGGTCATAATATTGTTGTGCAGAGTACATGCTTTTTATATCATGACTAAATCACAAATTATATGAAATTTGAAAACGTGTTCCAGTCAGATATCTTATTTAACAGATGGAGTCATTTATGCAGTTTCTCAATCCCAGCAGTCCCTCAGGTGCTAAAGATAACAGCCACTGATAAACATCATTTTTGCGTGTATCCTTTTTAATTTGCTTTTGTCCCTATAATCAAAACACAGTTATAACTGGGTTCTAAAACTAACATACTAACCACTAGCTTTAAAGTCAAAGTGGAGTTTATCATTTTTTAGTCAAATACAAGTACATAGTAAAATAAAACAACATTTCTCCATAACCAAGTAGTTCCACTAGAAGATATTGGGACACCAATAGTCTGCTATTAAACTTAACAAAACTGAATAGTTAAAACACTGTGGCAAGTTCTGTGTGTGACACACACACACACAATGTTTATATACATTTCCCTCCCTAACAATTGTGTTTAGAATGTCTATGAGGGGTCTGGATCTTGTCAGTATTGTGCTGCTCAGAGTTCTAATAAACTCTGCTGTGTCTTATAGATCTTTCTTTTAGCTGGGCGGAAGAGAAAGAAGAGCAAAACATCCAATTACCTCATCTCCATCGACCCCACTGACCTGTCTCGGGGTGGTGAGAGCTTCATCGGTAAACTGAGGTATTGATTCATGATGATTCATCGTACGTTGTGATTCACAAGTTAGTAGCTTCAATCTATACTTCTCTGAGACGTTTCGACGAAAAGCACATGAGTCTCTCCAGACGTTAGAGAGGGATCTTGAATTTGTCCATGCACGCGTTCATTGCTCACACAACTGGATGAGTCTATTAAAACTGTAATTGGGTTCATTACGGGTGTGCACTGGAGTGCCCTCATTTATATGAGCAGTGTGCACTTATGTGCATTTTGGCATCTGAGTCTAATTAAAGCTCAGTACTCCTAAAAACATACATTTCCTCTGCAATTATAGCATAGGAGATTCTTAGACATGGAATGATGTAAAGTTACAATGAATCACACAGGAGTGCTGTTGAGATGAAAAACTCTCCTCACAAAACAATAATTTCTGTTATTTCTTGTATTATTAATATTATTAAAACCATTTCTCAACCATGTTATTGGCTCAGAGCTTAACAATCCATAACAATTCTGCCTAAAACAAAACATGTGGGGTCATATTTCACACATTTCCAGAAATTACATTATGCAGTAAGATTAAGCCAGGAAGATTTGTTGCATTGTCACATTATCTTCAGAAAAATTAAGCACATTTCTCCCAAGTTCTCATTACTGTAATGCAGCTAAATGTTTTACTTGTTTGTAATTATGTTTCCTATTCATAGCTCAGTTTTTATTAGATTCTCATTACTGCCATACTTAGCATCATTTTAGCTGCAATTCTATGATGTGCTATAATTACAATACAACTACAATAATCAGAATGAGATTTTGTTAGCGTTACGATAATAAGAATCCAGAGGGAAATATGCTTGATTGTTTTGATAATGTCACAATATAATTTAAAATAGTTTTTCTGACCTGTATATGACCAGTATGTTATTTCCCAGATTTCTCTCTGGCTGTTATGTGATGTTTATAGTATCTCCATTGTAAGAATTGCTCCAACATGCTCAGTATTTTCCCCACAGATCAAACCTTATGGGTACCAAGTTCACTGTATATGACAGCGGTGTGAACCCAGTTAAGACCACTTCCAGCCTAGAAGCTGGAAACCTGCGGCAGGAGCTTGCAGCTATCTGCTATGTGAGTGTCTAAGCATTGTCTTCATCAGTGACCAGCACAGCCAGCACCCACCCCTGAGGGCACCAGATCTCTCAGTCTGTCAGTGGACGAGCGGATAATGAACTGAGGCTGACCCCTGGTGGTGGCTTTATGCATAGCATAATTTCAAATGAAGGGAAAAATGAGAGAAACTCTTAATGGTTTAAATTGCATGTATATGTGTGCATACAGGCCATTGTGAATAATATTCTTATGATCTGCAGGAGACCAATGTTTTAGGGTTCAAGGGACCTCGAAAGATGAGTGTCATTATTCCTGGAATGAACATGGACCATGAAAGAGTTTCCATCAGGCCCCGAAATGTAAGTGCCTGTCTATTCAGAGAACCTTAGTTCTCTGAAGGTCTGTGAGTTAGCATGGTTAGCATGAAGAGTTTTCGCATGAAATCTATATGTGTTACAGGACAAAATATTAGGTGGAGTGTCTGTTTGCTAGTTTGTTAGTTTGGACTATGGAGGATTAGTCGAAAAATACATTTATTACCTTGGCCTATATATTTATATGGACCTACTGTGTAGATGGTTGCATTAGCAGCAGGCCTGTACGGTCTAATGGAAAGCTAATCCCTTCACATCTGTCTGTTGCTTTGCAGGACCACGAGTCTCTGCTGGCTCGATGGCAAAACAAAAGCACTGAGAGTGTGATAGAGCTTCACAACAAGACACCGGTGTGGAACGATGACACTCAATCATATGTGCTTAACTTTCATGGAAGGGTCACTCAGGCATCCGTCAAAAACTTTCAGATCATTCATGACAATGACCGTGAGTTTAAAATCTGTACACTTTAATGCCTTTTTCATAATGTTAACTATACTCCAAAATGTAGTAAGCTGCCTACAGAAACAGATTTTTAGCGCATTATGTGTGCGTTTCAGATTAAGGAGCCGTTTCAAAAGTTAAGCTATTTTATTATTATTACTAAAATGCCTCATTATAAACAGATTCTAGATGTATGCAGTTAATTCTAAAGCACTTCATTTAAGTTTCAATACAGACATGTAAGTATTACATTAGTAAAATTATTCCAATATATCTGGAGAACATTCAACTTGTATTTAGTTTGTTCCTGTAGCTCTCTTGCAAAACATGACATTAGCAAGGGTTTAATTTCCAAAGAATACATGAATTGGTACAGTGTACAGCTTAAATGCACTCTTTTTGTCATTTTGGATAAAATAATTTGCCATAAAAATATATGTACACTGTTATTACAGAAAGTGCACAGTTAGCTATTGAAAAAATAACTTGTAACTAATAACTTGTGTTTTGTCTATCATACAGCGGATTACATTGTGATGCAGTTTGGTCGTGTAGCAGAGGATGTTTTTACTATGGACTACAACTACCCCATGTGTGCCCTGCAGGCATTTGCTATTGCCCTGTCCAGCTTCGACAGCAAGCTGGCCTGCGAGTAGCTGTTTCTCCACTAGCCACAACTACAAAAGGACCCAGCCAGGACCCAACTGACACCTACTCAGAATCACTGTAAAGGGCTGCGGCATATTCAAAGACAGCCAGGCCCCTTCCTTAAGATCCCCCTTGGAGACATAAGCAAGTCTGGCTCGGGGATTGTGTGTGTGAGTGTGTGTGTGTGTTTTGTCTTTATGTGTTAGTGTTTGCAAGAAAAGCTTTTTTGAAAAGGGCATCATACTGAAGGAAAAGCACAAACACTAAACCACTGTTTCACATTCTGATCAGTGAGAATATAGAAAGATTGTGCATTCACGTGTATGACAGGCAAAGTCGGCTTTTACTTAACAGACATTATTGTGCTTTGTAAGGTAACACTAACATTTTGTTCATGTTAAATTAAGAATCTTTTACAGTAGTATTTTGTCCCTAAGATAAAAAACTTTATTTTGCCATGGTCATAATTCATAATTCTACAGGAATGAAACTTACTAACAATTTTTTTTCACATGAAATGTAACGTAGCTGTAATTTTTAACAGGTTGAGTATTTGTTTACTTGATAATGAACAGACTTTTGTAAAGTTAAATGGCATTATTTACGCGTCACCTGGGTCATAAAATGTTGAAAATTGTAATGTACATGCTTTTATGAGGGCTCCATAATTTTTAGCCAGTGTATTAAGTATGACTGTCTGACATATGTATCCATTATTTATGTATTTATAGATTTCCAATAGATCTGCTGCTTTTGTTTTAGTCAATACCCATAATTCCCTTTGTTTCAAGCACACATCTAGAAAAGGACACGTCCGCATTTGAGCATTTGGTGCAGATTTATTAAATTCAAATGATGAATGTGTTTTAGTTCCAAAAAATATACATGCGCATAATCATGCATTCATATCCAAGCGGCATTACTTTCACTTCTGTAGTGAACTGTGCTTTAAAATAGTTCACCACTGTGAATCTCACCACTGCGTACCTGCATGCCAATTCTTGGTGTGTACCTGAGTTCAGAAAACAGATTCTACATGAGTAGAATGAACCAAATGCACAGCTCACTGGATCCAGATCTACACCAATAGCTCCAGTGTGAACGCTCCAAAGTTACTAAATGGTGACAAAAGTCTGTGGTACAGTATGCCATTTTGTGTGAGGGTCAATATCAGGGTAAGCACATTATCATCTCAATTATTCTGACCCACTATATTGTAGGGGAATGTACTGAATGGAGCACTTTATTCAGAGTTTAATGGTGGAAAGCTGTAAATATTGTGCCTTTGGATGAGACACTTGTGATGCTTGAAGTCTGTGAGATGCTAAATTGTTTTCTTCAGCCGGTGTTTATCATGCAGATATCCAAGCTTCTGTCTTTTCTTTTTGAGAACAACCTGTACGTTTACAGTGTTCTTACAGTACAGTGTGCTGAACTGTAACTGTTTAACCAGGTTCATTGCCTGTTTGTGAAATAATTGATTGTCCAGAACAAAAAATATAGTTGTTTGACATACTAAGCAAGTTTGTTCACAAGCCAGCTATGAAATTTCCTGCTGCATGCATATTTAATTTATTGCATTGCAAAATTACCAAGTGTAAGAAATAAAAGGCTGGACAAACAAAGTGGACATAAAAACTCTAATCAACATCTTTTATGAAAACATCAGTTTTATCATCGTTTGCAGTCATACGTGTCTTTGCTAAACAATCCTGATGAGTAAATCAAGTGAATTTACAGAATAATTCTGTACTAATTGCTCTTAAAGGCAAACTATTCCTTAAAGCTTTTAAAGAAATCTTTGTTTATGTGGCCACACTGATTTATGCACAAGCATGTCTATGATGATGATTTTATATTTATCATTCAAGTTGAAAGTCAATGTCATGATTAAGTCTTGAAAATTTTACAAATCCAAATCTTACAACATTACTGTTGAATAATTGTGTTTTTGGGACATTAACACCAACATCAGTTTTCTGTTGAATGTCCCATTAGTGGAGGAAAAGTTGTTTTTGTTTTCAAAAAAAGTTAATTTTAACTTAGCATCAAATAATATTTTGTTTCTGTCAACAAAAAGGTAAACTAATATGCTGCAAATAGCATTTCATTTATTTTACAATTATAATAATAAAGTCATATTGTTCAGACTTCAGTCATGACATTTTAAAATGTATCTTTCCCCCAGAAAGTATTTTTAATATTACTTTTAAAGCATATACAATATAAAAATATATATTACATTTTTGACAAAATTGCAAAGAAATCTGTGACGTTTACTGTAAGTTATTAAAGTTGCATTTTTAACTGCCTTGTGATATTATTCCAGCAGTTTCTATTTTTTGTCAATGCTCTAACAATTTTGCTCATTTGTTCTAAATGTATAAAAATGAAAACTAATGTGCTTTTCTGCTTTTTTATCTGTTTAAGAATTTCTCATCACTCTTGTGTTAAAGTGATAACGTGTAACTGTTATGTCACACTGTTTTGTAAATGTGTACATTGCTAAATATACAGT
Source organism: Yasuhikotakia modesta (assembly GCA_036877545.1). Taxonomy (NCBI): domain Eukaryota; kingdom Metazoa; phylum Chordata; class Actinopteri; order Cypriniformes; family Botiidae; genus Yasuhikotakia; species Yasuhikotakia modesta. The sequence goes on from JBAJNP010000011.1 coordinate 160,926, forward strand.
GTTTGTATACAGTACTCAAAATATGAAACAATAAATCTAAACTCCAGTGACTTTTCACATCTCAGATATAGCGTCATTCTACTTGCAGATACTGTGCATACAAAGCCAAATGTATTTAGTAAACCTTTATTGTCAAATACTTTGTTTGGAAAAAGGGTTTAAACAAGTGTTGTATAAATTATATTTTTACATAAACATAAAAGATGTAAAATGTCTCTAAAGTGTTTGCTAACTGTTCTTAAAAACAGATTACTAATCTTACAACAGTTACAGAGAACATGTCTCAGATTGAGTAGAAAGATTAACAGTAAGGTACTGTATATATACAGTGGTAGATTTCTACAGGAAAGAACTAATCATAAATGTCATTATTTTCAGGGGCATGTCACTTTGTGTTTTGCTTTTTGTTTCGCATTCTAAGTGTTCCAGATCCCTCAGCTGTGGGTGTCTGTGACTGACTGGTGATAACAGTTACCTCAGGTTGGTATGACTGGAGGAAGTGAATGAGGTCTACTTCCAGTTCCTCAGAGTCACATTCACCATCATCATTAAACCCTAGACTCTCTGCCTCCATCAGTGGGTCTTCCTCCTTCTCCTCTTCTGTTTCACTCCGCCCCTCTTCAATATGCTGATCCTCTTCCTCTTCGTAGTCATCATCATCACCATTTTCTTCCTCTTCATTCTCTTCATCCTCCTCCTCTTCTTCTTCATGCTCTTCCTCCTCTTCTTCCTCATACTTGCAGCCTACAGCTTCACCTTTGGGATAATGGAAAACATGTCTGTGATCGCTAAAGGTGATTTGTCGTCTTCTACCTGATTTTGGTTTCTCTTCTTTTTCTCCTGGGACCTTAAGTTTCTCATCATGGTCATCAATACTTTTAGGAAGGCATGGCTGGTCCTCTCCTATGTCTTCTTCCTCCTCTTCTTCCTCATTTTCTTCACCATCTTCATCTTCTTCATCTTCATTTTTGTCATTCTCTTCTTCATTTTCATTTTCTTCTTGATTTTTTTCTGCAGGCTCCTCTTCTTCCTCCTCTTTCTCCATTCTTTCAGCAAGCTCCTCAGCAGTAGGTATAATTTGGTCTGGTTCTTCCAGGATAATGCTAGGATACCTGCGTCTGCACCAGGGCATGTCATACTCTGGGTAGGTCTCATCTGGATAGCCTTTGGATTCAATAAATAATTTGACCCATAACTTTAAAACAAAGCAAATAAAACATTGTATTAGCTTTGGACTTAATACAAAGCCATGAGGTATACCTTCCCAGTCTGCAGTGTAGGGGGCTTCCTCAGCCTCCTCCTCTGGCGTGACTCCCTCTCTCAACTGTCTCTCCCACATCATTTGAGTGATCTCCCTCAACTGTTTTAGCTTCTTCTCCTCCCGCCTACGTGTCCCCCTGCGTGACCTGAAGCCAGCAAATAGAAAAACTACCTGAAAACTACCAACAAATCTAAATGTTAAACGTAAGGCCACAAGATACATTAGAACAGACCTAATTATTTGATAAAGTAACTTGGAAACACTAGGAAGTAGAGTCACAAAGCTGCAGCTAGTAAAACTCATCTAATTAAGCAAACTACCCTTGGAGTTGTGCAAGGGTCAAATAGCTGTCAACTAATTACTTTACATATTCATGACAAAAGAAAAAAATGTTTAAACTGAAATGACAAATTACAATTTCCTTATTTAAGAAACATTTCAACTGTGGGGTTTAAATTAATAGTTAATTATGATTTCCTGTAAGCATTTAAGAGATCACAAGTTATTTTAGTTCACAATACATAATAAGTTCACAGTATCTTTTAGAGAAATATACACTTTCATTATTTCATTATTATTTGACAGAGATGGTATCTGTAAACAGCAACTGGGCAAAACATCCACACACCATAAGTAAGGATTGTATCAGTTTTCTGTGAGGTGTTTGATAAGAATATGGGCTGTTTACCTGCCAGGTGGATGGACAACTTTAGATATTCTCTTTTCTTTTGACCTTTCACTTGTTCTGGCCTGCTGCTGACAAGTAGCTGCCAGGGAAACAATGAAGATGTTTAGAATCCCTTTAGATAAAGAGATTCAATCAAAGATGTGTGTTTCTAACTTGAGCTGGGAAGAAACAGTTCTCTGAGCAGGTCATGGTCTTACACATCATGGAACTATATGTCATCATTTATCCTTGTTCCCAACACAAAGTCCTTAACACCACAAATGTAGTTTAGGATTTCACGATCTTGGTTTTATAAGCTAGAAAAGCATTGCTATATTTTGCAGAATATGTTTGTTCTTTTTTAAAGCATGATTTAATAACACAGAGTGTACAGAGAGTGCAGTGCTGATTGCTCTGTCACATTTCCTCCCACCACCCTTTGGCATCCATTTGATGAATAGAGCTAAACCTCTTAGTACTGATCCAAAAGACATGCAGTTAATTGGAATTAGGCGCTGCTGGGCTTATACAACATTACTTCTGATTTCTAATCCTGGTCTAACAAAAGACAGAACAAAGCTTCGTAGGTCGTGGACAGGATCTTGATCTACCTTATCTGGGGTTGCATGTGGTTTAGCTACTGATATGCTAAGAGTGCAAAAGTGTCCGGGTGCCGAGCTGAAAAGTTAATAAAGTGCTGCTGTTAAGATTATCTGGCATCTTTACCAAGCAGATTATGTTTTTCCAGCTGGGTTAATGCAAATATGAAACTCACACATCTCTTCAGCGGTGTGTTCTGGCTGCAGAATGGGAAATCTGCACCCTTGTCGGTTGGGTTTGTCCTCCTTGGAGGTCAGCTGTTGATTTAGGGACGATTCAGGAAAAATTGGTAAAAGATAAAAATCTACATTTCATATGTTTTTTATAGTCTAAGAATTATGGGCATTTACAGTAAGTTTAATCATATTGACAAACAATGACAAAGGAACAGGCATGTTTTTTTCAGAGCTACTTGCTCTCTAATTTGTTCAACAGCACTAACAAAACTGACTCAGCAGAGCAATATAATGCTTTATTATGTACTTTGGCTGTATTAAATTATATTACTGTTATATAGCTCTACAGAGTCAGTATTGTTAGTGCTGCTGAATAGATCACAGTGTAAGTAGCTTCTGATATGACTCACCTTAAAGACCAGGTAGATGATATATAGAAAGATCCCGAAGCCATACACAGGAATGACCTGGAACAGGAGATTTGGCTGGCCAGCACCCTTTGTTCTGGCAATGGCCTCTGGGTTGTAATGTTTAGTGTAATGAGACCCTGTGTTCCAGTCAACATGATCTTCAGAGAATGAATGGCTGTGTTGTATAGGAGGAAAATGCCCTGGCCCGACTTAAAAAAAAGGGGAAAAACATTATTTGATAGATAATTAATAAATAATGTTACAATTTGTGCTCAAGGAGATGTGTATAATATGGGACCAGTGCTGGGTACTAACTGATTATATATTATCTGGATTTAATAATCAGATTCCAAATTAAGTACTATTTGTAATCAATTAATATTTTATTTTTACAATGCTTTTTACAATACTTTACATGATTACATGACATATTACTTTTCATATATTTTTTACAATTTCTGCACAATCTACCACTTATACATATACAATATAATATTATCACTAATATTACTTGAGCTTTAAAATATTTTTTAAGACTAGATCCAAAGTGCTTATCCATAATTTAGAAAAGTCCAAAACTTCCCTTACAAAAACTGTTATTAGGTATACTTAGGTAAAGTTCAGGTTTACTTTAAAGTATATGTGTAAGCATCAATTTCAATACTACCTGGAACAAAATTGTTCCACTTTTTATTTTTAGTATAACATTAGTAAACTTTGACTATAAAATTGTTCAACTTTTTCAGAAAAATATGTAACAAGTGGACTACATATAAACTGTTATTTTTAGATTAGAAATACTAATGGCACACTTTTACAAAACCTTTTTGTTCCCAAGCTGGGTTCATAAGTTGATGAAAAGCTAGGAATTTATTAATAACTAAAATAACTAAAATAACTTTTAGCACAACTAAAATAGAAGTTTAAATGAAACAATAAAAAACTAAAAAAAAGATTTTTATTGTATATCTGTATTTTATGTTACCTGTATGCCATGAAACATATGACAGAAAGCTGTATACATGTTCTTTCTCATGCTGGATTATAATGCAATCAAAAAGTAGTCAAATTGCCTTATCAAAAATGCATAGAATTATATTACAGACTACATTACAGATATTAACTCATTTTGTTACATACTTTATAATAATCTACCCAGCAATATTGGGACATTTTAGTTTTATATTAAAATAGTTTTGTAATTAAATTGTACATAAGTGTTTATATCCAACATTCACTTTAGCATTAAAATATATATTTTTAAATTGTATAGGCCTACATATAACTAACTGCAGACATTGAAACGACGGGTTGCATAGTACACAAAAGTGTCCCATATTATTCTGTGCTGACATTTAATATAAAAAATGTCTTTGCGGGAAACTATTGTTGGGATATTATTGTGAATAACATGGAAATGGTTTAAAAAAGGTAAACGTGTTAAGGAATTAAAAATGAAAACGATAGTTCAAAACATCACACATAAGACACGACTTCAGACGCGTTCAGTATGACGGCACACCCGTACGAACTTGGAGATAACAGGGAACTTGGGGACAGAGATCACAGGGATGGTCAAATGCAGGATTTGATGGTGAAACACGGATGAGGGATCGGAGGGACCATCTTACCCTCCGAATGCAGTTTGTCTTTCTTTCCTCTGGGTGAAAACATTTTGGGTAAGAATAAAGACATACAGAGGACGATGCAAGAGATGAAGGTGATCTTCTGGCATGTTGAAATAGCCATTTCGTTTCGATACGACAGAGAAAACATGAGATGAAACAAGAAACGTGAAAGGCATCAACGTCGCATCACCGCTACGAAATTTCCTGTTGATTTGCTGGGGCGGAAATGACTGAAAACATTAATCCGTCATCCGGGTGAGATTAAACTGATAACACGTTAAATCAACATACCGGCAGGAATTATAGTCGTGTCTCTCATTAAACATGTTTATTAGAAATGTGTTGTTATTATTAGTACCACGTTGTTGTTGTTTTTAGATTTATTTTGCCTTTAACTACCATTAAAACGAGTAAATATAACAACAACAAAACATGTTCCCATCTATATAAGAAACTGTACTCAGATTATTGTCGTTAAAGTGTCAGCGACGTTTTTTTGCTGTTTGTGTTCTCGTTATTCACAATTTGTCCACTAGATGGCAGTGCTATCGTGATCATAACGTTAATGAAACCTCTTCAAGAGCTCAAGTATCGCACATGGAAATGCATAAGACATTACAGCTTTTCTTATAAAATAAGTTACACTATTTACGAGGGTATTGTGTAGAAACAGTCATCACGTGACATATCTGTATGTATTTACCATTGCGCTATCAATGGTGTGTAAAAGAAATGAAAGTATTGTCAAAACCTATCAGCATGCGGTATCACTTGCTACAGCATTACCAGTGTTCTGTTAAACATAATGGGATAAGCACACTCTGACATTTAAAGCACTTTAAATGCTACTGTAATAAAAGCTACTAAGGGTTTATTTCCCAAAAATGATTTCCCTTTTTCCTGCTTTTTGCAATGGAACAGGCTACACAGTTATTTTCATGTTTATAGTATTTGTTTAAGCAATCACCAAGACCTCTCACTAAGCTGTAGGAGTGCATATTTTAGCTAAAAATACATTGTTAGTGGAGAGTTGTTAAAAAATTGCACACTGTACATTTATATTTTATTTCAAAAAGGAAATTATTAAACCTTGAGGTTCACTAAATGCAGCATTAATGAGCACATGGAAAAAATCTTTCCCGTTTTTAAAGCAAAGTAGAGAAATTGGGATAGTTTATTGGCCCTTCAGTTTAGGGCTGCACTGCAAAAGGTTTGTGTGTGTGTGTGCTGCTCAAATTCCACCACCAGGCCAGCTCATCTTTTATCTGTTTACCAAGCTGCTTTGTTATCAACATTTTAACTACCTAATTATTCTTCATTAGGCTCAATTTAAGTACAACGGGCGCATTGCTACAAAAGTCACAGCATGCCTGACACCCTCTAGAAAAACAGAGGCCTATGCAGAGCTCCGCCTTTTGTGTTTTCAAAAAAACCAAACATTTTGTCGCTTTTGTATTAAAGTCTAAGCCCTTATATTGTTTATGCTAACAGCAAAATATGCCATTGAGTCTCATGCAATGCTTGTGCCCCTTTCTGTCCTGTGAGTGATAGATTCACATACATGGCAATCAACACACCTTCGCCAAACAAAATTGCTTTTTAGAAATAGCAATCGTTTTCTTTCTCTATATTCATGCAAGTGATTTTAGTGCAATGTCACCTTACTCAGTGGTGGCGGACCGGTTTTGCATCGAACCCTTTTCTCTCCCTCTCTAACTCTCTCTCTCTCTTTCTGGCTCTGTCTAAATCAGTCAATTTATTTCCAAATTGCAAGTTGAGTGCAAGAGCAAGGGCTTCTTTTGCTGGTGGGGTGAAATATTAAATCAATGCACACTCCCATATATCGAGTGGGCTTTAATTTTTATTTAATATTGATGGGAATGAAGCTGGCTTTGAGTGTGGTGAAGGACATACTGTTACAAATCCAGGGGCCTTTATATTCATGGAGGGGAGACAGTGATGCTGAGTGAATGTGCTGGATTAATGGGGACCTGAGGAAACTCGTCTATGCGGGCCAGGCCTTGAGATACCAGCCAATTGTCATCCTCCATTTATTACTATGAGGAGAGCAGGACAGCATGTATGAGACTTTGAATAATTTTGAGCGTTTCTGGTACTGAGATGTTGTCGGAAAGAAGATCAAAGGTAGATTAATAATCTCAGTTTAAATGCTTGCCAGACCTTCAACCTGTCTTCTTGCTATAGAAAGAGGAAGTGATGTCAGAGGTGTGACAATGAAACATAACTAGACAGTGGTCTGAATGTGTTGATGATGTATTATGCGATGAAGAGAGGTGGCAGATGTGGATCCTGATTAGGTCTGAAAAGCAGTGTAAATAGTAATCTGATCTGTAGCTGCGTTGTGCAGGTGGGAGAGCAGTTTGGGCCGCAGCCAGTGAGCACTGATCTCCTACCAACACAAAACATCACATTACTTACTGCTGCTCCTTTGACTCAGACTACATTTTATATATATATATATATATATATATATATATATGACTGGGGCTAGTTGTCACCTGGGTAAAGTTCTATGTGAGCAATGCCTCAGTAAGGGTTTAAGTCGAAAATATAATTGCATAATTGATTGTTTTTTTCACTGGGTTTTCTTTGTTATTTTCAAACACCTAGTTCTGAAGTTCAAAATTCCATTTTGTCATTATATTTAATTATATTTATACTATAAAGGTAGATGTTATTGAGATGTTTATAAACAACAACAAAACAGTGGTTTTAAATTTACTGGTTACCTTTACCTTTGTTGCTGTTTCATTTGTTTTGTGCCTCATAATTGTTTTATTTGGCTGAAAAGCCTATAACAGTCTATTTAATAATAGGCTCCCTTTGGGAACACTTACAGTGCTGATAACATGCTGCAACAAATGTCAAGGTTTATTAAATGAACTGCATCTTTTCTCCTGGAAATAATACTTTAAGGTATATGATTATGCAAAAACTGACTTTCACAAACATTCACTTATATGAAAAGTGTGACAACTTGCCCCAATCTCTCCCTTATCTTCAGATTTCATATATCTGAGTGGCTGCATCCGCAATAAACATTTATCAAGAAAAAATATTCTTGCATGTACATAGTTAATGAAAACAAAGCATGTCATGGCTTCTGTGCACCAGACACATTAAACTACTTTGTGACATATATGGTCAAAATGTCAGCATAATAAAACAATGGTGCAAATTCTTTACAACAAAGTAATCATGTTCTCCCAGCCTATCGTTTTAAAGGTAAACCATAACCAATGGTGTTTCCACACAGGAAACGAGCAATTGATTGGCTTTGTTTGACATCTAGAGTTGTTTGGCAATGAACTGCATCTTTGTGGTGGACGCTGTATGTGGCGGAGAGAGTGTGGGCAGGCAGAGAGGGCCACTGTGAGGGTGGAGAAGGCGCACAGGTTCAGCTGATAGAAGCTTTGATCTCAAACAGCAGGGGGGAAATGACATTATTTAAGGTGCCTCAACAGCACGACACTGCAGCACAGCGAGAGATGCACTGTGAAATTGCAGGTTCAGTTGCACATACTTGAAATGCCGGACACACACTCACTTGTGCATAAACACACAGACAAGCATATTAGCAGAAACCCACCCACGGGTAAACCAGCATAACAAGCGCACACATGCCTTACGGGGAGAAATATAAATGCTTCAAATTCATGCAGACTCTTCAAGTGTGATAGAACTGTTTGTTTATACGTGGGTTTTTATGTGGGAGTGGATGTCCTGCTAAGAATTCAGAGTTTTCAGAAAGGACAAATGAAGAGAATTTAGAAATGGCAAAAGTTGCTTTTAACAATATTGGTTATTAAGTTTAACAGTCGTTGTAATTGCCAGTCAAGCCTGGTTGTGTTATGGTACAATTTGATGTTCTTATCATATATGTTAACATGTTACCTATAATGTAAGATAAAAATGATCTTTATTGTCACTATACATGTCCAATTAAATTCTGGTGGAGCATTTACTATACAATACAATAATAACAGTATACACAATACACTATACAACTATATAATACAACTATATAATACAATGCAATGAGCACAAGACCACAAATGTTCACATATATTATGTGCAATGAAATGAGAATGACATCATATTGCATTTTAACAAACAGGACATAATGCAATAAATGTTGCATAGTGAGAAATTGTACTGAGAGGCGATGTAGGTAAATTGATAATGTCTTTAGGTTTGTGTGGAGAGTGTGTGGGGTGTTTAGTAGTGCCGCTGCTCTGTGGTACAGTCTTGTTGTGCAGGCACACAGTGTCCTGTATCGTTTACCAGAAGCATAAACATGTTATGAGCTGGTGTGAAGGGTCTTTAATGGTGGCATTACATTTCTAATGTTACACACTCAATTTTGAAAGACAAATTTATAATTAAGAAAAAATTGTTTGTAATTTGAATAATGTCACTACTTTGCTTTCATCATATTTTGCTGTTATTAGGTGCTATACACTTAAATTCTACATGAAAACTAGCTATTCTATAAAGAAACATTTAAAAATGTGTAATATTATTCACAATCAATATTAAATTGATTTTACTTTATGTATATATAATATATTTAATATAGTAATTTTATGGATATATCACAGAATATTATTTATGGATATATCACAGAATATATGTTTTATCACATTACCAAACACATCAACTCATTATGAATTTTAATTGTGTGGCGTCCAGCAGCAGTGAGCTAGCTGTGCTGAAACCAGTTTTTTGATTGTGTGTGTGTTTGATGAATCAACTGCTGTTGCAACTGATTGTTAAACTGTTTTTGCTGCTTGTCTCTTTTATTTCATACTCCTGCCCTCCAGAGTTCTGTTGGCCTGCAGGAGAGCTGAAACGTGTCATTTGAATAGCAAAGGTGAAAAACAGTGAATGCAGGTGTACACTGATCTTACCTGGGTTTTCTACAATGGTCCTAGTTGTCAAATGTAACGGTAGTAAAATACAGTTCTTTGTGGTCACGCTGAGAAAAAACAGGCTGTACGGTGTGGTTGATGAATTTACAAAAATAAGTCCATGAAAGTAATTGTCTGTGAGAAGCATGTTCATGTTGTTACCAAACCCAACTTGGAAATGTATTTTTCATATTTCTACCTAATTTAGGTACAGCAAGGAATTCAGTCTCACATTAAAGGCCTCAAGTTTGAGTCCGGCTCCATTCTAGTGTTCATAAACATAACAATGTTAGTTTAATAGCTATGTGCAGTAAAGTGGAAATAATCTGTATTGCTAAAGCATTTCAAAGTATATATGATTATTTGTACAGTAAAGTTTCTGCATTCACAACATCTCAGTTAGATCTCATTCATCAGAGACAGAGGCAGTTTTAATGTGCAATATACATCAATGTAGAATGAGTCACTTCCTTAATATATGGTTTTATATAATCCACTCAGAATATTGCTTTCAGATGTAAAAGCTCTTCTTCAGCATGCGTAATGTTTGATGTTTAATTAATGAGAAGGACCCGATTACTTTACCATTAAAAGTTTACAACATACAGAACTGAATGGCACATTCGAATGAATGCCAACATTTTTTAATAATACAGAGAAATATTTATTCTTGTCATTTTGAAAAGCACTTAATTTAAACCATGTATTTTTTACCATTCAAATAATAGGGTTACATTTCAATTTTTTTCATTGTTCTCTGTTGCATTTTTGTGACTTGCTGAAATGTTTAAATCTGGACTTCAGCATGGATGTATGTACGGTCCATTAGGTCACCAAACTCTGGAGGGGGAACATCAGAACAGAATCAGTGGCTCCACTGGTTCGCTGCAACTGATAGATCATAAGCTCTTTTTTGAATTCTAGTCTTAAAATGGCAGAACAATAGAATTATTAGTGTCCCTGTTGTGTAAGGCAGGCACCTTGAATGCCCTTAACTGCTTCTAATAGGTGATAATGATAATGAAAAGAGAGAATGAAGGAAAGAATAAAAGAGAGAGAGGCTGCTTCTTCACCGAATTATTAACAAGTTAACTTTGTAGTGGAGACACTTTATCCCCGAGGACAAACAACCCAAATGTTTGCAAAATATAATTAAGCCGAGGCATCTTTAAATGTCATTGCAGCCTGTGCCATGTTTCAAATTGTTCTGCATCAACAGAATTTAACGAGATGGCGAAGGAATCCGTTCCCTGCAAGCATGTGATAAGCCACACATACAGTGGAGCACTTTCATTGATTGCCAAAATAAAGCATTTTGTATGCAAATGGGGGAATGGAGTGGGTAAGCTGATTCAGCCTCATGGACACCAAATAATGGCCTTTACAATTAATACTCTCGCATGCCATCCATTGAAACTTTCATCTCCTGTTTAATGGCTCTGAAACATTTACACATGCCCCATCCATCCGACCCCCCGCCCCTTCCAAAAACAAGAAGTAAGGAAAAAACAGTGTGGTGTTCCAATGGATTAATATGAAAGCCAACAAATAAATAAAAGTCCAAACACTCTGTCTCCACATGAGCCCCCCCCCCACCCCCAATTCTTGGCTCGTTCCTGAGTTTTTAGGCCGCGTGTTTTAGGCACGTTTTGGATTAACTGATAATCTTTGAACATGAAGGAAGGTCTGGAATCCCCCTGGGCATTAGCTGGGGAGAGTGAGGTTGATGGGGGGGATGTGGCATTGTTTGAATGTAATGTGCTTGTTTTTGCACTTGTAAACACACTTCTCTTTGTTTTAGTAATGCCACCCCCTTCCTGTGTAGATTTTTCTGCTGGAGCAACACAGGTTTGTACACACAGAGGCTTGTTGGGCTAACAGCGATATGTTAGCAAGACTTGATCAAATTTCCTGAGGGGAATCGTACGGCTAGTGGAGCATCAGGCAATCTTCTGTCTCAGATTAAATGGGTACAATGATCTGGCTACTGATAACATCACTTGACAAACATAACCTGATAGTGTCATAGTTTTGAACTTATCATGACACTGTCATGTTTTTTGTTTTAGACGTGTACCATTGTAGTATTATGAAATTCAGAGAACAATAACAATCAATGCAAATACTATGATACTGTATGTGGCATATGTTGTCTGTATATGTTTTTTGTGCATAACATATGTGTATAAAACTCAACAGTGCTCCTATCATGAGCTCATACTCTCATGACATTATGTATTGACGTGATACATTATACTAAACACAGGTGAGGCTAAAGTTCTGTAAACGTTTCAGATAAATAAGTGAAGATAATAACAGGGTTTTATGTTACTGAAAACAACAAGGACCTTTTGGACAACTTGATTGGCTGTGTGGACCAATCAGCTAATTCCAGGTCATAGCCACTTCTATGAGAACATAAAATTATATATATTTCACTGTATTATGTATATATGTATTTGACATAGTATTTCATACTATAATAAAATTATGTATATTTCACTGTATTTTACAGTTGGTTATTTACAGTCTGATGGGTTACACACCCATGTTATTAACTTCCTTTTCCATAGACAACAATACATTTTTTAAAAACTTATTTCTTTAGACACTGACAGTAATAGGAACTGAGTCTGTCAATCACTAACATTCTGCCTATCAGGTCTGTTTTTTTATTCCACAGAGAAAATACATATTTATCCAAATACATATTTGGAGCAACAATTTGCAACAACACAAGGGTGAGTAAATGTTGCCAGAATTTTAAGTGAAATAATTTTTTCCCAGTGTCTCTTTAACAAATCAAAGCTAGGCTTTTCTGCTGCCTGTGCCTGACCTTTAGCAACAGAGATTTTAATCCGCTTCTTTGAATCCATGTAGCGTTTTCACTGTATTTTACAAAATGCTGTTCTCTGGTTCACGCTCTGAACCTGATGTTCTGAAACCTGATGTTTCAGATGAATAGGTGATTGTGCCATGCAAAGTGAACATAGCATTTAACCTTTCTGTTAATACTTGATGCAGTTAAGAACCACCTGGACCCCATGATTATAGTTCTCCTCGAAGAAATTACATCCTCATGATCCCCAGGTATCCTCTCCTTGCCAATTCATTCGCATGTTCTTTCTGGTATCACCTTTCCATTTTGACGTCTCTGTCCTTCAACTCCTTCCATCTGAGAATCCTGTGAAAGTCAAGGACGGCTCTAAAAGTGTTGACAGCAGTGTTTGAGGGCTCAGGACAACCACACCAGCAGGGAAGCAGAAGTCTTTGTATATGTTGGAGGCTGCGTCTGTGTGTGTGTTTAAGAGCGGTGTTGGTGATAGAGATGACCTCTTGTGGGTCACACTGGCCTGTGTGGAGAACAGAGTCTCCACATTGCTGCCCAGGCTGGAATTTGTGCTTGGGAAGTGTTTAACTTTCTTAAATCCCAATTGCCCTCAGCAGGAGGGCTCGTCCTTTTTTGCCTACAGCTCTGCTCTTTAGGTTGCCCTTGTGTCTGGATCTTTAATGTGTGTGTATGTTGGGGGTTGGAGTACTGGAGGATTGATTGGATAATAGCTCTGCTGTCAGAGAGGTGAAAGTGAGCTAGGAGGTAGAAGAAAGACTGAAAATACAGCTACAAATGTGATGATGTGTCCCACTTCCTAACCTCATGTGGAGGTGCCTGGCTGATGACTCAGTGAGTGGATCTGTTTATTCAAGATAAATACAGTGGGGTTTTCACAAATAGTTAGATTTATTTCTAATTAAATATATTTAGTTATATCACAGTAGTATTAAATTAGATTGCATAACAACTGCTATGTGAAAAGAACAATGCGTTGCATGTTTTCTTATGCAAGTGCACAGTATTTAAAGACCGCTAATATAAAGTGTGACATATTGATCTTCACTCTATATGAAAAGTTTTTTGAACCCCACTGTATTTTCTTGCAGGAATATTGCCTAAATTAAATATAAAACAATGGCACTTTAGGCCTGAGAGAGGGGGGTGGGAGCAGTTCAATATTCCACACCCACACTTTCAGATATTCTAGTTAAAGTTTTTCCAGAATATCACACTGACATGTGATACACCTCTCAGTGAAACACTTTTCCAATTTGAAATCCACTAGACTGAGTAAATACATGTTTTTTTCAATACCAACACTAGATTGAGCACATTGTGTGAGAGAGAGATATCTCCCTATCATATCTCAGTTATAAAGCAACGGCAGGCCACTTCAATCTTCCTCAGCATTGCTGGTCACTGGCATGCCCAGTGACTCCCTGTTGTTGTTTTTGTATTTCATTTCACTAAGCTGCCTGGGCAGAAGGGTGAGCGAAAATCTCCACTAAGTCCTTCACCCTCTGCGTAGCCCTCATAGATATTCTCCACAGAGATAAAGCAAAGTCAAATTGAAACTTTACAAGCGACTAAAAAGATAATACAGTTTGAAATAATCTTACTGTGCATGCTGAACGGTGTCAATAAACAAGCATGCTTAGAACAAAATGCTCCTGCTTTTATCTCAGTGAAAAATCCATAAAGTCTTTACTTCAAGCTGAGACAGGGGTAAAGTGGTTGTTGCTTTTATGTTTCACCTTGTTCTTCTCAAAAGTGAGACCCCATTCGGGATTTGAGAGGAATGCCTTCTTACGGCTGACATTTATCTTGTGCATGTGAGAGATGAAGAAAAGGGAAAGCTAATAGAGAAAAAGCGTCATGCTAATCTTACAGAGCAAAACTGTTTATTTACTCGGCAGGACGACTATAATCGCATGACAGTAAGAGCCATGCGCTTATGTATTTGTCTGTTTTATCTTTAATTTTTTGGTAATAATTTTTTTGCCAAATTTAAACCAAAACAATAAATTTAGTATCATACTTTTTTATTTAAATTGCTTTTATATCAAGCGCACTTGCATTATATTAATGATAGTGTTACATTATTATTTTATTATTTAATAGCAATACACTTAGTGTCTGGGCAACAATTCTGGTAGCCACATGTTTATTCAAACAACAGAATTTTGTTTATTATATCCAAAGAAAAGCAAACATTAGACCCTTAAACGCTATAGCTCAGTGTGAAATGGGATGGGAGGCTAAACCCAGGCCTGCATGTCTGCAAACACACGCAAGTAATGCGAGTCTGTCACTTCTTAATAAGTGAAAGTGAAGTGAAGGTCTTCATAAGTTCAGAACACCTGCCACAGAAAGTGACCTCATCAAAGACTAGTTATGTGCTTCTGATATCTGGTAGCATGACAGGAGATTTCATGATTGTGTCTTCTCTCTTTAGTGTCAAGTTGAAGAGAAGATGATAGAAATGGCTCTTGACTGAAGACGAGGCCAATTGAAAATCTCACAATCAGACCTGCAGTGTTTATAGGCATATGCATAGCCTTCTCATATTCTCCTATCCAAACTAATCAACAAGACACCATGTTACAACATTAGCTGTGTATTGAGCTGTGCAAAAGTCTGTTTTTTTTATCTCCTACACCGCGTAACCAGTTGCTATTAATATATGTCAGCTAAGCTGGATGTGCTCTCGGCCCTTATTGATTAATTTAGCTTGAATTTTCTCAAAGATTTGTCTCCATGCAGGAGACAACAGGAGAGCTTTCATAAGCAGAGAGGATGAAAAATAACACTTCTGGAAATGTTCTAGCGCTTCACGTCACTTCTGCACTGTTATTACGCTTCCTTTGACCTTTCGGTGTTCGTGTGCAATTTGATTGACTAGGAGGAAAGCAGACAATAAGCTCATAATAGCCTTTAAAACAGTTCAGCAAAACTGAGGAGCTCAATCTGTGCCTAGACAACTTTCCTCATCACACTTGTTGAATAAAACATCAGCCTGAGCACATGCTAATGGTTGACAGTGGCTTCTCTCTTTTGCACAAACAAAACTTCTCTCTCTCTCTCTTCCTTTCCGTCTCTGTTGCTTTTTCTCTCATCTGCGCCCAGGAGTTTTAGCTTTGATGCATTTTACAGCAGCCTCAGTGTTGACAAGTTATCTGTGACCTGTAGAGAGGGGCCCCGAAACCACGGTGACGAGAATTCATCTTCGCCTTCCCTTTTCGCCTTGAATACCGGCAGAGCAAACAAACAGGGCCTAAACAATACGATATATACCACATATCAATTACACTAAATGCCTCAGTATCTATACCTCACTGTCTCAACCACACACCGGTTACAAGGCACACACGCTGCGGCGGGATGATAATGGGGCGGCATTGTTCTCCACCATCTGGAGCGCTGATAAGACTCGCCTGTGCATAGTAGATAATAGAAGCCAGCAGAGGAAGAACTGAGTGTTAAACATTTCCTTGGCCCATGAAAAAGGTTCCATTAAGTCCACTGACCCCAATTGAATATTAATGAGCTAATTAACAGATTTATTGTTCTACGCAATTTCTGGAGGGGCCTGTTTTTTAAGTGCTATTATTTTTTTCTAATTATTTTTTGCACTTTGTATAATTGAATCTTTGTAGCTGCCAGCATCCCAAGCGTGCTTTGGCAGCGTGGAAAAGAATTTGGACCCTTGTTTTTCTTCTTCTCTTCTACTCCTTTCGTTTCTTTCCCTAACAACAACAACAAAAACAATATGTTTTCTTCGATGGAAATGTGTTTGTAATTAGGCTTTGCCCCCCCCACCCACCCATCACCCCCCTTCCCCCATCTTGTACAGCACAGCTTAGTCCTATGAATTTTACATTTAAAGGGGCTACAATGTTTGTTCCAGGAAGGAACAGGGTGAGGTGTTGGATTACAAAACAGCAATCAGTGAGGTTACACTTCACTGCATCACTCGGAGGGTCTGGCAGGGCTCTTAAATGAGCATTGACAGCTGTGGCTGATAGATAGCATAATCAGCTGATGAAGAGGATACACTGCAGCGCTGCTCTCAATGGGCTTTTTGAATAGTGCCGCTGCAGCCACACATCAGGTTGCTGTAAAGGTTACCTTGAAAGAAATAAATGCAATTAGGAATCTGAATGATGTGAATGATCAACACACATGATAAAGAGGAACCGTGAGACTTCCATGGAATCCACTAAATCTCGCTCCTGTTAACATCTCTGTGATGGACGACGTACCTGCACAATTGTTTTTGCGTTTGTAAGGAAATGTTTGAAATGGCGTTTGATGCAAGGACACATGCAAACAATTGCTTTTTGTGAAAATGACATGCAGCAGAATTTCAATAACAGTACAGGCATAGCAACCGGAATAGTCGCAAATGTGCCAACAAATGCGTTGCCGTTTGAAACATGCGAGGAGAGATTTGGGGGCGGGGTTGATGATGACCTTTTGATAACTACAATATAATTATTATTGCATTTTTGCTATCTGCAACTTTACTCAATTTTATTTATGCCCAGAATCCAATTCCGTCCAAATAAAAGCATCAATTTCTTTCAGTTACTCCACCAATATAACTTAGAATAATGAACTCATTTCGCTGTTATATGGAAATAGGGTCTCATTACAATAATTTTGCCTGATGCACAAGCCAGCTGATATTAGGAGCAGGGCCCTACAGTCAGAGAGGTTATTATGCTATACATCACAAACTGCATTAGGCTCATAAAACCTGTCACCAAAAAGGTTGAGAAGTTTCAGCAGTCGGCCTTGTGGGTTAACTTATCTCCTAGAAAGGGGGATTCCGATATATCAGCCCTACAGAAGATAATTAAAAATATTTCCTCATAGTTAAAGATTTCCATTAGGGTTTCCAACATTTAACTTGTATTGCAGCGCTCTCTCTGCCTTTCTTATCAGCTATAAAATTCATGCTTCTGTTTTCTTCTTATTTACTTGCAATATTAAAATGTTGGGACTTAATTAAAGTACACTGTAAATGTAATATGGACATGTAGTGACTCAGGGTATAACCAAACACACCGGTGCTCCTGTGTAGCTCAACTGGTAGAGTGTTACGTTAGCAGCACAAAGGCTGTGGGTTCGATCCCAGGGAACACAAGTACTAATAAATACATTGTGAATTCACTGTAAGTTGCTTTGGATAAAAGTATCTGCCAAATGAATAAATGGAAACAAAGTATGAATGTGCCAGACATTTTTCAGAAGTGACATTTCCAGATTTTTCCAGTGACATTTTATAATGAATGATATTCTGATGAAGTATTATTATTATTATTTTTTAAATAGTTCCGCTCTGCTTAAACATGTATCAGACTGAAAAACCAATTAGCTTGGCTCGTGTAAGCTAATCTTCACACTTGTTTTAAAAGGCTGTATATGTGGATTTAAGCTCAAAAACAGATGCTGGTCCTCAGTGGAAACCATAATGTGGCATTATTTTAATTGCTTCATTTCCATGTAGCAAGCTGCTTAGTTCTTGACAGTTTGTCATAGTTCTTTGTGTTGGGTGGTGGGGAGCGGATGGTGAGTGTTGACATGCATCTGCTGTTGACGCAAAATCACTTAAAAAAGGTGTTGAAAGATTTGGCTGTAATTGCCAAAGCAAGGAGAGTTTTTTTAACATATATACAAAGTAGAGGAATCACAGCCTTACCTTATCTAGGAGTTGGAGACAAAACAACAAAGTGCAATAATTGTTTTCCAAGCCATGTGCCAGAAGACACATGTAAAGCTAAAGTGATGCTTTCTTCTGCACTCCCAGAAGTCAATCAGCATGTGTTGTCTTGCAGAAAGTAATCTTTGATAATCAATTACAATACATTTCTCTCTTTTGTCTGTGTTTCCCATTCTGCACTAAGAGGACTATCTAGCGTCGTCTTTTACTTTTAAATATCATACAATATTCATAGGGAACACTGAAACGTGAAGGAGTTAGGCTTTAATGTTGTGATTATAATTCGGTTGTGACTTCCTCTCAGTAGGAGAAATGAGGATAAAGCAGGTTTTTTTGTCCCATTATGCAGAATGAAAAACTATGTTTTTCTTTAAGATGTCTGTTGTGTCTGGAGCTCTGTTGCTCTCTCAAAGAACAGTCCATAGTCTAACTGTGATCATGATTGTAGTCTGAAGGAAAATAGAGCTATATAAGGCAGTTTCATGCTTTCTCTGTGCTTGGTCATTTGACATTCAAACTTTCCACCACTAATTTGCAATGCGAGCTCAGGAATATATTGCCAGAAATATTGTTGGGACCAGTTAATTCTTGACTTTGCCATGCCACTGAGATCTGGCAAGATCTTTAGGTTAATATTAGTGTATTTAGGATCTACCAAGTTTGAATTATGAATCCACATTCTATATTAAATTAAATTTTGGGGTCTTTCTTTTGCCCTTCAGCAGCTGGTTTCTGTTAAATAGGTTCAGTGGACAGATTCTCAGATTCAGTTATGAGGCTCTGAGGTTATGAGATCTGCACATAATTTGACTGCAGTTTAAATGCATGATTGAATGCTAATTGTGCTCCTGTATAGCTCAGTTGGTAGAGCGTTAGCAGCGCAAAGGTTGTGGGTTTGATTCCCAGGGAGCACATGTACTTGTAAAAATGTATAACTTCATTGTACTGTAAGTTGCTTTGGATAAAAGCGTCTGCCAAATCTAATGATTTAAATGTTATTTAGAATGTTGACAATCGTTGCCCTGTCATCTAGTAGAGGCCGTGTCAGGGTGGAAAAAATGCAGTACACTTAGATTTAGGGCTCACATTTCAATTATAAACTTCACAGAGAATGGTAGCTTATCCCTCATAATTAACATAAAATTGAATATATCATCACACAGCCATTCTATTTTAAAGCAATCAGGGCGCAATTTCCATTTGATTATGAACGTAGTTTATGACTATACAGGGCGCCAATTGAAAGCTAATTAATTTGCAGTGAGGACAATTTTCAGGGACTCATCAGTTAGCACTGTACTGGAAGCCCCCCACCCTAATTTTGTTCACTCAGCTCAGAGTACTTGTTCACTCTGTGAAGCTCATGTGAAGCCACTAAAACTTACTGAACCATAGCTGCACAGAGGGAATAAAGGTGTTGGACCAGAGTTCTACTTCTTTTTGAGGTTAGTATAGTCCCAAGCACAAGCCAACCAACTAGCCTTCTCGTATAACTGGCTGCCTTACAACTTTAGCACCACTGTACTGAATGGTCCACAGATTGCTCCATTTCACTACAGCAGAAATGCAAGATGGACTAAAGAGCCATTATCTGAGTGAGTGAGACCATCGGAACTTATTACACGTGTGACCTTTACAAGCTTTTCCCATTACAGATCTCAGGTGAGAATTTACTGGAATCAGTTTTTTATATTTAGGCAGATGGCGGCCCTCTGCAAAATGGAAATGAATGAACGGGTGAGCGAGTAGGTGAATGAGTGACAGAATAGCTCTCATAAAAGGAATCCAGCAGAGCCGCTGGAGATGGGCAGGATTTGAAAGCACCTCTAATACCTCTGTGTCCTTTCTTCACAAATTAAAGCGACTTTGAACTGGTGAGGCTGAGGAAGATGCAGGAGCATTGTGCTTAATCAAGGTAGAAATACAAAGCCTGCACCGGTTCCCCAAAGGATCACATCAAAAGGTGCATCCCACTTTGTGCGCTATTTAATCAGTTAAAACACAGATGGCAGCCTGCCTCAATTAATTAATCATATATGAAGCATCCTGTACCTGTGAGCTGAAAGTATGTCAATGCTACCGAGATCTAATTTGGATCTTGATGTACCTCAGTATTCCTCTGCAAAAAAAGACCCGCAGTTAAAAACTTCTTTCATTTTGTGAAAAGTGCCAAGTGTAGTTAGTGCTTCGTAAACTGTATTGTAAAAGTTGCGGCGCTGCGCAGCCTTTGAACCTCCTTATTTCCCCTCTGACTGACAGCTTCTCATTTGACTTGGCTCTCATTGAATAACATTGCTGATGCTTACTCTAGATGTATGGCTTGAATTTCGTTTTTAGGCCTGTTAGTCGTGTACCTGAGGGATATAAAAACAGAAGATATGCATATTATGTGTGCGTCTCTCTGTAAAAAATGAAAGGCATATCTGCTTCAAAGCAAAAATTATTTTATAATTAGCCTGTAAAATTCACTGACGGCGAGAATATCAATGCAAAGGCGCCTGTCAACAGACTTTTCCTTTTCCAGTTTGTTGAGCTTTTTGATGAACCATATTTTTGAGAGAAAATAGGGAAATGTCAACTCTTTTAAAGATCTCACAAACTCTCCATATTAACCTTTTTATATCTGTAGAGTTCCTGCTAATGAGAACTCTCAGCAGAAAGAGAAGTAAATCCACAGTTTTACTCAGAAAATGCCTCCCACATTAAAAAACATTTGAATGTTTTTTTTGAAAGTTTTACAGCCCTGGGTTGCAATTTTGACGACTCCCCACCAAGACTGACTTAGTCAGGAGATTATGCGGATGTATAGCTGTCGGCCATTATGTGACAATACTGTTTCTATTTTATTTTTACCTGTGTATAATTGCGAGCTTAGGTCTTCGCCATCCAGTATATTGCTGTCCAGGTAATCAAGCTACTTTGAAACGTCTTGTCACCTTGTAAAAGTAATTACATTTCCACGAAAGCACCATGAAGGCTGTTTAAAGGATTATAAAAGACAGGGTAATGAATGTGGACATGAGGCCTGGTGCAGGGAGAAGCAGATGGATATGTTGTAAAACAGAGGCTGTGTGGGCCGAGAAGCCCTTGAGTCGGGACCTGTTGCCTCATGTGCTAGAACTTTTGAGGATGTCAGGGTGGCCTTGTCATGACCTGCATCACATGACATGCCTGACTTGCTTATATGCATTCGATCACATGCAGTCAAACGCTTCTCTGTCTCTCATATCTTTAGATTTCTGCAGTGTAGTCTAACTGCTATTTCTCTTTATTCAGACCGGCGATGAACTTTCTTTGTCTCATATGCGCAATTTCAACAAAGCTCAATAAAGCAGATTTATGTTACGGCGTGCGCGAGCTCAGCTGTGGAAATGACATATATACAACCTCAATGTCACTGATCCCTCGTAGACATCCCCTGTGATCTATAGAGTGCTCTACCTCTGCATTTCCTGTCTCCCCTCAGATGGCAGATAGAGCCCGGAGGCAGCGTACACCCTCCAGATGGTGCTGTTTTAAAAAGGATGGCTGAATGAAACGCAGCCCAGTGCTCAGTTCTTCACTCTGTCTCATTGTTAGTGCTCTTTAATAAGCTCTATGGCCGATACGGTTAGCACGACTCCCCCATTAGTTTCTGCAGCACCAACAGCGGACGTTTACAACTTTCCAGCCATTTCCTACTTTATGTCTTTAATGTGTCCTCTTAAAGGCACAGCAACAGTGTGTTTGCAAACTCAACATCAAAGGAAGCTTTTAGAACTTGTCTGTGGCTATTCTTTTCATAGAAACAGATATTGACGAAAACATCAACAAACTAAAGACCCTGGAGGGCGGGAGAGCAGAAGTGCTGCCGTTATTAAGGAGCTGGTGGACGGCAGTGATTGAGTACACTGTTTGTGCATTAGCAAAGTGCAGCTGCGGTTTAAATGAATGTTGCATCAAAGCTCAGTCAATCAGCAGCAACACATGCAATTATACCCAGCTCACCTCCTCCCGGAACAAGAGCGAGGCACGCCGTGACCCCGGTACTGAGAAATAATTTAGAAACAATTTACAGTAGAAAACACATTTCTTAAAATGCCACACCTGGGATCAGCTTTCAGAAATGACGGTTTATTGATAAACTCTGTTGACAAGTCTGATTGGAGCTGCGTGATGTTTGCGCTGCGTCGTGCTGCCGGTTAAGCAAAATGTCTTTCGCTGGATTAGAGAAAGAAATATCTAACTGTACACTCCCTTTCAGAGCCTGAGCTCACATTGCACTCTGGCTTGTATCAGTACTTAGAGCAATAGTGGTCCACGTCAGCCCAGAGAGAAACTTAATCAACAGTAATATACACTGCGCCCCGAATCCATTCTCTATATCCAACAAGGTGATTTTCTCTCTCTCTTCCTTTCTTTACGAGAAAGAGAAAATTGCACATCTAATGAAATCCAATTTTATATTTCATTCTGAGAAGCACAATAAACAGAGAACAAGCAGTAAATAAGCTTTTCAAAAAGCTGATTACCAAAGCAATTTATTGCCAAGTCCAAAACCATAGCTGAGCAGTGATGTGTTGGGGGGTGGGGTGGTGCGTTTTTTTCTCTCTCTTTTGCCTGCTGTGTTATTATTGGTAGTGGTAGGGGGGATGACCAGGTGCGTGTGTGTTTGTGTGTATGCGCAGGTCTACGTGCTTAAGTATATTTATACATGTGAGCGGGAGGGGCGATCCGCTCAACTTTTTATATACGATCACGTTGCCTTCTGATGAAAAATTAAAGAGCACAAAAAACGGGTTTCTGATTGGGGTCAGTCCTGCATCCATTAGAGCAGTAAATGAAGTGGAATTCAAGGCTCCTCCATTACTGGGGCCTTTTCTCATTGTTCAGAACTGCTTTCCATACAGCACAATCCCTCTCTAACCCAAGGCTGATTGCACTAATGACATTTTCCAGCCACAATAGTCCCAATGTTTCCCTGATTGGAAAACATAGCCAGTGTCCTCAAATAAATAGGCCTCACCTGTCCCTTGCCCCTCTGAACAAAGGTTCCTACTCCGTGCTTTGAGACAAATTGTCTCCCAGTTACAGCTGTATCATATTATTCTGTTGAGCTCATTTACTGGAATAGAAAAATGATAATTTCATTGTATTGTTTGTGTAGTGGGTCCACTGATACGGCCCTGCTATTCATGAGCTTTTCATTATTGGATTTGGATTCGAGACGTCTGGTTGAGCAGATCTTTGTCCTACAGGATTGAAAATGCATTGTCTCTGTATAGCCTCATCAGACTGACTATGCGCAGTCTATTTGTCTTGACTTCAGATACATGTTGGGTTTTTGGAATACATTTTTCCTCGAAAGAAATGATTCTGTGTGCATCAGCATTCAAAATAGTGCCCATTTAGCTTGAAGGGGATGCAAACTAAAAAAAACTCCAAAAGGGGGAGGGTGACTAGTGTCAGAGGAAATAAATTGAGCCAGACTATGGTGCAGGAAAAGTGCACGGCGCAGATTATTCACAGTTATATAATGTATTGGGAGAGAAACAGGCGCTTCTCATTTTTGGTCACTTATCCCTCATTGTAGAGGGGCTGTATATTTCATTGCTGCTGCAGCAGCTTAGAGGATACATTTCAAAGCAGCAAATAAAAATTGGCTAAACTTCCAAAATTAGCACTTCAAAGTCAAACATGATTTGCAGCGAGGGAGAGTGGGGAGGGGGTGGAGGGAATGTGACTAAAATTTCTTGCGTGTGCAGTTGTGTGTGTGTGTGTGCAGAGGCTAGAGTACAAAACACTCTGTGTAGCCCCTAAAACCAATTTCTAGGCAAATTGGTTTAATTTAAGAATGAGATCATAGAATAAGCAAAATGCTGTGAGGGCAAGTTTATGCATTCTGCATTTATTTAGCTTCTCCTGCTGTCTGTCCATTTGGAAGTGTGTAAGAGGAATAATTTCACCCAGGGGTGCACAAGCAGGTCAGCTTGCTGTACAGCATGTTATCAAACTAACACGCGCATTCAACAATGATGTACATAGTCTCAGTTCCACTGACTTTTAATGACTTGTGTCTTTGATGTTTGATTCCTTCCTTTTTTGATTGCTTAAACCTTAACTGGGCATATCAGGAACTAATGCACAGATTGGTGACTTGGTAACTTTTTATTTTATTTGTATTTTTATAATGATAATGAAAAACAACAGTTTGGATAGCAAAACCAAGTTCTCTAAGGCCTCAGGCAATAAGGCCTTAATCAGATCAGTAGCATATTCAACTCCTGTGTTCAGACAGATCCAGATCCTGCTCTCTTTACTGAGTAAATTCATCCAGGTAGTGCTGAGTGTGTGTGTGTTTGTGTATGTATGGGGTAATGGACCTCATGAATGCTTTATGTCCAGCATTCATTAAATGCTGTGCGGGACAATATTTTGCGTCTGTCCCAAGATCAGATATTCTCAGATTTGTTTAGGTGTGGCTACCCAGAGAAAAACACTCTAGCACTAACTAGGAACCTGTAGTTTTAATTACACACATTTCACCTTTAAATCACCAGTAAGCACATGTGTGGGTACGTGTGTGTATGTGTGTGAGGTAACGCTGCAGCTGGGGATGATCTGTGTGTGCGTCTGCTCACAGTTGTGTATGTGGTCTTTTCCTCATTATTTCTCTAGAAAATGAGCAATCAGGCGTCTTGCACAGAGCCTGATTGTCTCCCTCTGTAAATCAATCCAGGAGCTGCAATTAAAAGGTACTCTTATGTGGTGTAATTGCTGTCTCACTAATCCTTTATTTGCACACCTGCCGGTGAGTCTGAATTTTTAATGAATTTCTAATTAATGCACATTGTACACTTGATTTATTTGTTAGCAAATGATGTAGCTGGTCTGCTTCCCTGCTGGAACAGCATTTCCACAAAGTCTTCCTTCATTACAGTATAGGAACATTCTCAGCAACTGAGGTAAAAATTTGTGTGTGCTTGGCCTAAAGGTCAAAATCCATATGTTGCCCATGTGTGGTTGTAAACCCCTCGCTGGTGCAGGTGGGGAAAGGAGTTAAAAGTTTATGATGATTTGGCAATTGTTTGGGTGCTTTAATTCCTTGATTTAATGAGCTGTTAGGTTCACATGTATATACAGTGTGTGTGTGCACCTGTGAAAATCTGTTTTATTGCTGTTGTGCTGATTAAAGGGAATTAGACCTCAATTCTCTCAGTTTATTATGTTTGTAGATTGTGTCATTGTGTGTGTGATTTCATTTTTCTGTCTGTGCTTGCGTACAATATTTCTTTGTAGTGTAATAAAAAATGTATGTAAAATTCATGCAAAAACTTGACATATGGGCTTCTCTCCGTTCACCATACCACAGAACACCTGAAATCGTTAACAGCCTTAGTGTGTTTTATGGAATAGGCACACACACACGCACGCAAACACACACACACAACAAAACAATACACAGACACACATGTAAGTCTTTTTTGAAATACAGAAATATTAAAGTGTGCAAAAATATAATAAACACTATAACATTATTTACTTGCTTCTTGTCACCTCACCTTGACGGCTAGTGCAGTCAGACTCTAATAGCATTTTTAACTGTTTGAAGGGATAATAAATGCGCCTTAAAAATTGGCAGTGTGCGTTTCGCTTTTTGATGTGCATTAGACAGCCTTTATAACACAAAAAGAAAACATTTCAATTTTAAGTTCATGTTTGTTCTTTTTAATTACTTAGTGCCCTTTCAAGTCTGAAGTTTTCAAAGCACTTTGGAAAATGGGGAGAAGTTTTCTGTATGAATAGCATAAAAGGCTCCATTTAGCAAAACTATAGCGAAAAGTCTGCTTTAAGTATCGGACATCTGTAAATGAAATTTCAATATGCTGTAAGACCCCAACTGATTCCCTTTCCATTTCTTCTCCACACTGAATGAAACTAATTGCTTTAAATGGCAGATCCTCCGTGAAGCAGCTCTCCTGTGGTTCAGAGCTCATAGAAACAAGAATTACCACCAACAGATGAAAATCAAAAGTAATGGGACAGAAGATTGTGTCACCTCAGTCGCAATCCTTTAATTGCACTTCTTTTGTTCCTGAAAGCCATTGGGAAAAGCGGTGCTTTTGACAGAGCAGTTTTACTCTCACAATGCCTCTGTGCCACAGATAGACTAAAAATCCCAGGGTGGCATGACAGATTGTTATGTATGTTTGTTGTATAAATACCATGCTGTTATTTCTTATTATGAGCCCTTGTGTGTAATACTTTGTGATATTTTGATAAATATTGAATTGTTATGTGTCAAAAATGTGATTGATGTTACAGATTAGAATTAAAACACAGAAAATGAAAACGTTGAAGAATGACAATGACAGAGCTAACAGAGTTTTTATGACCTCAGTGAAATTTAAAATCACAGAACATTCAGCATGACAAAACTGTAAGACTCGGTTGTGCCAATCAATTACAACAACAACAACTTGGAGTTTTTGAATTCATTTGCTTTATTTGAAATAAGATTGTAATTAATCTGAAAACAGCTTGTTGTAGTCCATCAGCAATTAAAATATGCTGTTTCATTATGCCATTCTGTATATAAAATTGCTATCGTTTGTTATTCCTTTGTTGTTGTTTGATAAATGTTTTTGAAGCTTTAGCCATTTTAAGAGAGTTCAGTAATTACATTGTTCACATGTGGGCCAGTACCTTCAAACTTTGGTTTTGGGATCAGAAAACAAACTCAACTATGAACATTTAAGAATCTTTTTAATTCACACTGGTAATAAAATTGCATTACAGTTTCATAAAATAAATGTTCCAGTTTATATATACAGAAAAACAGACTATACATACCCTCAGAGAAGCATTAGAAAGAACACGAGAGATAGAGAGAGAGACAGAGAGAGAGAGCAAGAAATAGAGACAGAGAGAGACGGAGAGAGTGAGTGAGTAAATCAGAGACCAAACAGAAAAACATCACAAAAACCATACAGGCAATACAGTGCTCAGCTAAGCAGGCACGACTGTACATCAAAACGTGTAACTGCTCAGTGTTGGGGACAGAAAGGGCCGAAAAGTAGTACATTTACAATGGAGTCCTCAGGGACCAATAGGGCTTTTACTGTAAAAAGTATTGCAGGCAAGCAGACAGATGCTCTTCTTCTGAGTGCAGCAGAACATCCATCGCACACGAGCGTGTGTATGTGTGTGTGGAGAGACCTGCCGCTGCCGTCGCTTGATTGGCTATTGAACTTGTGTCTCAAAGCTGCCGTTGAGCTGACCCTCCTCATAGTCCATCTGACACAGAATCATGTTGTTCTTTAGGAAAAACTTATCACCCACGCAAAACCTGCCAGAAAGCAAACAAATGTACAGGTAAACAAATAAGGATTTTCTTTCAGAGAGGACAAGACTTATTTCACACTCAGTTCAAATTTTCAGCAAGAGAAACTGAGGCAGCAACACATTTTAAAAACAGCAAAATGTGTCTGTGTACTGCCTGCTGGTGTATGCTAGTGTTCTGGTAGTTATTTGAATCAAACAATTCTTTCTTGTATTGTTTTTAGGATTTTTTAGTAAGTAAAGAAGATATGGAAAAAATAGCAAATGTTGTATACTTCCATACTTTGTATACTTCCATACTTTCATACATATTTTCATCTGACTTGACTAGTTTATTCTGATCACAGACCTTTACAATTCAAGAAAATTCTGTTTATATTTTTAACAAAGTTTATACTAATTTATTCATTTTTGGTTTAGACAATAGCACATCAGTGTAAATAAAATACAAATATAAAAATCACAGTGAATGATTTTTGTCATCTGCACACACATCCCAGCATTGATTTCAGCAGTGGCCTTAAAGCCTCTTGTAATGTGACAATAAGGTGCAGCTGTAGATAAAAGTAGTTTTTAAAACCAATAGCATTTTTCAAAGCAGGACAGGATTGGAACTCAATGAAAGCAAGTCACCGTTTCCGTTCCCTGGCAAAAAGCGTCACACCAGTTTCCACAGAAACCCCTATTTTAGGGCCTTGTGCCAAAATATAAATTGTTGGCCTCTACAAACCTCCCATTAAATTTCATGCCAATTAAAGAGAACAACATTCCATGTGTGCGCTGCATTTTTACATTTAACAAGTTTGCATAAGAAAGCCAAATGAATGTTGTATGGACAATAGAGCGGCTGTGACAAAGCTCTTCCTGTGATGTTGTGTCTTATCAATCGGTGACACACCGATGTGATGTGTTGGCAGAGGAATAGAGCAGAGCATAGAGGATCATGGGAAAGCTGCACTCCTTGTGTGCCATTCGTCAGCGATGAAGGTTTCGCTCACCAAACTTTATTACACACCTGGTGCTCACCAAATGTGCCACTGACTATTTATTCCTCTACTCTAACAGATGCTTTATTTGTCTGATTGCAGCATTGCTGCATTAAGTGGAACCTATTTGTGCCGTTACATGCAGATCCTTCAGAGAAAGCTGAACTAACTGTCACCACTGCAGAAAATATCACATTCAATGCATCCACCCTGAAATGAAGTTTAAGCTTGTTTGTATTTACAGCTAGCATTTAGTATTCATCGAGTCTACAGTGTTCACGCAGAGAGGTTTTTGGGTATGACACAAAAGTGTTTCTTTACTAGTAGGTCACACACTAGAACATTTAAGACACTGTCACACTTCTTTGCTCCCAAGGAATGTTTGGAAGGATGATCCTTGAAAAGTTTATTCGGCCGTCCGCTTAATTCCCCCGGCGAGACATGGAGCGGTAATGTGCTCGGCCTGGCCGTGTATTGAGTAAGAGCTTTCTGGCTGACTGTGTTCAATAAGGCATTCACAGTTTGATCAGGCTTGGTATTGGTCTGGCAACGATATCACTGCTGAAGCGCCGGCTAATTTCACTCAACTCAAGCTTATAATCCTGCTGCTGGTCACAAATACAAACCAGGACAAAACACGTTAAAGGCTGGTCAGAAAAATAGGCCAATTAAAGCCTACAGTATGTATAGTCATGTGATGGGGGGAAAATAGATTTCAGGAATTTGTTGAGCAGTTTTTGCCCCTAGTTGTTATTTAAGTGATAGCTGTTTGTGTGAGTTAATAACTTCTGCATTTTTAGATTTGAAAGAAAGACAATCTCACAGCGCTGTTGTGATCTCTTTCCTTACCTCTGGTTACAGAGCTGACAGGCAAAACAGTCCAAATGGTAAACATTATCTCTGGCCCTCATCACCATTTCAAAGGCTGGGATCAGTTTACTGCAGGCTGCGCAGTTCCCCGTTGTACCAAAGAGCCTGTGAGAGAAAACACAGAAAGCAGATTTACTCACTCGTACCATTCATAGCCTTTTAGCAATAGCTAACTAAACCAACCAAATAAGGCAAGAAAACAACTGAGGTAGAAAAAGACAAAAAAAAAATCTGACATCTAATGCAATACGCAAATCTGGCTTGGCACACATTAGGTATTTTTTGTTAATGAGGGTACAAACCTAGATGTTAATTCTTAGCTAATGATCTAATTAAAATGATCACATGGTTCTAATCCTCTTCTTCAAAGAGTTTTTGCCTAGCACATTGCAAAAGCAATGAAAACAGGTCTGAGGCTAGCAATTGAACTGCTCAAAGTTTTTTTCTCTTTTTCCCTTTTAAATCCAGAGTAACTAATTAGACTTTGCTCAGACCAAAGCCAGCTGGATTTTACACAAGAGGCTAAATACTATAATGTAGTCAAAAGTTCAAAAGATCCCTCTGTGCAAGGATACTGTCTCTGTCTTCCTTCCTCTCTTATTCCTTCGCTTCCTCTATCACCTGCTATAAGCTGAGAGAGACATAATACAGGGGGCGGTGGGCTGTTGTTAAGGTATGTAGCCTTGGAGAAATAAGTAGATGCTCGCTGGAGCACAAAAAGCGACACACAACTCAAATTTCTTCACTGTTTGTTTAAGCTTATTAGATAGGACGCAAACCATCAAGGTCACAAACAGAAGGAGAGGCATCAAGGCAGATCGCTTTCCTTCATGCCAACCACTGTTGGATTTACATTTTCATTTTCGAAGACCTTGCCCCAATGTTTAATTTGGAGATTCTGAGATATAGATATGCATTCTGCAGAGACCCACAGTGCACACAGGAAGTATGAACAAGAGGAGGAAGGGGAAAAATAAGGCAGGATCAGGACAGAGGCGGGCGATCGCTCTAACAGTATGCTAAACAGTTCTCTAAAGTTGAGAGCTCGGACGGAAAGGGGGGGAAACCGAACAAAGTTGCTGCAAGTCCATATTAGTCTCTCTCTACTGCATCTATCCAGCAGACCCTACTGTTAATTAGAGCAACAGACCCAAGCGGAGTGCAGTCTTGTGGTGGGAGAGGGCATGTTGTTATATCAGATAGGCGAGGTGTTAAAAAAAGCCATTGTTAGATCGGGTTACTGCTCCAGTAAAAAGTGTTTATGTGGAACTCTGACACTCTGAGGAGGCCGTGCAACCTCAGTGAGGTGTTGCCTCACAAAAGAGTTCAGCTTATTAAAATAATAGTTGTCAGACTGCAGCTTTATACCAAGGTCAGTGTAGAATATATGTATATATATACACACACACAAACACACACACACACACACACGTATAACCAGTTTACACTTTAGATACACTTTACAATAACGTCACATGTGATTAGTAGTACTAAAATATACAAGCAGTAATATTAACTGTACTTGTATATTTACAAGCCATTATAGAAAATATTATACAAAATATTTTTAATGCTATTTAATGCATTAAGTACATTAATAATTAAAAACGAATAAAATGTTTTTCATGCATAGTCGTTGTGCATAGACATGCAGTAGTATACAGTCTTTGCGTATAGTAGACACCAAACAAGAGTGTGATTTAGAAAAAGACAAATTATGATTTCAAAACATAACACACTTTCTTTGTCTCTTAGTGAGCTCTAGTGTCTCAAAGGGCCTGTGGAAGTGTATTTCAGAGGCTATGCCAAATCATTTGCCACAGCATTTGACAGGATAACACTTAATTGTGGTCTGGCATTTTGAGAATTCTATTATACAGTAGCTGGGACAGATGTATCGCAGTCCCTGTAGCTCAATTGATAGAGCACGATGCTCGCAAGCCCAATATCATGTTTGATTTTAAGGTAGGTCACAAACTGATTAAACGAATACCTTAAATGCACTGCAAGCTGCTTTGGATAAAAGCTCCTGTCCAAATGTGTAAATGTGTCTAACAGGCATTTTTCTCAAAAAGTTCTCCGATAGCTGGCCACATAATCCTAACGTTTGCAGACACGCACGCACATGGTCAGAGGCAGCAGGCAGGATTAAGACGTCTGTCTGAAAGGCCGTGTTCTCTAAAAGGGAACGGTGCACAGATTGTGGTCGAGCACATTTCAAATGTCATGCCTTAATGCTGGAGCAAGCAACTGGAGTTGGGAGTTCAATGTTGTGTTATCCTGACTCGCTACTGAGAAGTTGCAGAGAGTCCCTGGGGATCCCCAACAATTTCTTATGGCTCATGTCCATCATGTTGCACAGCAGAGGGTGTTACAGATCACATCACAGGACCCATTTTGCCTTCTTTTCTAAATCAGGTCACAGGAAGCGCAGCAATGGTGGTTTGAGAGGGTTGTTACTCTCTTGTGAAAATTCAGCGACCTCTTGATTGGTTTAAGAGCAGACGACTCTTCTTAACAGAAGAGCACAGAACATACACATACACACACAACCCTGTGACAGATAACCAGGTTTCTGTACAGAAATCGTCGGTTTAATTGTAGGGTTTTGCAGCAGAGTGATGGCCTGACTCGAAACGAAGACTTTAGTGGTGGTTAATTTAAGTGGATTAGGAGGTTACAGAAACTCATTTGGAAGGTCACCAGCAAACTTTGAAATACAATGACTTGGATTTTCAGGCAATATAATTCAAGATAAAGTAGAACCAACCATTTTATCAGCAAGGCCATTTAATGCGTTATGTGCCAAAGGACTTCCAGGGCTGAATGTCTATTGGGCAGAATTTTGCTAAGTTGTCATCACACGCAAACTTTTAATTATTTTATTCAAAACAATAACAAAGTGGTCCGTTATAGAATAGATACTGGTGATAACATTAAAAAACGCTACAGTGAGTTAAAAGCTCTTTAATGTTATCATAACCTCGTCAACTTCGAGCACAGATCTCAAAGTCCCCTGTGCACCAGCTCCTCTGAACAGAAAAAAAGCCAACAAGACAATAAAGGAAAAGAGAACAGAGCTTTTAACTTCATAATCTTGTTTGTGTTTCACTAAACTTTAGTAATAAAGCTGAAAGACTTTGCTCATTGTTCTGGACGATTCCCTGTGGTTCTGTGTAGACAGGTGTTTCTCTGCTGTTTTTTCATAAGTCTTCTGAAGCCGACATCAGCTTCCTTCCCTTTAATGTCTCTCTGCGATTAGACTTCAGCTGTTCCAGTCCTTTACTTGCATTCAAACACATTGATATTCACAACTGTATATGTGAAGTTCCAAAGCTGTTTTTTTTAATTTAGTAAATTAATTGTGCTAATTGTGATGATAACAAATAATTTTAATTAAATTAAAGCTAAACTTTCATTTTCACTAATGGTCTCAGACTTTTTGACCTTAACACAGTTATATGCATCATGTATTGTGTACGGTAGCTTTATTTTATTAAAGACTAAAAACTGAGATGGTATTTTCACTCAAACAGATTATGTTTCAATTTACCATCAAAATACACTGACATGTTGACTAGTAATGAATGTGCTGTCATTAGGTGTAATCTACTTTATCTTTCAATTAGAGGCCCCCTTCTTTGATTTATAAATAATTAATGTGTCCCTCGTAATATAAAGCAAATGGTTCTCATATAAAAATAATTTTAGTCGGGGGTCATCACAGTCAAACACAGAGGCACTTTAGCTGTCTGGTGGTGAGGTCAAAAAATTCTTGACCCCAGCAAACAGATTAATCTATTGCCTAAAAGCTTATAAATCTTCCATTTACTGATCTAGCAAGGAACCGGTCAAATGCAATAGCTAATGCTAGTTTGTGCAGTGATGGGGAGTGTGTGTTTTGTTGGGGGTGGGGGGTTCATTATAGCTCTACAGTACTCCTGAAGGACAAACCCAGAAGGAGCGCAGCTCATAATTAATGTGCGCATGGCAGGGCTCCAAAAAACCCAGCTGAAAATAAAAGAAATGCGTTTGATCCACCCGCCCGTCTTTAATGAAGTGCCTCCCTGTATGGGAGAGGCTAATTCTGGGTGAGATTTCAGCTTCATTACCGAAGGAGAGAGGACTGATTCTTCATCAGCGCGCTGGAGGTGAAGTTTAGGTGGGACGCCCCGCGTGGAGTCTCAATCACCTACGTTTAAACGGACCGCCGCCGAGCTGCCTCACTCTGCCTGCACAGAGACGGATATTTCCTAATTTGTTCCTTAATAGAATTCATATCCAGCATCTCCAGGCATTAAGTAGCACACATTTGTCACAGGCTGAAGAGCAGATGAGTGGGCTAGATTTCATTAGAGTATCAGTGCTAACACAGCAGCAACAGAAAGCTTGTTTTTTTTCTTTTACACAACTTTCTTTGCACATTCTCCTACATGCTCCCTCTAACCTGTGTGTTTGTGTTATTTTCTATGAAGACCAATCAAAAGAGACAATTTAAAATTGACAGTGTCAACATTAGTATAATAGCACTGAATTATAAGCCTGATGATTTAGATACATTTTAGTGAAACATTTTCTTTAATTTATTTTGTCATTACACCCGCTCCAGTTTACCTAATGAGACCCCTGTCAGGTCACTTCAACAGTATTTCTAACAGCACTGAGTGGAAGTGGGAGGTGTTAAATGATGAGAAACCTGAACTGCATCTCTTACTGGGTGAAGCCCAGCAGTGGGTAGGACCCCACCAGTGGGGGCTCTTAGGGAGAGCAGCTTGGGGATAAATAGCTGGATCTAGTTGGGAGACCCCAGGGACTAGGATTTAACGCCCAGGAAATAATCATGTTTAATTTAGCAAGCAGATGGCTTGGAGATAGGAGGCAAAACAGATCCTTAGACTGCAGTTCTGCCACTCAGCTGCCTGGGGTAAACCGAAAGTCCACACACGCATACACACACAAACACGCACGTGCACACACACACACAGTTTATTGCTTAAGTCAGAAAACGAGCAGACCATCATATTTGTGTTAACATGAAGCCTCAACCAGCTAAACATAAACAGTCGCTACAAGATGCCACTCTGAGGTGTTTGCTCACTTACACAACTGCGATTTAATTGGAACACACAGAGTCCAGGTCGCTCGTTGCAATAAGGAAAGAACAAGCACTTAATCTTCTGTAACAGCCTCAAAGAAAACATCATTTACAACCTGAAGAAAATTTTTTATCTAACCCCACAGTTAGCAGATAAACGCAACTGGAGAGAGAGAAGACGTGGCCTGGAATGAGATGGGGAGGGGGGCAATCATCATCCGTTAGATGAGGGTGTACTTTCTGAATGTCATGCAGCCTGAGGTGTAACAAGCCCTTTCTGCTTTGGCAGCACTTTGACTGGAGCGTGTTCTTACCTCAGGTAGTCCCTGCGACAGAGGATGAGATTGGCTTTGGTGTACAGGGTGGAGCCCACCTCCCCCAAGCGGCAGTCGCAGCAGGCACATTTCAGGCAGTCTTCGTGCCAGTATTTGTCCAGGGCCTTGAGCAGGTAGCGGTCTTTAATCTTACGGTTGCAGCCGGCGCATCCCTTCTGTTTTCCTTTGGGCTGGACGGAGAGCATCGGAACACCTGTGGCGATAGGAAGGCAAACAGAGAGAGAGCGTGTGATTTACTGCCTGGCTACACTGGCGACTTTTTGTGCTCGCCGTTCTTTGATAAGGGTTGCGACACCTCCAAAGTTTAGGCCAAGGAGCAGGCCGTGCCATGCCAGCACGGTGGCAGTTTCACATGCATTAACCGTGGACACTTTCTGTGCAGATAGGCGTGTGGGTCGCTTTGGACCATGTTTTGTCCATTGCTGCCCCCTATGAAAAGAACAGATGTTATTTTTTGGCGCTTAACATGCACGATTTAATGGGGATTTTAAATGCGCCTGTGTGTTGGGATGCCCCAGGACCATCTCTATTTAGATAGCTGACAGAGGTATTTATGTTGTTTGGAAGATTAGCCATGGCCCTATTTCATCAGTATGAGAACTGTTGGCCATGCTAAAAGCCTCCCGTGGGCTTTGTTTGGTATAGATCAACATTAACCTTTTAGAGCACTGTTGACCGCAAGAAGGCTGCTCTCAGCTTCCAGTGAGATATGGTATGGCCTAAGTGCCTTCCAACACACACACACACAGCTCTATCTCCCTTTACACTTGCGCTCATGTTCCTGCATTGCAACCAGCGAAGAGTAACCAAACCAGCTAAATTGCCCTGCTGTCATGTAAGCTCCCCCCTTTAAGCATGCCTTTTAGCCTCCTAAAGGACAAATAAAGTCCATTTAATAACTGCACTAAACACTAATAGTCTATCTGTGGTCTGACATTTGTGTGTGCACTAAAAGCCGCCCCCGGGCCAGAGCTGGTAACGCTGGCACTCGGCACCCCTCTGCCAGCACTAACAGGTCTGCCACAGCTGAAAGCGCAGGACAACAGCTCTTAAGACACTCTCTGTACACTGAGCTATTGATCTGTCTAATAGAACACATGGCTAAACCGGCACTCTCCCTCTCTCTATACCTCCCTTTTGCTCTCTGCTTTCAAAACACATTTCTTTCAGAAAGCCTGGTGTGATGCCCCTTCAACACCTCCCCCAGCCCTCGTCCCTCGATCGCCAGTGCATCAGTCCTGAACGGTCAAGCCATTAAAAACCCCAGTCCTGGATGCGGACAGACCTGCATGGACACAGGGCTTTTGATTTGTGCATTAGCCATTTTACTGTTATTATGCTACAAAAAAGGTCTATTTGTCTATAAATGTATTGTCTGAAAATAATGTGTTATATTCTAGATATCTGAGACTAATTACACTGATGCCTGACAAGATAAGATCATGATCTTGTTTATTTTAATGTTGTCATGTTTCTATAAGGCCTGGGCTCAGTTGATTGTTACTGCATTTGTATGAGAGGAGATGTCTGTTAAAAGTATGCTGATGGCTGGGTGCAGAGGTCACAGGCAGCAGCTCTTGTTTGGCTCCTGCTTTAATGTCCGGTAATGGTTCTACTGTACATGACCAACAAATGTACGCCAGTGGGCATGAACTCCATTATGCATCAGTCCTCATGCAACTATCAGCATATTAATGTTATTTTTCATTTTTTTGTGTTCTATCCTAACTAGGCTAACCTCAAACTTCACAATGTACTTTTGTTAACAAAGTGAGGTTTAAACACACTTATCTATCTTCTTATTTATTGGACCAAGATGTATTCTGTGATTTTGGACCGTTCAAGCATCAGCGGTGCTATGAATATAATATAATTAGCATTTCCTCTGTAATAAATGAGGTAAAAATGTGAGCGCAGTCAGGACACACTGAACGAGAGTGAGCGAGAGGGCAAAAGAACGAGGGCTTGTTAGTTAAATTTATGACTTGGATGTGAATAAGAGTGCTGGTGGTATTCAACCATCTTATTTCTTCATCAGAACTGGAAAGAGGAAAGCTAATTGGTCTAGAACTGCTGATGGAATCCATCAATTAGTAGTGCGCTTCCGCCTCCAGCCTCCTCCCCCGCCCCCCCTCAGGCCCCACAACGGGCCCCTTGAAGCCGCCGCATTAGGATCACAAAACTTGCTATAAATACCAATGTTCAGTATAAATGAAGGTAAAAAGCCTTTAAATTGAAGCCACACTAGCTGAGGGCGGTCGTTTTCTACCTGCATTTCATGGCTTGTTAGAGGTGCACTCTGCAGGTATGCCAACAGTGCTCTCCTGTCAGCCTTCTACAGAACTAGAAACAGTCTTAATGAGGAGAGAGAGCTCGTCTGTGAGGAAAAAGTGTGTCTGTGTTTGCGTGTGTGAAAGTATGAGAAAGAATGAGCTTGGGAATCAGGCTCCTTTAGTTCCCCAAGGGATGACACAAAAATCTTTAATTTGCCTTTTATGACAGCTAATTAGTTATTCTATTCAAAATCTTTGCTTTAAATAAGAGAACTAATTA
Source organism: Yasuhikotakia modesta (assembly GCA_036877545.1). Lineage (NCBI taxonomy): Eukaryota > Metazoa > Chordata > Actinopteri > Cypriniformes > Botiidae > Yasuhikotakia > Yasuhikotakia modesta. Next base: position 198,317 of record JBAJNP010000011.1, read on the forward strand.
TACACAAAGGTCGTTTCCCCCCCACCTCAGGAGAAGCACACATAATTGGTTTAGGCCACCCCCCCACCACACACACACATACACACACACACACATTTTCCACCCACCTTTTAACAACGAGCTTGTTGTAGATAAAGTTAGACGCAGCAAGCTTAACCCTTTCTGTAGATATCCACCCTGTATAAAAAGTAACCTTGGAGCTTTTCTGTTCTGTAATTACCTGGATGAATTCAGGCTTGTGGGTAACTGAATGACACCATCACATCACGACAGGTCTCCTAACCTAGATTTAACACTCTCTGTGTCTCAGCAGCTAAAACAACCTCCAGCATGAGTTAGTTGATGCTAGAAGCACTGCATTCTGTCTGAGCTAATCATCTTGTTTCTGCCATCTCTCAGAAACCTCTTGTTGTTTTCCAAAAAAGTCAGCTGAGATATGCTTTTAGAAGCCCCTATATAGCCTCAGCACATTTTAAATCTAAAACGACAGAGCAAAATGACTAAATGAAAGTACATAATGTTGACTCTGACATCAGCAAACTGGTATTTTGGGGTTTATACAGAAGAGTGCACCTGTCATCATTCTTTGCACAGCCTGGAATCTTGGTAGTCGACCCTTCCCCCATTTCTGTCCCACAGAACAAAAAAGGGAACATTATAAACGGAAGACGCAAACTGAAGAGGCAGCTTCTACTTAATCCAATCCATTTAACAGATACAAGTGCTGCTGACCTTCCTGTGTCATTCCGTGTCACAAAAAAGCATATCCCGCTATCCGGCACTTGATTCATATCCTAACAGTAGGCGCGTTTTTCCCTTAAGCGGCAGCGTTTGGCTTGTCAAACATTTCTCCCAAACAAATAAAAAAAGGGTGGGTAGAAAATCATTTGCTATTAATAATTGCTGTGCACCCTGTCATCGTCCTCTTTTCCGCCCATCCAACCCTTTAAAGACCTTATCTTGGTCGAATATGTACAGATACGTTTTTGCATTTGAAACTGTCAGACCATGTACTTTCCATTATAAAGATAGGATCCGGATCTATGGCCTTCATTTCAAGTTCCATTTTTGTAGATATCAAAAAAAATCAAATCAATGTGGTACCCTTTTGATGTATTTAAGGTTTAGAGCAAAGGGAAAAAAGTCAAGGAATCATTTTAAAACATTACAGCACAATTATTTCATCTTCATGGTAGACTGATGAATCTTTGGAAAAAAATAAAGAGGAATAAGAAATGATGTGTATGTCTTTGAGGTTTGATTCTTTTGCATCATTTCATGTCATGAAAACAGCAGAAACCAATGAGTGCACAGAGATCACCATAGTGCAAGATCACTATAATTAGATAGATTTGATCTGTTAGCTGGACATCTCGGTGTGAGGCCTCTCCATAGGGGCAGGTGAAAGGGGCGGCTGTGGTATTAGGTTTGAATAGGAGATCAGGAAGAGAGACTAATTAGGTTGTGCTTTTGGCACCAATATCCCTGTTCTAAAAGGCAGGCTGTAATATGCTCTCTTGAGTTGGAAAGCCACATCATCAAATTTAGGCTCACCACTAATTATGGCATCTATAGATTTCAGACAAAAAGCCACTCAGATGTTTCACTGCTTAAAGTATCAACATGGTTTTGTGCTTTATAAGGGTCTGCATATGGATTGCACAGTGCCCTTATAAATGAACCTCAACAGCCTAAACCATGTGCATGACCTCAAAACATTTGAAAAGGGACCAATTTAGAAGGACAAAGTGCTGGGGACTTGGGCTACAGATGTATGAGGGATTACAGGCAGTCATCTGTCGCAAAGCTGTTGGCATGATTTTTCATGTATGACAGACTCTGGTTATGACAGCAGCAATGTATGCATGGAGAAGAAGTGTTGTCCAAAATATTAAACACTAGCAGTGGATGAACAGAGAGAACTATAAAAAAACTGTGCCAGAACTTTCAAATGAAAGGACAGTTTGCATATAAAGAATTCTTAGTTTAACAGATGCAACACAATATCTTTAATTTAAGAAATACTCAGAAATTTGACAGGCAGACAAAAGAGAAAAGATGGACTTATATGCAAGAATGTGTGCAGCTGTTTGTACAGAAATTGGTTTATTATTTGACACCTAACAGATAACTGCATGCAATATAAGTCTGCTTCTAAAAGCAATGTAATATTAGACAAGCTTGTTGGTTTAAAAGTAGTGTTCAGAAAAGAGGTTGGAGACTCTTTGCTGGAGATGAGTGTACTGTGGTTGAGACAGATTGGACCAGAAGGCCACAGTGTGACAAATGAAAGCTGATCAAGCCATGGGAGGTTGTGGTCTTTGATTGAACTGAACCATTTGCCAGAAGGGAGTCTTGGTGGTGACAGGGATGGGAGAGGTCTGTGATGATATTAACTGCATGTCTCCAAGGCATGTGATGAAGAAGATCTCTGTGGACTTGCACCTTACTATGAGAGTGGGCAGATGCAGTCCTGAATTACACATCTCAAAAATGTCTTTAACATTTTACCAATAAATTAGCTCTCATTTATATAATGCATATATTTATGTATATATATAAACACATTGTGTGTATATATACACAATGTGTTTATAATATATTATATTAATATTTATTTATATATATATATATATAAATTATAAAATATATACATATACATATATATATATAAATAAATAAATGCAATATATTATTTAACATTTCCTCACAGTTAAACATGCACATGTACAAACAAGCATGAAAAATACAAAAGACAAAATTACCAATGACTGCAGACATTGGTGAACTTTATCATGCAGCTTTGTGTTAGCTGTGGAGTTGTCTGTGTGTGAGTTGTGTAAACGCTGCGACCATGGCAATCAGGAGTAGAATTTGTCAGTCGGCCGCCATAGAGGTTAATGGGAGCTGAAGCAGATGTCCTGCCATTGTCTGCATGAATCAGTTTCTTTCAATCAGTACACATCATTACTGTAATTGAGCCGGGTAGAAACCCATTCTCCTTCACTGCCAAGGCAAAACACATCTGGTAATAATGTCAGGTAGAATATGCCAGCTGAAACGCACACAAATGAATAAAAAAAGCTTGATCCTTGTCAATAAGCCAAAAAACAAACTGTCTGAATTGATGCATATTGATATGACATTATGTAGCTCAATTCAAGCATGTAGCGTGTTCAGCTATAGCTAGTTTATGAAATTAGAGACTACCTGTTTTGTTATATTATGATATACTGATAAAAAAAAGATAAGGTGTAAATTTGACTGAAAGAGTGAAGATGAGCAAGGAAGTGAGAGATCAGGGTCGACATGACCAGTGTGTATGAGAGTGCCACTCATTAACGTGATGCAACTTTACCAGTCTAAAGACGTTAATAAGCCCCGCTGAAGCGCAGCAGTGCTGCACCCTCGCAGTAACCCTGGCACTGCCCAGGATAAGGGAGGGTTTTGTCTCCAGGAATAATTGCTCTTTTCACATGTTACAAGTGTCGTGACCCCTGCGGTCGGCAGCCATTTTCCCAAGCATAATTACTTCTGATCTGGTCCAAATGAGGCAGCCGTGTTAGGCCTGCAATAACACTGGCTCGGCTTCAAGCACAGCAGTGTGGGGAGTGTGGGTAGAGCGGGGCCTGGAAAAAGGGGGTTTCTTTTCTCCAAGCCCTAGCGGTCATTTTCAACACGTCAGAGATGCATTTCTTACACTTGCAGTAACCTCTCAGACCTAAGGCTCTCTCGCACACACACACACACACACACACTCTCTCTTTCTCTCTCTCTCTCTCTCTCTCTCGCTCTCTTTCTCTCTAGCATTGAGGAGATTGAGAGGCTTACTAAACACATTGTTAGCTCCCGGTGCCCTGCTAAAGCTTTGGCTAACAGATGCGATTCCAATTAACGGATAACTTCATTAGCCTGCGCGCGTGCACTATATTTATTTATTTTCCGCTCTGCACTTTTCTTTTTCCTATTAGTTTTAATTTATTCACATGGGGTTAATTAAAAGAAATGTATCAGAGAGATATGCAACAGCTATCTAATTAAATTCATTATAGCTTATTTTGGAGATGTGCGAAAACTGGCAGTGTTACTGCAAGAGCTAACTTGTTCCAACACTTTGGCTCTTGCTTGCTATCATGGTGAGAAAACAGCTCTGGAAGGTAAAGCTGTCGACAGACCAGAATCAAAAAAGCTTGTGAAAAAGTAGGGAAAAAAAGCACAAGAATACACACAGCCCTCGTAATGCTGGGGTTAGAAACTCAAGTTGCAGAGTTTCTAAAGAAGATCACAGAAGCAATCAGTCGCTTGATAGAGAATAGGGAGGCGTGTGACCTCACGTCCAGCCAATCTGCTGTCACCCGTCTGGAAGTTGTTCTCTGTGGTAGGCCTGCAGTGAACGTTTGTTTTAGTTCTTCATTTGAGACAGACTTTTGAGACTGCAGCCTTCAACACTCCCATTTACTCCACCAGAAGGCACGAACCTTCAATATCTCCAGCTGATGAATGACTCTTCATATATATGAACTCAATTCATTTTTTCCCTCTTTTCCCACAGATTGCATTTGCATCTGAATAAAGGAATAAATCCATCTATTCTCCCTCCAGATCTTTTCAGACTTTGAGAAAAAGGGGGACAATCTTATCTGCTACTTCATGACTCCTGGCAAGAATGTAACCATTAGCACTGTCAGAGCTTCTTTCCGCCATCCGAGGCACAATGATGCCCCAACACATTTTAGCCGACATTAAAAATGCATTTGGCTAGGCATAAATGTAGGCCTTCTAAAGTTTGTGTCACTCCCAAGGTTAGGGAGTGATGTATGAAATGTCCCTCTCCCCAGCAATTACTGCACATTTAGTGTTTCAAAAGATATGCCAGGAGACAGGTGTGCCATTCAGAGCTATGCTGCAGTGATGAAAATGGAGGAAACTGCATGCAGCACAACTCCATTTGGGCTGCGTTTAGAGCTGAATAATGCAAATCCACCACAGGGGGTATTTGTTTGGTGTGTGAGGCCTCTGTGTCATTCGAAACACTCTCTCGGATGCCCATCTCCTTATGGGGTAAATAATGAAGCAGGCTTTGGATTGCAACAATTATTTTTTTTCCTCAGGCTTTTTGGTCCAGTAAAGTAGGACCAGTGTTTTCTGTAATTAACCAGGTTTTATGTTTTAGTTTATGCAGGTGAACGTTTTATGATATTCATGCTTAAGGAAGATATATTAGCAGTCATTTTATAAAAGTGTAAATGATATACATCTTTGTGTATGTCATTGTAATGCTGCAGTCCAGGGTCATTGGCTCAAATTAAGACATTATTGAATATATGAACTTATTGCACATCACAGAATCTTATTGCCAATTAACTTTGTCAAGCTTCTAAGGTTTTAGGGGGTTTGTTTGAAGTTTCTTTAATAATAATATAATATATAATATATAATATATAATATAATATAATATGTCCATTTACAAATATTTAGGAAATTTACAAATATTATAAATAATAAAAATACATTTTCATCTATAATATTACTACACAGTACACTTCATATTAATATTTACATTCAGATAATTACAGAGTTAAAGTTAATCATGGGACAAACCTCGTCTATGGCAGCAGTGACTGAATGGTCATACCAGCTGTAGTTATTGACATTACTGTAGAACTCAAGAGTTAAACGGAACGGCCACTTTATTATATGCGTGTCGACTGCGTGTCAGGAAAGGGTAAAAATCGGCACGTACGAAAAAGGGTTCTGGATGCAGCATTATTCAGCCTGCGTTCAGTTTCCAATTTCAATTAAAGCAGAGCAGAGTGGCCGAGCGCCTGGACCCCAGCTGCCATTCTCATGGATCAGAAGCCTCACACCAAGCATTGATTAAATCAACCTCTCCGATACTGTGTCCTTCCCTTTTAAGGAACAATACAAACTAACCGGCAATCACTGCCTTTAATTAGCCGTTCAAGATTTGATTTATTGAAGGTCAGCCAATGAGTTGTGGAAGTTAGTATCTCATTAAGTGGACAGAGTTTCCGTTTGCCAGCATCCCTCCGGTACTTCCTTTAACAACATCTTTCTTTAAATATGTTGTGGCTTTTTTATTAAAAAAGGAATAGATTTTAATATCCATGTAATATTTGGATGGAATGTGTTTACACAGGCTATATTGGATTTCTCTCTCCCAACTATTTTCTTAAGCGCTTTACACAAGCATTGTTATTATCGGTTTATGGTGTATATATATGGAAAGTTTATTGAGCTGGGGGAGAGTTTTCATTATGTTCTCCCAACAGAAAAAAAAACTCTAGCCTTAAATGTTGCCTATATTTATAGCTGTGCCCTAGTCAGCATTACAGATATTGATGAATAGAATCCCTACATTTAAAAAAACCTAAAGTATAACATATGATAACCGTAACAAATGGTTTTGCTTCTCCTTCAACAACATTAATACCAACTTGCTTTGATCACGAGAGCAGGTTCAAATCTAAATTTTTTCAGAGACATACACACTCCTACAGACAGAAAGACAGATACTTCTGCATCAATCTTTTTCTAATTCCAGAGAAGCTGGTATATTTATAATGTCATATATACATGGGTTTAGGAATGAGGTGTGTGTCACCATGTATATAATCTCCAGCATTATTTAAACACTAGCTTGACTACAGCCCTTACTCCAGCATTGCTGAATCAAAATCTTAAGCCGAATAGCAATTCATAATGATTTCACAATTATTAATCTATTTTGCAAATCTCTAACAGCAAAAAACGCTACGTAGTCTTACGCAGACATTAGCGCTAATAAGGACTGGTATTTAAACAACTTCTTGTTTAATTCTTAGACGTGCTGCTCGCATTCAGACACGCGATAAACACACACAATAAATATATTCAGCATGCAAACAAACCTTTTGGACATAGATTATACATACGCGCTCATGCACACGACAAACACGTGCATGAACAGGTGTGCATACATGCATGCATGCCCGTGCATTTAAAATGTAAACAACCACAAACATGCCATCTCAAACACACAACCGCTATCAGCACGAGCCTGCAGTCCTCCAGTAAACACACTCTAGTGAATATGTATCTAGGGAGCGTTTCAGGAGGGATTAAAAAAGGCCTTCCAACTAATAGGCATAATGGAAGATCAATGTATAACAAGATGGAATCTCGCATGCATAAACAGACCCTGTTACAATTATGCCACAAGATTCTATTTCCGCATTAATCATTCATAACTGCATAGCGCTTGCTCATAAACATTCAAAAAGCAACAAGGCTTTTCCATTGGGTGTATAAATACCTTTCACAACTAATTTCTGGCATCTTTTCATTGTTTGGTGTTTGAGTCACATAATATTTGATATATAAAGATGGTGTGCTGAGGTGTGTGGAGATCACACTCACGACTTAATTTTAAAAAGGCAACACTAATGAACGGCTATGATACCCCAAGCTGCACTTTCTAACTTCATTAGAGCCAAATGCGGATATCAGTGTAGGTATCATTAGGAAAGCTTTTATCAAGTTACAGAATGTGATAAGGTTAATGAGGAGTTTATAAAAGTCTCTCTGGTGGATGGAAAGAGCTGGCAGAGAGGACGAGACCTTAAGCAAAGTATGCTAGTCATTTATTTCATTAGCATGGCCACCTGTACTTTCTTTTTTTAAAGGCTGAACCTTTTAAAACATGAAGGTCATGCCAAAAAAAAAAAAAACATTCAAAAGAGCAGAAGCGCAACTTGCTTGTGAAATTGCGTGGATGTGAGGAGCTGTAGGTCATCAGGCAGTTCTTTAGCTAGCGCTATAGGTCGCGGTCTAAGGTAAAGAAACATTCCTGATTCCGTACAGGACAACCAGTGCAAAGATGAAAGAGGGAAAAAAAAATAAATCAACAAATAAATACTGGAATGGAAGAGGGACTGATGAAATGTGCCAAGTGTGACGACCTGCTGCAAGAGAAGCCGAGCGCGTATGTGTGCGTGTGTGTGTTGGCGAAAGAGAATGTGATCACGCACAAAATGCAATAGACGAAGCAACTCACCCTTGCAGTGAGATGTGCTAGCGAGAGGTGCTGCGACAAGGTGACACGAGGGAATAACATGTGGTCTAAAGACCAAAAGAAAGTAAATTAAAAACCACCTAGTGTAAAATCATCAATATGTAGCTGTATATCCCTCTTTCAGCAGAGAATATGTACTATTACTTGGAGCGTGTCCGGAGGGAAAAGCTACCGTTGTACAGAATTTCAAAGCTAAGCCCTTGTGTACCCACAAATTTCAAAAGTCAGACATTTGTGCACGCATAGTGACAAAAGTGGAATTTCACAGAGTACCTTTCTTTCTGTTTAAGCTAAGCTAAAATTGGCTAGACATTGTGTTTTTTGAGCAAATCGCATACATACCACACTTAGATATTGTTTTCTGCACCTCTCTCTCTTTCTCACATTCGTTTGTTCCCTGAACGCTGCACCTGTCTGCATTCGTCTCAGGACTCAAGGTGAAAGATAAGGTTGCTCCAAGACATTTTAAAAGGTAGCCTAAAAATGACGATTCATCTCACTGGCAGAATGTCTGAGGATGTTATAAAAGGTTTTCTGTGTTCCCAATGCCTCCGTGATGGACTGTACGTCCCTGGAGCTTTTCAAAAATCCCATGTTTATTGGAATTATTTAAAAACTTGCCAATAACCACAGTTTACACAAGGCAATAGCTGGAAGGGGGGGTTATTCTGTTGTGACAGACCATATGGATGCAATGTGAGCCTTACCCACCTCCCTAATGTTTGAGTGTTTAGACACGTAAGCGGTGCAGCGCTAGTCTAGTGTGCGGGCTGTGGATTTAATAAAAATGCTCGTGCGTTACTCAAGTAGGGAAAGTGATGGAGCTGTGAGCAGTTCTGATGAGCACAACCATTTGCATCAGGTATGGATGCATACTTCCGTCCCAGCATGCCTCAGACTCTTTTGCTCTCTGGAGCCTTCGTCTTTATTCCGGCCCCCTTTGAGTTGCGGTAAAATGATGGGAAACGATACACATCTGCAGTCACTGATGTGAGAAAGCACAAGTTTGATAGTGATCTAGTGCCTTGGGATAGAGACAGAAATGGGTTTGGTGAACTGTACGTTTGGTCGATCACAGGAGATCTGACAGAATCACTTTTGCTTCAGTTTATTCTCCCTCTTACACACACAAACACTCACTCCTGTGCTCGCTTGCGCTCTCTCTCCCTCTCTCTCAAACACACACATGCACGTGCACACACACACAAACACACACGCGCACAAACACACATGCACACACATGCACACAGTAACATTTTAAAGTGAATGGCCAGGTATCTAATTATTATACATGGAAAAAGGATGCAGGTTGTATGTTTAACATTTCTACCCCTGCTGGATATATTAGACCATCATACCGTATTCAAACCATCATCAAAATACAGCATGCCAATTTAGGAGTACACAGCGATGACAGATCTCTCTGTTGAGGACACATCAGTTGCAGATATATTGAACTGTAATTGCATCAGGAAGAAATGTTTATAAAGTAGGAATTTCTTCAGGCTGAAGCAATATAAGTGGCAAGAACACAAGCATTAGGCCCTGAATCCAGGCGCAATATTGCAAGAGACCCAGGGCGAGAGAAACATTGATGTAATTTCAATATTTGAAATTGGCAAGTTTAATTTAGAATAAGAACAAGCCAATAAGCTGAGAAAATAGCAAATACAAGAGAGAAAATTACCTTGCAGGAGGAAAAAAGTGAAAAGACTTAAGGAATGTATAAAAGTAATCTCCAAGTGGAAATTAGAAATCAACCCACAGAAAGGGGAATAACAGAAAAGAAATATTACTGTCCACTCTCTAAATCAATATAAAATTGCTACAAGACAGAATTACCATGGTAACTCAAGTAAAGAATGAAGCAATTCCTAATATTTCAAAATAAAAACTGGTGCCTGAAGCCCCAAGTTTTATTACAGAAGCAGACAGATCATGGGTCTAGTATTTATTTGAAACATTGCTTTTCAAATACATGCTTTATGAATGGACAGATTTCATTGGACAGTGGGCATGCAGGGCTCGTAAATTAAACTGCAAAAGGTAACCAAAAATTTATCATCAGTTTGAAGAATAGAAGGTTGTTCTTTTCTTCTCTGGGTTGTAAAGGAGCCCAGCGGTGCGAATGATCAATCCTGAACAAGTCCACAATGAGGACCCAATTATTCCTACCAATGCAGAGAGTTTTAAATACCTCGAAGGAAAGGGAAATGGCTGAATAGCTATTTCTCCAGAGAGAATTAAAAGTCAACTGAAGAGCCTTTTTTATTTAAAGGCAGAACTTATGATGGTTAAAGGTGTTTTGCTTGTGCATTACCCTAACACATTTTCAAAACCAAAGTTGCGATAACAACTCGGACAGAGCAAATACTGTAGCACTGCCTCATAGCAGCATTCAGTGACAATGAAATGTAGCTTTTATAAGGATTAAATATAGTCCAAGGACTGCCGATCACAAATGCTGCGATGCTGAGAAGTGGCAAGGGTTGATCATTTAAAGGATCGGTCGTTTCATGCAGTGCAATTTTATAATCACACGAGTACAAAAGCACTTGCGTCGCTCTGCTTTCATTCTGTGCTTGGTACATTGTCTGCATGTACATAGAGGGAAAAATTTATGACCCGATATTTGACAGAGAGAAATGTATACATATCAAAAGCAAGATTTTCTAATTAACAACTTAAGGTGAGATTTAGGTCAGAAAACTAATGTAAGCTTAGTTTAACAATTCTCGGGAGAAGATAACTTCTTTACTTAAAAAAGTGCTGATTTTCAGTCATAAAAGTAATCGGAACCTTTTTAAACATCAGTCCTTGGACCAAAACATGCGTGTTACACTTTTTCAGAATATCTACAGTAGTTCATGAAATTGTTATTTGTTTGTGGAGGGTTTTTTTTTTTACTTTAAAAATTAAATCAATTACCACAACAACAGCAAGTTCTTCATAAGTGCCAAAGGCCTATTTGTGTTCACTTATACAGAGGCGTGTATGGGTGATGTGAGCAAACATGAGGTATGTTCTTATGGATATAGTGAGATTATGCTGTGCAGGCATTTATGCCCTCGCTCTCTCTCTCTCTCACACACACACAAAGATGTACAGAACTATTAGTATACAGAACTATAACTAGAATGATATATTTAGAATTCAGGACCTTTTTTTAGAAATTAGACTTATCTGAACATTGGAAGCTTGTGCCTAAGTTAGCTAAAAGTGTGAGAGCTAAAGAAAGGAAATAGGAGGGAGAAAAAGGGGGAGAGAGAGAGAGAGAGAGAGAGAGAGAGAGAGAGAGAGAGAACCGTTCCAAGCTTCTCATCCCTGCCAAAATGCCAGCGCAGTTGGTCGGCACCAGCAAGCAAAGGGTGAAGCTTTTAGGCAATGAGCAGCAGGTGATCTAAGCTTTTCTGTAAGTCCTAATGCTCCTAAAAGCCACTCTCCCTGCTTCTGTAATTGGGCATCAGTAGTTAATGTAGTATTGACTGCATTACATGCTCCTGTGCATCCTCTCCTACTAATGCCATTTGCATCACCTTGTACATTTACCATATTGCTTAGCCAATAGCTGTTAAAAGCAATCTGAATCATGAATCATATGGGGAACTTTTAGCAAGACAGACATCCAAAGGAGACAATTTACAGTTGAGTTAATCTGGGTACATTAGCACAACATGGATTGAGCGAGACAGACAGACCAATTTATGTTTCTACGGCAATCCCCTTATTGGCTTTTAGATGGGTTAGTAAAAGGATGGTTGACTCAAACAGATATGAAATGTCCATTTTCAAACATAAATACTAGTTAAAATGCAAGCCGTTACTTTTGAGGGGCAAAGGGCCCCTGGCAAAAACTACATGTAAGTGTAATGACATTATTTTATGAAAGATGACATGAAAGGCATTTTTAGGTCAAAGAAGCTCTATAAAGATTTCCCACTAAAACGCAGTACGGAAACACATCGAAAACATACCTAACGCTGTAAGGAAACACGTTTACATACAGAATAAGCTTTAGAGCAGATTTACGCTTTGCAGGTGTACGCATAAAGGCTGCCAAAAGTTGTCAGGACCTCAAACTCAAAGAGAAAAGTTTATACACGGTTTCTATAGTAACCGAGCGTGTAATGCAGATACAGAGACTTGTATACAAGTACGGAAGAACCCAAACATATCCGCTAAATCCGTTAAAAAATATAATGAAACAGCTCCGATCAAGATCCGCAAGCAAAGGTTCAAATGCTCTCACCTGTAAGCGGAGCGCAACCGCAGCTGATAACACATCTCCGTAACTTCACAAATTTAGACGCGCACCGATAATGCGGTAACATTGGGTTTAGTTCCCTCTATATGTTTCTGTAAGCATCAGTTGCGTTTCATAAGCATGAGTTTATGAGTAACAGTAATTTAAACGAAGCCCCATGTTCTGCATGTCGCTTCTGAAACGAAGTGCTCTGGAGTAGCGTACGCGTCCGTCCTCGTAAAGCCCGACCGACGCATGTGTTCGTGCGATATGACAAATGAACTAGAGCATGAAAGTGTCGTTTCGAAGGAAAATAGCCGTTAATGCTGCATTTTGTTACACCCTCGTCTTCTTTTCGTTTGAAACGAGCCGATGTAGGAAGTCCGTGTTAATGCATTCCCGATCACGGGCACTTACCCTCTTCCTTGTCTAACACCATCGTCCTGAGGAGCGAGGAGTCCGGCTCCAGGCGATCTGCTCTCGGCTCCAGCACACTTCTGCGCTCGCCACTCACGTCTCTGAGAAAAGAAATTGCTTTGCAACAACAATATAATGATCGTCCGCGTTGCTGCTGTTCGCTTTAGTTATGCAGGCTCGTTTGTCTGCTTTTCCGCTGTTCAGAGACGGAAACGCACGTAGAGAAATAGATGCGCGTCTGTTATTCTGATGTTAAATGTATTGGCGGAGATCACAAGCAGCGATGTCCCCCGGTTGCGTTCGGTTACGCGGCGCGTCGGTAACATCCACGGGCTAAACTGCGCTGGCAATTAACGGTGTTTAAACTAAACCGAGACGCCACGATGCAGTCCATGCGAAAAATGAAAGAAGCCACGAAAACGAGCAGACTAACTCGCATCTAATCGCGCACTGTCTCTCAAACAGCCGTTTTGAGCTGTTGCGAAGAAGCTATTCTCGGAGTCAAACGTGTTCCTCCCAGTTCTCATTTGCTCCCAAACTGTAACTATATTCAAGAAATCCAATTCTGAGGCTGACAACTACTAACACATGCTCGCGCTGCCTTCTCACCCAATTTATGCGCTCTGCTCGCTCCTGCCACTGAATAAATGCGCGCACTTCCCAGAGAGCCACGGATTCCCCTGTTAATTAAATCAATTCATTATGCTCAGATCTGATTAGCAGCCCTTCCCCCCTCTTTGAATCAATTATTCAATACACAAACATAATTGCTTGTGCCAGAGGTGTCTAAGTATTAGCTTATTTAACTCCAAGGACACTAATTACCCCTAGGGCAAGGGAACTTTTCTCATTAATTCTGACAAAACACAAAAGCAGAGCTAAGGGAAAGTGTACGTGCTGTGTGTGTGTCCCAGTGTGTGAGAGAGTGTGTGTGTTTGAGTTTAAGCAGTGTTTATGTGAATTGCTCACAGGGGGATGTGTGTGTACTTGTACACGGACGTGTGTACTTGTGTGATTGTGATGTGTGTTATAAATAGAGAAAAGAGGTTTCTTCGCCGCTAAATGGTGTGTTTTGTGCTTTTAAGGACAATTTGAGACAATTTTCATGATCTAATTTCTTTACACTCGTCGCTCTTATGGTTTACAGCGTGGCACATATTTAATCGACATTACATTATTTCCACTGGATATGTGTGATCATGAACAGTCAGGCCCACTTTCCATATCCCGATAAACAGTCATTTTGAGAGCGACAACACAACAGATGGGCTGCATTTTGATTAGCGGTAAGATAGGAGGCCACATTTGGCTCTGCTAATATAATTGTTAGTCGTTACTTCACTGATAAAAGTATTACTGTTTCATGGTGGGCAATTGGTGGGCTTTCACCTGCCCTAAGGAGACTCTTAACCAATCAAGGCGGAGATCCATCTGATATTAACCATTAGGAGAGAAGCGGAGTTCTGTTTGTAAAGCAAGAGGTCTGCCGCTCAATTTCTCCTTTACTTTAAAGTCTTAATTGTCACATGTATTAGCATTAAAGGCAACAGCTTATCACAGATGTTCTTGTGTTAAAACAGTGTTGTGTATGTGAGGCATTCCTGTCAAGGTAGAGATATAAATGGGCCTCATTTAATGTCTCTCTACCCTCAGATCTGTATCTCCTTGAAGGTGACGAATAGACATAAATTATGAAATTGTAATTTATATCTACTTATAAGACATAAGGGCATATACCTACCATGCCCCCAGACATTCATTTGTAGTTTAATTCAAACTGTATAGGCTGTAACACTATAGGAGAGTGGGACATTACCGTGCTCCTAAAATCTATTGTTTGAATCTTCACTCTCTGGCTCTATTGCTTGACATGTCTGACTTTTCATTTCTTCAGTCTGATAGATGGATGACTTTTGACCACAAATGTATGTGCACTGACCTCTCGCTGAAGTGAATGACACCCAATTAATCCAATCACAACAAACCGAGGGAACAAGTAAAGTGTGGCCCCTTGTTGTTGAATGCTGGGCTACAAAAGGCCCTCTGACATTTAAATGGGAAACATTGAAAAGACGGAACTCTAAGTGCCACTGAGTGTTTTTTAACACTTTTAAGTGTTTTTTATAAATGTCTTTATAATATTACTTTTAAATAAAAAGAAATAGCAGACTGATATACACCTGAGACACACCAGTTATGTATTTTAAGGGTCATTAATGGCTGACATGTGAGTTGTAAGCATACATTTAGTGCCTCACAAAAAAGACTGCAGGACACATCAGATCATGCATCGCCTAACTTCTTAGTAAACCCTCCAGGAATTATTAACAGCCATTCTGTTAAATTCATCACTTTCCCTTTCTGTATTGATGGTCAGTGATGGAGCTATATCTATTGCCACTCTGGTACAGGGTCAGTTCTGATTGGAAACCATCCTGCAGTGTGGGCCTTGTGTTTCAGATTTAATTAAAATTCATTTCTGATTGGGAATTAAGCAGGCCCATCTATTTACTGCTGGGGCTCACATACAGCCAGTTCAAAAACACAGCACAGTAATTAACCCTACCTAATCAGATAGCATAGAGCTGAGTTGGGTTCCCATTTATCCTGGGGCAAACAATCAGTGGATGGTGGAGTCAGGGAGAGGTTGAACACAAGCCTCTCCTATATTTCATAATGGTTAAGCTGATTATAAACCAATATCAGACATGGTACGTTTTTCTAACTGTGTTCAATGGAAAGTCCTGCTTGGAGGAAAGACTTGAAGAGGCCTGTTGTGATGATATCTGGATAAATGAGATAAATGATGTACATGATAGATGGTGCTGCTGACTTTGTTTAGAAAACATTCAAATATCAGTTTATAGTTGTCTTCATTCTGTTTTGATGGGAAATTCTCAAGATGTTTACCTTCATGTGTGAAACAGAGATTTATTGCAGATAATAATGTTTCAGTTCTAATTAGTTTTTACTTTATGAGTGAATCCTGTACATTCTGCACAGTTAATTTAGGTCTATTAAGATCTTATTTTGTAGCACGTTGTTATTATGCAATATGTTTAATGTACCACAAGACTGTGTCAGGCTTTAAGCAACGGACAATAGTTGTTTGTTTACTCTTTGACAGTTTTTGTAGCCCCTCCTAGTGGCTGGATAATGCATGTTCACATAAGAAGTGAACGAACAAGAGGCTTTTTAGCTCTATTCCCCAGTACAAGAACATAGCCTATAATCCAAAAAACCGCCTATGACCTTAGAGAGACGTACCACTTGAATATGCTCCACTATGTTTGATTGCACGAAACAGCAATTTACAGTACACCTACTCTTTCCAAATGGGACTAGTCAAAAATAGCTTAGGTGTCATTTGGGGGCAAAGAATCCTCTTCCCAAACATTTAATCCAACTTTAATCCCAGTCATTAAGAATTAGACATGCAGAGCTGTCCGGTCGTGCCTCTAAATTACAATCAAACGGTTACCAATTACACAAATTATTGATGGTAGATTCTCTTTTCAACTGCAAATTAAGGCTATTAAGAAAGGCTCCTTTTTAATGCAAAAGTGACTAATTAACCAACGGATGGGAAATCTGCAGCCTAGATATCAAAAAAAGTGCTCGGCGCACATTGCAGAAACACAAGGGAACCAATTAGTTTAATTATCAAAACAGCTAATTAAAATTGCACAGTTCCTAATTAGTTCTTTGCTTTTGCCTCTAATTGACAGTATGGAGATAAATGGGCTGCCGATGAAAAAAGAGAGAGAGGGAGAGAGAGAGAAAAGGGGAGAGGAGAAAAACAGGAGAAACTTCTGCAGAATATTTATGCTGACTTTATCTCCGTCTGTGTGGCAGCCCTTGAAAGTGGAAAATTAATGACCTTAATTCCCAAACTGTTTTCCCTCTAATGGCACTCCCCTCCATGCTACTGGTACACTCTCCTTTGTATAGGGTTTGCCACCCTGCCAACTACTGGAATGGGGGAAAAGGAGGACTCGGGGGTGGGAAGGAGCCACCAATTCTCCTCCTAATGTGACAGCTCCCACCTAACAATAGAGAGAGATGAAAGAGTGGAGCAGATGTAACCACTGGGAGCATTGCATCATGGGACTGCAACTTTGTTGCACTTTTTTTAAAGGGCTTCTGTCATCTTTCCGAGCACTAATTTGTCCCATAAAAAGAGAACTCTGCTGGGACACAGATAAAAGATGTTTGATGGAGGAAAATGTGCTTTTAAAAATTCTATTTGAATGCCAGATTGAATGTACGAATGCCAGATGAATAATTGCTCTCCAAACTTTATTTATTTTCAGATTAATTTTCCAGTTGAAATTACCCATATGAGCTGTGGGCCTGCATTCCAAAACAGAGAGCAGCATTAGCTTTCTGTCCTTTGCGTTTGTTTTTGATTTACTGTAAAGTATGAATTTCTTGTCATTGCTACAGTACCATCCTTTAAAACACTGTTGAAGATAAAATGCAAACATGGATCCTGAGAGGCCAAATTAAACAACAGAGGTTTTGAAGTCAATGTTTTGACAGTGCCAGCGACTATTTCTGCAGGTTGGCTGCATGTTTAGGGCATGTGCTCTACTAAGGCCCAGACCTGGTTGTTGGTAATCCTGCCTTATTCCCTCACATGTCACCATCACAACAACCCCCTTCACATTAGGAGATAAGCATCTTACTAATCAGTTTACTCAGGGGCCTGTGTTAAAATGTAAATTACATTAATGCTCAAATTATGCATTATGGTGGGCAGTGATGCCTGGCCCATAGCCTGCATAATGTTCCCATCATTTGGATACAATCTCTTTAGGTTTGTTGTTAATGCACACTGATTTGCCCTGGTCTGGTCAACATCAAGTGTGACACATCAGTCAGCTAGTGTGTGGGACATCATAAGAGAGTCACCATTTCTGAATTAGTAAGAGAGGAGCTTTTTAGCGACGCTACTCTAAAAGGTTACAATAATAACATAACGGTTTCTTTTGCCCAGCACTCGCCCATGGAGAAAGACATTTCTGCTCTTCACATTAATATTTCGGTGCTGGCGGTTGGAAAATTGCATAGGTATTAATTTACTTGTAATCCCGGTGAGTCAAAGTGGATTGCCTGAAGAGCTTTTAGGAACAACATTCGAAATGTGATTTATCTGTCCTCTTCCTGCCCATTTCGAAATTGCACCCTGAAGAGACCCTCATGCTGCAGATTTTTTTTTTGCCCAGAGGAACCTGCTGCCCATGACTAACAAAGACATGTTCTTGGCTAATTGATTGTCTTCTGTTTTATTTATGGAAAGGCGGTAATTAGTGGCCGGCATAATGTACGCCCTTCATTAGCACACGGGTACCGCTATGGATTTCACTGCTTTGTTTTAGATGTGCACACCATTAGTACCAAACAAAAGAAGAGAATTTATTAGCACTGGCTCTTGTAAATATCCCTGAAAAGTTGGTGTGCCTTTAAGGGAGAGTGCAAGGCCTGTTAAACTTCTGTCAGCATTTGCTCAGTGATTCCATTTGCGAGACAGAATACGTTAAGGAAAAAACGGTATAAATTTAATTTTAATTGTTTTGTACACACGCCAGTGAAAAGGAACTGATTGGACACAGTTCACAGACAGTATATTAATATGTTATTTTCATATGTTAATTGGTTTGCATAATCTTTCCCCGTGCCTGGTTTCAGAGTACCTGGCACTGAGAAGAGGCCTAGAGAGAGAGAAAGGATGACTCTAATTTACATAAAATCAGGCTTTCCGAACATTAAATAATAATGCGTCTGCAAGCTGAAGGTGTGTTCAGTTAGCAGAAAGCACATTTTTATAATTTATATGCCAGCTGTTTTGATGCTTTCGAGTCCATTTGCCTCCCTGCTTGCATTTAATGAAATCTTGTTACTGGAGAATTGACTGGAGCTGAATTGAGATTTTAATGCCATTGACGTTGCGGCTTGGAAACGCACACTGGTGGGAACTTTTAATGGACGATCTTGTAATCAGAAGACACTTGTATTCAGTTCCCCCTACAATAATGAATCTTATCAAATGCTCCAGGCTGGGCCGTGCACGTGGGGCTCGAATTTCAAGGTTTTTGACCATCCCCATTTGAGACATTCCTCAGGGAGAGTGTGATTACTGAAGTTTAGCAGTTTATTGCCTCATCTTTCAATAGCCACTGAAGCACAAAATTCTCATCTAGGTTACTTCTTTTTTCTTTCCTTGAGTTGAAGAGCAGGCCAGTGTAGAGCCTGCAACAGCTGGTGACATCCTAGAGAAGCTCTGTGTGAGCTACCGTCATGATGAACGCTCGTGTTATCCAAATTAGATTTTGTTTATCACAGTCATCATCATGGTATGAAGAGCTATTCCACATATACTCAGGTTCGTCTCGAACGGGTTGCAGCTTGTGCCTGCTGGCTGGTTTGTTTCCCTTCTTTCTTCATGTCCTTGATCTGCTAACAGTGACACAAACACCACGTGGCCTTTCAGCAAGGATGTCACAGAAGGTTACGGTCTTTTCTCACAAGACTTTTTGAGGATGGTCCACCATCATCACTTTCAGGGGATCACGCAGGGACGCGGGGGTTGTAGCAGAGGCAGGATTTGTCCACGTTTCCCTGGTCATCCTCCTGGAGGTCTACTGCAGATCAATCACTGCTGAGCTGCTCCCACTGGGACTCTCAGTAACATCCACTGATTGCTTTCTGTGGTGGAGGCTGTTAAGTGGGATCCGCATGATGGGCTCATGGACAACACTTAACGATCAATCAGCAAGGTCCAGACCTATTTCCAACTGCATACAGAGGCCGTCCTACACACCACACACATTCAGCTAAAGAGCCATTCAGGTGGACCGAAGTGTTTAAGAATCACCAGGGAAAGAGGCTCTATCAGTGCTGGAGTGGAGAATGAGGGAGGGTTGTAGTGGACCCGGAGGACGTCTGTCATTCGTATTCAGTTTGGTGAATGTTTGGTCATTATTTATAATAGGGAAGATTTGAAAGTTGATATTTTGTTTTGAATGGTGTTTGAGAGCATGACCTTCAAAGAGTCGGTGTACGTTTCACATTGCAGTTGGTGAGAAGAGCTTGTCTTTGGGATTGGCAGGCGTTCTGTTGTTTGCACTACCAATTTAAATACACCACATAACAAAGTTATGTGAATAAAGGCCAAAACTAATTCTACATTTACTATTTGTATTTTGAAATACTTCACATGCTGATCGTTTAGTAGCCTTCACCAAATATTGTAAAGTAATCACTTTTAACCATAAAAAATACTTTTAGCATGTTTTGCACACAACTAGTATCCACCACATTGTTATGTTGTGCAAACCTCCTGGGAACATTCATCAAACACAATGCAGTACAATCTGTAGCACATGTCTTACTTTAAGCATTGTAAGTGGCTCTGTAGGGCAGATGAATCTCTAATAGCATCCCTGCTATCTGAGAGAGCTACTTGAAGTTTTCCCATTGATTAGGGATTCCATTGACTTAATGAACCTTGTGCCTTCCATCAGACAAGCAGCCAATAAGTTCTAATCTTCCAAACAGATGTCAGGCTCAGACTACCTATAAATGAATTGATCTGCTCATCTTCCACAAATGGGAAAATGGCTAAGTATTGATATGACTCCTAGTATGGTGATGGATAAGGAATGGTGTTAAAACATGATCCATTGACTAGGAAGAGATCACAGGAAACAGGCAGTAGCCTCATCTCCATTTGCTGGAGGCCTTTTAAGTGACATAAACTAGGAAGATGGGAATATTTAAGACACAGGAATGTTTAACCACAGATGGCATTTGTATGCAGTGTAAGAGGCTGAAATCTATCGATGCAATTGTGGGAAAGCTGAATCTGGGCTGTTGGTTGATTTTGTCTCATGATGTATCTGTTCACCCATAGTATTTGTAATCAATTTAAAAATCAAATTCTAATGAATCAAGGTAATTAAATTTAGTTTTAATAAGTTACATTTATTATTAGTTGTCAAAAAATGTCAAGTGGTTCCTAGAACATAAAGTACATTTCTATAACTTAACATTCATATATGCAATATATAGAATGTGCCTTTTCTTTTAGGTCTTTCTGTGCCCTGAAAATCACCCACATGTTAAAGTTGTGAAGAGAATAGTTATTCACTGAGTCAGCTTGCTTTACCTGCACTCACAAAAAGCTTTTGTATTTCTACAAAGTTCTGGTGAAATTTGTACAAACTGCCTCTGTATTTTCCCCTGGCAACTGAAGCGATCATTCTCTGTATTCTGAAAAAGAACAACTGCTTATTAAATAGAAATTGAAACAATCTCATTCCCTGCTAATCTTCCTCGATTTGGTTGTCAGAAATGTTAATCTTTCCTGTGGCCTGCAATAATGAGCCTGCTTTATTGGTCAAAGGCCAGAATCATTTGGGCTTTCGTTTTATAAACTCATTTCTGCAGACTGACATCGTGATAGAGGCACAAATAATAAATCATAACCGCGTCCTCCTAGAAGATTGCATTGTAAATGTCAAACCACACAGGAAATTGTAATTAAAGAAAGGAAATTGCCTCAAAGAACCACCTGATTTTAAAATGAGCTAAGCATGGAATTTTGTAAGCGTTTAATTATGGTTCAATTTGCCAAGTCTGTTAGTTTTTTTCCCCTTTGTTCATTTCTCTCTTTTGGACTTATTATTCTTTCCTCTTCTTCACAATCACTCAGCGTGAGTTACTGAAAAGAGGATCAGAAATAAGCTTTAATTCTCTCTGCTTTCCTTCATAACTAGAGTGATTATTTCCTAAAATATTTTCTTCTGTCATCAAGCAGTGGTAGAGAGCCAAAGGGAGCAGGTTTTTTCTGCCCAACACTAATTTTTAGATTGTGATTTGCTTGTTTTGCTAAAACATTTCTGTTGTGCTATTATCACATAAAGTTATCAGAAATGTCACCACCTAAGACAGACAGCAACAGGTAAAACAAATTTTAATTTATCCATCCTGCATTGATGCACAAAAATTAATTTGCTTTTATATGACTTAATGAGATGACATTATCAAACCATTTTAAATGTGATGGTAAACTATTTCACAAATCGTACCGTCATAGCCAATTGACACTGAAAACTGAATGTAGACCCCAATCGCTGTTGCAGAAGGTACACTGTCACACTGCCTGTCTGTCTCACAAGCGCTCGTTTATCTGACATATCTGAAGACCTCATTCACATGTGTACCCACAGGTTGCGGTGGAGGGGTGTGACAGATTGCAGTAAGTGTGTTTGAGAAAGAAAGGTCTGGTCTTGAAGTGGGTATCTGCACACCGTGCAGCGATGTCAACCAGCCCCTCCGCGAGCCGCACTGAGTGAGGGGAACAACAGGAATTTCAACTGAGGAGATCAATTATAGATAGAAGGAAATGAATGGGAAAAGTAATTTAATAAATTATTGAGTTGATGTCTTATATCATCTACAAAAGCAAATGAAAAATTAGATTGTGTACTTGGATGAAACTGGATTTTTAAAAGGGCTCAGAAAACATATTTAATTAAAAATAGAAAAAAAGGTGGTGATTGGTATAGGCGGTTACACAAGGAGGAAAATGAATTGGTGGAGGAGAGATAGTGAGAAATTCGCCTGAGAGAGACAGAGAGAGAGAGAGAGAGAGAGAGAGAGGGGGACAGAAGGACATGTCATGTTAAGGAATACCAGCGAGTGAGAACTGAGATTTAGTAAACTTTCTCACTTCTCTGTGACATGAGGTAGAATAGCTTGTCCGATCCCCCGAGGTAGGACATTGCAAATGAACCATTTGCAGTTTACTTTTGGATCACTATGAATCCCATTTCAAATCTCTTAGATAGCGGTCGCCAAAACACAACATAGCTGTAGAGTAAACGTACAAACTCTTGCTGCAACATATTTATTTTCAGCAAAGAAACAGCCTCAGTTAACATCAATATGCTTTCACTTTATCTTTCCTGCTGTTCCCAAAAAATTATATGTATCTCAAGTAAAAGAACACAGTCACCAATTTACCCATCAGCCTCATGAAAAAGTAAATACCAATTGTAATTAGAAGGGAGTAAGTTGAATGTGGGCTTCTCCTTTGTGTGAACCACAGCATGACAGATTTACAGTACAAATGAGGGAGGAGAGGGGAAGTAGTGAGGACTAAAGGGAGCACACTAATGATGTGTTCTTCTGAGTGGCTTCTTTGGGACGAGGCAGAATTTTGGAGGGTGGCGTGGAGCACAGAGAATGCAAACCAGGAATGCAAATTGAGAAGGTTTCTAGGTGAGGTGCGGCACAGTGACGGTTCGTGTTGGGACCCACAGCATGTTCAGGCGCTAAACACAGGCTTTGTTTTGCCATTCCCAAAAGACCAGCTCAAACGAATGGTATTATCAGCATAGCCATGTTGTTTAAGCAGAGAAAAAAATGTCACTATTTATAAGATGAAAGGCTATCTTCAGGGAATGAAGGAATGATTTATTTTTTCTAATTAATTGGTGTTGTGAGATACTTTCCATGTTGGAGACTCTCTTGTGCTTCTATTATTGTGCATTTTCTCAACTGTACTATATTTCTACATCATTGCAACACAATGTAAAGCATTTTTCAGTGTTTTGATCTCACAGTAGGTGCCACAAAGGCACCTTTTACAGTCTGATTAAGGTGGTCTTTCAACAACGACTTAACACAGCAATGGGTTTCACATCTGATGCATGAAGTCATCAGCAGCTATAGGTTTCTGTTCTCACTATAGCGAAAATCACAGATGCTGCAGGACATTTTTCTACAGCTATTTCCACCCTTTGATGCCACATCCAGGCAATCCAGGATATTTCCTGTATAAGTCAAATACCTGTTCAAGTTCCTGGAACAGAGCAATCAGAGGGTCCTCAGAAATGCAGTGGGAGACCAGACCCGTTCTGACATGAAAACGATCTTGTAATTATGAAACCACTTAATCAATGATCAAGAACAAATCGTGATGAATAAAAATGACTCAGAGTCTTTAATTAAACGAAGAAGTTGAGCTGAATTCCAACTAGCACTTGAAAGAGAGGCAGCATTTACATATTGTATAGATTTGCAAAAGAACAGTCTATAGGATCTGTTTTGTTTTTTGTTTTGCCAGATTCAATGAGGATAAAAATCTATTAGCTCCTGATTAAAGTGCTTAATCCTGATTAAAGTGTTGCAAGTCAAAATGACTTTTTCCAAGTGTGAACAGCCTCCGCCATTAGATATGAGTTCACGCAGGTGTTGGCTGCAGCCAGTGGTTGTGTGGGTGTTTTTGGGCCTGGAGCTGAAATGGTGCTAAAATAAAAACGTGTGAATCTACTAATGAGATGCGCTTAATATTCTGTGAATCCAAGCATCATATTATCATAAACGTGTTCAAAATGTAGTCAACTCAAACGGGCGGCTACGTTAGGAAATAAATTGCTCCATTCTTCATTGCTAAGTATTTAAGGGCACATGGATCCCCGCCACCACCATCAACCTTTTAAAAGCTCAGTGATTGGCATATGAATAGAAAGTGCCTCTTTTGAGTGAATATGCAAGTGCCTGCCAGTGTGGTGAATGGAGGTCTATATTTTACCATATAGCAACGCGATCTCTAATTGTGTTCCACGATCAGGCTAATTGAGTTGGATTCCAGTGCAAAGTTATAGTCATAAAGGTCTTCTAAGAAAACGGATGCCTATGTGGATGTGCTTCAGATGGAGGGGTGAGTGGATTGATGCTAACGGCCTTTGTTCTGACATCTGTCAGAGAGATCTGATGATTGGTTGGAATGCAGTGTTACTGGATATATTTTTCCAAAGCCAGAACTCAAATTGAGCTGTGTTTCAGGGTCAGCAACACCATTGTGTCTGTCTGTTAGAGGTCACATCTTTTGTCTTCTGATTGTGTGTGCGAGTGAATAAGAATCATTACATTAGATCATAAGTCGCTGAAATACAGCCGGTCTAACCTCAGAGCATCTCTCTCTCTCTGCACCACTGTAATTGAATAACTTACCAAAAAAACTCTGCTCATCCTTTTCTTTCTCTGCAACAACACCGAAGAAAAAAAGTCTGTTCTGTAACTACCTGGGAAAGCAACCCATCAACAGCTGTTAGAGCTGACTTGAAGGTTAAATATTAGGAAGGAATCCAATTTCTCTTGTCTATTCAGCTCAGCGGTGTGTTAGATTGCAGCTGGAGTGTGCTTAGCGAGTATGGGGATATGAAGTGGGCTAATCAATCCCCTCTGCCTCATTCTCAAATTCCTCTCATATCAGGTCCCTGCCCCCCAGGCAGGCCTTCTGCTTTCCGAAAGCCAATTCCACACGAAATAAGAACTGTGACCTGCAGCTAGAGGGTGAAGTTGAGTTTTTCCTTCATGATTAATCTCTTCTTGGGTGGCTTTCAGAAAAAAAGAGAAGGAGAGAGTGAGGGTGGAGGTTGTGGTGAGGGGACAGTGCAAAGGAATAAGAAAACATGCAAGTTGTTGTTTTGCAACAGGCCCTGAAATGTTTCTGTTTTGTTTTTATAAAAGCTATGGGCGAGCAGGCTTATCTACTGAGGGATAAACTGGCCTACTTGTTTTGATATAGTTTCATATTGACAGAGAAAATTAACTGACAGATGCCACTAATAGACCTGCCACCACCATAATTGTTGTGTTGTGGGTTTGTTAACAGCTTCTTTTCAAAGACTTCACAAGGCTTGCCGTGATAAATTGATACAACGTGTTATCAACTAACAGATTTGTGGCGATCATGTACAATATACAATTCGTTTAACAAGCCATAGCTCTGAGAAATAAACTTTCCTCTCACTGTTTTTAATGTTATTAAAAAAATCCACTTTGAATTATGTGTCTGAACATATTTTTTCTGAAATGTGAATAGCATTGGTGTATGAGAACTCACAATTAGTTAAAACCAGTTATAACATCACAAAAGGACATCAAAGCCATCAAGACAAGTAGAGTGCAGAGACTTCAGCGTAAGGCGGTATAACCTTAAAGTGCCAATGTAGCATTTTATAGCATATAATGACATCTTTCACTGAAATTGGACCTGTCAAGCACTCAACCATCCAGTTGGATTCTACCTAATGGATGTTGGTTAGAGTTGAGATATACTGTTAAAGTGCCTCATATCAGCTCAGAGTGTTTCAGAAATTATGGCTTTTGTTTGGTGATGTGCTGTGTTAAATATTTAAATGATTGAACAGTATCAATAAGATGAAAAGTGGATAGAAATTTAAATCCAGAATCTGACAAACACAACTTTCCCTAGTTACTCCCTTTGAGTTATCTTGTTAGTTTACTTACATTTATTCATTTGGCAGACACTTTTATCCAAAGCAACTTCAAGGTACATATTTTTATAAGTACTTGTGTTCCCTGGGATTGAACTCACAACCTTTGCACTTCTAACACTACGCTCTACCAGTTGAGATACACAGGAGCACTGTTTCTATGTTTACATTATGGTAACCTTTTGCTATTGTTAATATTTTGTAACTTTAAGCTAATACAATTTTGTAACTAATTAGAATCTCATCAACCACAGTTTTGTAATTATCTGTATGTTCTGACCCGTGG
Source organism: Yasuhikotakia modesta (assembly GCA_036877545.1). Lineage (NCBI taxonomy): Eukaryota > Metazoa > Chordata > Actinopteri > Cypriniformes > Botiidae > Yasuhikotakia > Yasuhikotakia modesta. The sequence continues at coordinate 224,650 of JBAJNP010000011.1, forward strand.
CCTCAGCCTTGATCAAAAAGAGGAGCTTCTGACAAATTTTTTTCGGGGTCCTGAGAAAGAACCAAAAACGTGCTCACTGGGACGCTAAATGGCCCCTGGAACAACGTGCATTTTTAATGTCTTAATGATGATGCCATGCTCAATGTACAAGTGTTACACATACATCTAGTAAATTTTTCAGCTTCTAAAACGCTCACTTTGAAAAACAGCCCATTTGCCCGCTACCCCCCACCAAACAAATTGGTGGAGAACAACAAAGTTCAATCTATGTTTGAATATTTCTGTGTTCTTCATCTGTGGCAGGCACTTACAGGAGTGCTTTTTTGCATCCTGGAAAAGGTAGAGGTTCACAAGGGATAGGAGGAAAGTGGATTTCAACCAGATGGGGGAATCAGCCTCATCCAACTCTGAGCACCTCTGCGTCAGGCTAAACAGTGGGCACAGTCATCCACACAATGGGCCAAATGGAAGAGTGAAGTAGCAAACACCATGAAGCTACTTAGAGAAGCAGGTCTGCCACACTGGAAACACGCTCCTCTTGTCTGTGTGAGGTCTTACACTCATTAAAGATGGAGTGAAAGGACTTGATGGAGAGCCATCAAAGCTAACAGCTAACAGAGAATGCTCTCAGAACGTTAACTTTAACATTCTCCAAAAGTTCCCCTAATTTTCTGGTCTGTGACCTCAGTCTTAATTAAGAAGAGGAATTCCTGACTGAAATGTGCTCACTGGGATACATATATGTATAAATGAAAAAATTCCTATGATTATAGTTTTTTCAGCTATAAAAAAAACTAAATTTTGTGTGATTTCTTTTTCTGTGTTTTTTTTTTTTGGTGCCCTTGAAGGTGCCCTTGAAGAGCAGTTGTTGGGTAAATGTGTATTTTCAGTTAACAATAAGCTTGTAATTTCAACTTTATCCTCTAGAGACATATCGATGTTTATCATGGTTCTAAAGGAGTTGTTTGAATAGTAAATGCTAAAATGTATAGGTAACCACTGTAGCTGTAGCATAGATCATAGCATAGTTATGGCCTCTATAAGCCTTTCGTAATCATTTAAATAACCTTCCGTCCATAAGTATCCATCCATATCCATTCCATCCATAACAATCCATAAGTAAGACAATAAACACATTTCAACTTTATATTCAATGTTAAAAAAACACATTTACACTTTACAAACAGAAATAAGCAGGCAGCTTTATTTATATTTGACTGAACATGATATGGCCATGACAACCGTGATGTCATAAAATTGACCTGGGTCATGACCTCTAGAAAACCGTCTCCACAAAAGTCCTTGTATGTGCGAGTAGACTGGGTGTTTCTCACGCCGGTCTGCACTGTAGCACTCACACAGACCTTATCTCTGACAGCTAGGCCCCTGGAGCTCTACCATATTGATGAATAAAATAGTACCTTTTCCCAATTAGATTTCCCAGTGTTGGCACGAAAATGTACTGGCTGGAGAAGGGAGTTAAAAGTGGCCTGGATGTTTGACGGTCTGCAAAGACAGCATAAAAGTTCTTCTGGCTCTTAATGACGGGGCTGCAGATGATGATGATGTTGAAGACTGACACTTTGTCAGAGGCTTTTATGGGCGTGGGGTGAAAGTGCACAGCTATGGTTCTGCCATCACTTCTCACCTTATTGTCCTCAGTGAGTAATGTACAGAGGAAGAGGAGGAGATGCGGATGAAGAGGAAGGGGTGTGGGGGGAGCTGTCGTCTTAACAGCACGAGAGTTGAACTGCACTTAGGCCCCATTTGCTTTTAAGGATGTCTGACAGGACAGCAGCCACGTATGATCAACCCCCCCACCTTCAACATTCAGTTGTGACAGTTCACTGAGAGAAGAAGGCCTTAATGCACTGTCACCAGAGCACTGCACTCAGCTGCCTTGATTTACCTTCAACATCTGTCCCAGACAGGCAGGCTAGGACAGGAATAACACTCAAAACCAGTGCTGTTGGCGTTAACTAAAACATTTTCAATGACTTAAATTATAACATTAGAAAAGTCTATAAATGTAATGACAAAAAAAATTTACTCAGACATCTGTAATAAAAAGTCTTTTTAATATTTTAATATATAATGTTTCAAATTTTAATTTGAATTCAAATTTCAATTTAACAGGTCTAAATAGTGTTTCTTTTTATTTGTCCAGGCAGAACCCTGTTCCTGTAGCTCAGTTGGTAGAGCATTGTGTTAGCAGTGCAGGGGTTGTGGGTTCAATCCCAGCTAACAGAAAAAAATGTATGCCTTGGTTTCACTGCAAGTTGCGTTGGATAAAAGCTTCTGCCAAATGAATAAGTGTAAGGTCATCTGGGTCAGAGTTTATTCTTCAATGACACAATGAGTTTTAATGTCTTTTAATTGTTGAATGAGCATCATCTGAGCAATACATCTTTTCTATAGCCCTTAATAAATGTCCTCTGGTAAACATATGCTTTAACTGCAGCAATTCACGGCACAACCTTGGGATTTAATGATTTTATGCATCTGAAGCTGAAGCTTACAGGAAACGAACAGGAAGAGGAGCAGTTGAGAGGTTTGCCAGAGATGACATCACAGTTATCTGAAGGCTCCCCCTCTCTCCGCCATAATTTCAGGAGAGTGCACATGTCCGCTTTGCCACGTTATTCCAAGGTCTCAATTATGCTGTGTTCTCTATGATTTAAACAGCACTGTTTTCAGACCGGCTACACCGCTCACAACAAGCCTCTTAAAGTCCCTAATAAATGTGAAATTGCATGTGATGTGTTTTCCCCCTCTCTCCTCACTCTGTGTGCTTTGATCATGCAGTCCCATGACAGATCCATCAGCCCTCTCTTCATCTCCTGTAGGAATTGGCTGAGCTTAATTGGTGCTACCAGGAATATATCAAAGCAGGAAACCGGATGCTCTCCAAACAGCATCCACAAAGCAACCTCTAAATCTGTATCACCCAATGGCCACTTAGCAGCATTCTGCTTTTCAAGGCACACAAACATTTTTACAATGTTATAATGACAGGTGCACAAGAAGACTATGACTTCACTACATCATGACAGAAATTCCCTTCTCTCTAATACTGGGGGTTGCTCTGATAGCCTGTTGTTCTAATCTTATTTAACAGTCTATGCCTAACACTCAATGCTGGGCCTCTCAGATTGGAGAGTTTCCAAACAATGCTAGGCTCACCCATGCTTGGAATTGGTTTTCAGTGGAACGTCTCCCTCCTCCCTTTGGGCACTTTACCAATTTGACCAAATTTGTTCCATCACTGGCTCTAAGTAGCAGACGTGTTTTTGGGCTCCACACTGCAGACTGGCTCTTGCAATTTGCACGTTTTCTGCAGAACATCAACAGCTTTGTTAAGGACTGAAACTACCCTTGTGCAAAAAAACTGCTTCAGAACCAGTACTTCAGTCAGACCAGGTTTAATTCTCTCTTAGTTCCTCACGCTAAACCTAAATTAAGCTAAAAAATTCTTTACACTAAGCTCAAAATCCCTTGTCACTCAATTAGTCCATCCGTTTGTGAAGGAGCTGACTCATTCAAGGCTATGCATATGATTTTAAACATATTTTTATATTCATATATACTCTCCACCTAATCATGTTTAAACTAGAACCTTCAGTATTATTTTAACAGTGACTCAAACCATATATGTCTAATGTAATGTCTTTGTCCTGCCTTTCTGCAATTTACTGTAATACAATGGACATGCTCTATTGCTCCTTATGCCACGTTATTAAAATCACAATGTGCTTTGCTCATTATCACCCACGGGTAGGACATTACATCTAAGTGAACTTTTGTTTTTGGCCGTCTAATGCAAGACAAATACTCTTTAACCAAGGCACCTGTCTACATGATGTATTACAGGAGTACAATGGGCTACTAAAAGTTGATATACTGTAATTGTGCATGATAATTAGAGTTATAAACCCACCTGTAAATGCCCCATTGGGATTGGGGATATTAGCTTGTTCACTGAAATGCACGCCCACTGCTTTTTTTAATTTTAGGGATGAGTGTTAGTGGAAATATCATTTAAGGGCCATGATTGCATTGGAGGTGTACATATAGATAAAGACCAGAATGCTTCATAAACCATTACTTTACAATTGGAAGATAAGTGCATGAATTAGGCTAACGCTAATGTAGGAGTGTGTAAACTCAGCAGTAAGTTCAACAGCACGGAGACTTGAGCTGTAGCTGAGAACAGCTTCAGGCAGCAAAAGCAATTAAGAAAACTTAAAATAATTTGAACTAATTCTTTTCTCGTTATCTGTGGAAAATAATGCATTATGTGTTGATTATGAGCAGGGAGGAAGTCCTTTATCTGCAGTGGGAATACCTTATGCTGAGACTGCTTCTTTCAGAAGGCTGCTTAAGGGCATCGCAAAGCTGGATTTCTATTTTGTCTCTCGCTCTTTCACTGGCTTCCATTTGCAGGCTTTGCTCTTTCTTCTCTGTTAGTTTGTCTCCCCCCACCGCCTCACATTCAGAGTTCAAATTCATTAAACACGGTGTCATCACGCGTTAGTCTTCACCTATCCGCCGCAGCCATTTCCTCCCTCACACCGCTTTTAGAAACAATTTGCTTGTGAATAGCAAGGGCATAACCAAGTGGAATGAATCAGAGTGAAAGCACTGTGTTTCCTGGAGATGCGTTTGGTGCACGGAGTTCCTCTGTGTGACATATAAACTCTCTGTATCTCTGGAGCGGGTGGCGCGTTTGTGCGTGGGGGTGTCTGGTTGCAGGGATTGGCAGTAATCTTTGGTGGCTTGCGTATATACACACAGCCTTCTTGTGAAGTTGTGAATGCTGGTGTCAATCTACAAAATCCAATTGCCTTTGGTTGCTCGAACCGCATCAAGACCTTTCCACGAAGCCTGACGGAAGGGCAAAAATCCTTTTTAAATGTCATACTTTGTTAATGTTTACCTTTAATAACTCAGATCTAAATATTTCTTTTTAATTTTGAGAGAATTGTTTGTTCATGCTTTGAGACATTTTGTTGATATTTCATTCAGCCGAGCGTACACAATAAAACAGGCCTCTTTGGTAGCCGTTTATTTATTCGATTTTTTGCTGAAGCCGCCGCCATCAACTAGGCCTCGTCTGAACCCGGCACCATAATCTCGCCTCAGTAACATCACTGCGAGGGCTCTGCTCAATTTCAGAGACACTAGTGAGCAGTCATGAGAGGATCCAAACCCCATTTAATGTCCTCTGATGGCTTTTGCCTGTTCGCTATCTCTCAGTGTATCAGAGTGAACTTAATAGGATAATGGAGTAATCCGGTTAGTTTACCTTCACTCTTAGACCATTTATTCAGCCTCTTTGATGCATTTGTTTCACAGAACACCAGTGGAGATGTTTAACCCGCAGATGCTAGACTGCGGAATGGTTGCGTAACGCATTAAATTTCGGCAGAGCAGCAGGCATGAGCGCAGTGTGTCACGAGCACCAGAGTTCGTGTAACCTAATGGAGTGCAAATAGAGTCATTATGCACAGTAATGGGAACCACTCTCTGCAATATAAGCCGAGCATGTTTTCACCACTTTTCTCAGTTTTTGCTTGGCCTTCCCTTCAATTCCCCCATTATGCAAAATGGAATTGTAAAAAACAGGCCAACTAATCTTTTCGTCCCCCATATCTTTTATTCATTTCTAGCAAATTCCACACATTTTTGTGTTGTTTGCCTGAGAAGGTACACAGTGAATTTACAGCAACAGCACGCCACCTTGCTTCACGTGTTTTGGTGTAATTACTTTGAAATAATCAATAGACTAATGATGGCATAATTTAGAGCTCACATTAATCTGCTGTCTGCTGTTGTTAATCAGAGCAGAGCCCCGTCTGGATGCAGTGAATGTAACCAGAGAGAAAGTTAATCATTGAAGACCAGGTCACATAACATGATGGAGGTGTGAGACCACTGATTGATTCTAAATGTTAAGGTTCAGCCCATGGATATATGTTGTATTGTGATAAGTGAGTCGTTTAAATTAACGTTACATTTGTTACATGGCTGTACACCACCAAAGTCTTCTACTTAGGAACAATATATAGACTGCAACTCCACATGGCACACAAAAAAGTCTAGAAGATTTGACTTAAATGTGGTCATTTAAGAAGCATCTTTAGCATTTTGATGCATTACACTAATAAGTACAAAAATACATAGATTCAAAGCATTGGACAAAACAATCAATTTGTTACTGCAATCGACTATTGTTTAACAATACTTTTGTATATTGAATCAAATATCTAATTAGAATTGACATTTCCCTCACTTTGTCTGATCTCACTGATCTTGTTGCAATGCATGCTGGGATTGCCTGTTTCACGAGAGATACATGCACTGCTACCATGGAATAAAATGGAATATTCTAAAACGCAACATGATTAGTATGTCTGTCTATGATGTTTTAGAACAGAGCAAATGTGTATGCCAGGTCCATTCATAATTACTGTAATTAACTTCAAGTCATAAGAGGCATGTGTTGTTTTCAAAATGTTTTAGAATATTCCCATCACAATAAACATCTCAAAACAAAAAGAACTGTTAAATGAAGAAGGTGAAAGCCTTTTGTGTTCTTCAACTAAGATTGTGAAACAGATTTATAGCTATTATTGATTTTTATGTTATTCAATACATTTTAATTAAGAGAGTATGTGAAGACTGAATCTATTGTTTCTGAACACTGTCTCTGTTTGCTGTGTTTGTAAGAGGTTGACTGAGGTAAACAAGCTGACACTTCAGAAAACCTCAGTACCTTTAAATTAGGCCAGGATCCCTGTAGGTTGAAATTTAATATAGGAAGGTCTTGTCCATACAGGATTATTATTTAAGCCAAGCCTATGAGCTTTGTACTTTCAGTGGGACAAATGGGGAAATTGAGGTACACAGATTTTCAATAACCTGTGCAACATCCTGCAGTGGCTCGTGGGAAGGAACATGTTGCGCATCCTTCCTTTACAGCAGACAGCCCTGGGAAATCGACTATGCACATGTTTACAGGTACAAGTACCAGGCACAGAAACAAGTGCCCAACCTCCCCCAAACCCCCAAACATACACACACAAACAACAAATAAATTCTGGCCCAGAAGCCCTTTACTGGAAACATCTTGAGGAAACAGACGCTTAACACAAGCAAACATTATTTAAAAAATGTCACATATTCAGGACAGCAGAAGATAACTGCATTGCACATGAGACCTGCACTAATGTCAGCTGAAGGGCATTGGAATAAACAGCCGCTTGTCTTTTTGTGTTTAGGGAACCAGGGATTGGATGGGGTAACTGGGGAGGGAGATAGCCAGTGTCTTCCAGGCAGATGGTCTCCTCCGTCTAAGAGCTTCTGAGGACTTTCCTTACATCTCTCACTCACTTTTCTCTCAAATTCTCTTCTGTGTTAGACTCTCTTCATTGTATACCAAAGCCTGGCCTTATGCACCCTTTTCTCATAGTTTGTATGAGGGCCAACATATTTTTACTTATTAATTTTCCATTTCAGCTCTGTTAGGAGACATAGTGGTAAGGGTTGCCATGGCTTTCATTAAGGCTGAAGTAGGATGAAATATGAATGCGTAGGGAGAGGATTAGAGTGATGGAATGGGTTGAATATTGCCTTGCTGGCGCCTAGGCAATATTGTCTTGGGGGTGTAAGACACTTAGGCCAATGGAAACCTGAGCCATTTTCAAAACACCATCACACTCATCAGCAGAGCAGAGGAGAAGTTCTCCTCATCCACAACTGATGGATATCATCTCTAGCACTGACAGACTTCAAAGTGTAGGAGAGGCTCCATAATAATGAAGCTATGATGCATACAGTCCAGAGGAAAGTCCTAATGTTGCTGAAAGATTTGGGATGACTTTCAAACAACTTAAGCAGATCTGTTCTGACTATGACGCTTGGTGCCGACAGACAGTGATGTGCTTTTAATGACATTTTGCTAATGAACGATGCAGCTAAGGGAGCAGTGTCATCAAATCATTGACATTTCTGTTATGTATCATTACCAACACCAATATTGGAGACTAAGCACAGTCTTTGTGTGATATATCAAGAGGTTGATACATAACCCAATGCAAAATGCACTGTTAGGATTTTCTTGAGTATTTGTCAATGTACCTACAGTGTGTTTGATAAATTGGATCACAAGAAAATGTAATGTAAACAAATGTAAAAGAAAAAATTAAAAACACAACATAATCACATGAAAAATGTCTTTTAACATAACTTTCTTTAATCTTATATTTTGCAGACTTTTTACTCAAAGCAACTTACAGTAAATGCAAGGTACATATTTTTGGTTTACTAGAACTTTCACTTTTACTAGTATTCCCTGGGCTTGAACCCATGACCTTTACACTGCTAACACAATGCTCTACCAGATGAGCTACAGGAACACAGGGCTACACTTTTATATAAATATATATATATATATAAATATATATATTCTGACTGGGATTTAAATTGACAGACACAAAATAGCAACAGAAAAAGCAGATGCTTTAAGGGCTCCTTGATATGAAGGTATATGTTCTGTGAGTTTTGCTGGTGCAAAATGAGAATGTCCATTCAAATTTCTATGTGAGACTTGGAGTTTTTTTCTCCTTTGGAGATTAGCCAGTGTTTAGCTATGCTAAATAAAACAATTTTATTAACTAATTAATGCTTCAGTCTGGCCTCTGTCTGCAGATTCACTAAATCCTCAAATGCAGGTCTGAGTTTAACCACAAAACAGCCAGAACTCGATCCAAAACTCAGCAGAGTGTGAGATGGAATGCAGAAACTCTCCAGTGAAATGTAAGGTAGAG